>NC_069477.1:22704762-22814762 GCF_026875155.1 Cherax quadricarinatus | reverse complement strand
ACCTCATGCATCAACATGTCAGGGACACAACCAGAGAGAGAGGGGAGGATGAACCAGCAAGACTGGATCTTGTGTTCACCCTGAGCAGTTCAGACATTGAGGACATCACTTACGAGAGGCCCCTTGGAGCTACCGATCACGTGGTTCTGAGTTTTGATTATATAGTAGAGTTACAAGTGGAGAAGGTAACAGGAACTGAAGGGGACAGGCCAAACTATAAAAGGGGGGACTACACAGGTATGAGAAACTTCCTGCAGGAGGTTCAGTGGGACAGAGAAATGGTAGGAAAATCAATAAACGAGATGATGGAATATGTGGCAACAAAGTGCAAGGAGGCAGAGGAAAGGTTTTTTCCCAAGGGAAACAGAAATAATAGGAAGACCAAAACGACTCCTTGGTTTACCCGAAGGTGTAGGGAGGCAAAAACTAAGTGCAACAGAGAATGGAAAAGGTACAGGAGGCATACGACCCAGGAAAACAAGGAGATTAGTAGAAGAGCCAGAAACGAGTATGCACAGATAAGGAGGGAGGCCCAGCGACAGTATGAAAACGACATAGCATCGAAAGTCAAATCTGACCCGAAACTGCTGTATAGCCACATTAGGAGGAAGACAACAGTCAAGAACCAGGTGATATGGCTGAGGAAAGAAGGTGGAGAACTCGCTAGAAACGATCAAGAGGTATGTGAGGAGCTCAACACGAGATTTAAGGAAGTATTTACAGTAGAGACAGGAAGGACTCTGGGGGGACAGATCAGATGGGGACACCAGCAAGGAATACACCAACAAGTGTTGGAAGACATACATACAGATGAGGAAGAGGTGAAGAAACTGCTAAGGGACATCGATACCTCAAAGGCAATGGGACCGGACAACATCTCCCCGTGGGTCCTTAGAGAGGGAGCAGATATGTTGTGCGTGCCACTTACCACAATCTTCAACACGTCCCTGGAAACTGTGCAACTACATGAGGTATGGAAGACGGCAAATGTAGTTCCCATTTTTAAAAAAGGAGACAGAAAAGAGGCACTAAACTATAGACCTGTGTCATTGACGTGTATAGTATGCAAAGTTATGGAGAAGATTATCAGGAGGAGAGTGGTGGAGCACCTGGAACGGAACAAGAGTATAAATGCCAACCAACACGGATTCATGGAAGGCAAATCCTGTGTCACAAACCTTCTGGAGTTTTATGATAAAATAACAGAAGTAAGACACGAGAGAGAGGGGTGGGTTGATTGCATCTTCTTGGACTGCAAGAAGGCCTTTGACACAGTTCCTCACAAGAGATTAGTGCAGAAGCTAGAGCATCAGGCACATGTAACAAGAAGGGCACTGCAATGGATCAGAGAATACCTGACAGGGAGGTAACAACGAGTCATGGTACGTAATGAGGTATCACAGTGGGCACCTGTGACGAGCGGGGTCCCACAGGGGTCGGTCCTAGGACCAGTACTATTTTTTGTATATGTGAACGACATGATGGAAGGGTTAGACTCAGAAATGTCCCTGTTTGCAGATGATGTGAAGTTAATGAGGAGAATTAAATCTGCTGAGGACCAGGCAGGACTTCAAAGAGACCTGGACAGACTGGACACCTGGTCCAGCAAATGGCTTCTCGAATTTAATCCTGCCAAATGCAAAGTCATGAAGATAGGGGAAGGGCACAGAAGACCACAGACAGAGTATAGGCTAGGTGGCCAAAGACTGCAAACCTCACTCAAGGAGAAAGATCTTGGGGTGAGTATAACACCGAGCATGTCTCCGGAAGCACACATCAGATAACTGCTGCAGCATATGGGCGCCTGGCAAACCTGAGAACAGCATTCCGATACCTTAGTAAGGAATCGTTCAAGACACTGTACACCATGTATGCCAGGCCCATACTGGAGTATGCAGCACCTGTTTGGAACCCGCACTTGATAAAGCACGTCAAGAAACTAGAGAAAGTACAAAGGTTTGCGACAAGGTTAGTTCCAGAGCTAAGGGGAATGTCCTATGAAGAAAGATTAAGGGAAATCGGCCTGACGACACTGGAGGATAGGAGGGTCAGGGGAGACATGATAACGACATATAAAATACTGCGTGGAATAGACAAGGTGGACAAAGACAGGATGTTCCAGGGAGGGGACACAGAAACAAGAGGCCACAATTGGAAGTTGAAGACACAAATGAGTCCGAGAGATATTAGGAAGTATTTCTTCAGTCACAGAGTTGTAAGGCAGTGGCATAGCCTAGAAAATGACGTAGTGGAGGCAGGAACCATACACAGTTTTAAGACGAGGTTTGATAAAGCTCATGGAGCGGGGAGAGGGAGGGCCCAGTAGCAACCGGTGAAGAGGCGGGGCCAGGAGCTAAGACTCGACCCCTGCAACCACGAATAGGTGAAACCATACCCCTGGCCGGGATTGAACCCGCGGTCATAGAGTCTCAAAACTCCAGCCCGTCGCGTTAGCCACTAGACCAGCTAGCCACAGGAACAGAGAGTGTGGAGAACTGGCACTGCTCATCAAAAATTAGTGGTATTTTGAGGAGCTGAAGAGAGGACACAGAGAAGCAGAAAACTGCATAATAGGAACACTTCGGTCTGGAGGTCCCAAGGTGGTAATTGCAGTGATGTATAACCCACCACAGAATAGCAGGAGGCCAAGAAAAAAATATGATGAGAGCAAAAGAGCGATGGTTGACACATTGGCTGAGGTGGCCAGAAGGGCCCATGTATGAAGGACAAAGTTGCTGGTTGTCGGTGTCTTCAATCACAAAGAAATCGACTGGGAAAACCTGGAGCCACTTGGACGCCCAGAAACGTGGAGGGCTAAGATGATGGAGGTCGTACTGTAAAACCCTCATGCATCAACACGGTAGGTAGACCACCAGAGAGAGAGAAGAGGACGAACCAGCAAGACTGGACCTAGTATTCACCTTGAACAGTGCACATATTGAGGACATCACATACAAAAGGCCCCTTGGAGCTAGACATCACGTGATTCTGAGATTTCAATGCATAGTAGAGTAACAAGTGGAGAAGAAAGCAGGAAGGGCAGGATGAATGAAGCCAAGCTATAAGAGAGGGGACTACACAGGCATGAAGAATTTTCTGCACGGGGTTCAGTGAGAAAAAGAACTGGCAGGGAAATCAGCCAACGAGATGATGGAATATGTGGCAACAATATACAAGGAAGCTGAGGAGAGGTTTGTGCCCAAGAGTAACAGAAATAATGAGAAACCCAGGATGAGCCCTTGATTCACCCAAATGTATAGAGAGGCCAAACCAAGAGTGCTAGAGAATGGAAGAAGAATATAAGGCAAAAATCCCAGGAGAATAAGAGCAGTCACAGAGCCAGAAATGAATATGCACTAGTAAAAAGGGAGGCCCAACGTCAATACGAAAATGACATAGCAGCGAAAGACAAATCTGACCCGAAGCTGTTGTGCAGCCGTATCAGAAAAAAAACAGACCGCACTGTGAGGAGCTCAACATGAGATTCGAAGAAGTGTTCACAGAGAAGACAGAAGGGACACCAGAAACACAGAGGTGGGGTACACCAAGTGCTGGACACAATACATACAACCGAGGATGAAGTGAAGAGTCTGCTAAGCAAGCTAGATACCTAAAAGGCGAAGGGGCCGAATAACCTCTCTCCCCGGGTCCTGAGAGAGGGAGCAGAAGTGCTTTGTGTATCACTTACAACCATCTTCAACACATATCGAAACAGGGCGACTACATGAGGAATGAAAGACAGCAAATGTAATCCCAGTTTTTAAAAAGGGATACAGACACGAAACATCAAACTACAGACCAGTATCACTGACATGTATATTATGCAATGTCATGGAAAAGATTATCTGAAGAAGAGTGGTGAAGCACCTAGAAAGGAATGAGTTTATCAGCGACAGCCAGCACGGTTTCAGGGAGGGAATTCTTGTGTCACAAACCTACTGGAGTTTTATGACAGGGTGACAGCAGTAAGATAAGAGAGAGAGGGGGGAGGGTAGATTGCATTTTCTTGGACTGTAAGTAGGCATTTGAAACAGTTCCACGCAAAAGTTGAAGGACTAGACATGGATAACAGGGAAGGCACTGTAATGGGTTAGGGAATACCTGTCAGGAAGACAACAGCTAGTCATGGGCATAAATTGATAAATGAATCTCAACACGGTTTTACTAAGGGGCGTTCCTGACTTACGAATTTACTAACTTTTTTCACTAAGGTGTTTGAGGAGGTATATCATGGTAATGGATATGATATTGTGTATATGGACTTCAGTAAGGCATTCGGTAGAGTTCCACGTCAGAGACTTTTGAGGAAACTTAAGGCAAAAATAATAGGAGAAATTTTTTCCTGGGTAGAGGCATGGTTGACAAATAGGCAGCATAAAGTTTGCATAAATGGGGAGAAATAAAAATGGGGGCACGTCACAAGCGGTGTTCCACAGGGGTCAGTGTTGGGCCCGTTGTTTTCACAATTTACATAAACGATATAGATGAGGGAATAATTAGCGACATAAGCAAATTTGCAGATGACAACAAAATAGGTCATCCATTTCATTCTATTAAGGACATTAGAGCACTCCAGGATGATTTCAATAGACTGATGCAGAGATCAGAGAAGTGGCAGTTGCAGTTTAATATAGACAAATGCAAAGTTCTAAATGTTGGACAGGACAATAACCATGCCACTTATAAACTAAATAGTGTAGATCTTAATACTACTGATTGCGAAAAGGATTTAGGAGTTCTGGTTAGCAGTAATCTCAAACCAAATAAACAGTGCATTAGTGTTCGCAATAAAGCTAACAGATTTCTTGGCTTCATATGTTCGCATCGCATCATATGTGTTCGCATCGCTATTGGGCCATGCGGACGTGCTGCGCAGTAGCTCCTGATTGAGTTGGCATTTGCGCAGTGTTGACGTGTACTTGGCTCTGTGAAGACCTGTTTGCGCGCTCTCTAGAATTGAAGCAAGATGCCCTCCATCGAGCAACTTTACCAACAGCTTAAGGAAGAATTGAGGTTGGCGAATTTGGAAATTCGGCGATTGACCGAGGAAAACAAGAAGATTCGTAGTAGTCCTCCTGTTTTGAGTCCTCAGGTCAGGAAGGGAAACTGGTCAGTGGCTGGACAGCAGGGAAAGAAGTTGACGATCAAGAAGACGAATGGAAAGGTAGAAACGATGAAGAAGAAAGAGACTGCCGTGGAAACTGTTGTGGAAACATCCAATACATTCTCAGTGCTACCCGACGAATGTGAGTTGACTACTGGGAACGACACGACGAAAGACATTAAGGAAGGTAAGAATATTGTTGTTGTTGGGGATAGCCAAGTTAGGTATATGGATAGGGCGTTCTGCTTGAAGGACAGGAGTAGGAGACAGAGAGTTTGCTTTCCTGGGGCTGGGATGGAGGATATTGTTAGCCGTCTGGATGACATCATGAGAGGTAATGGGAGCAATCCTATTATCTGTCTCAGTGCTGGAGGCAACGATGTTGGCAGACGTAGGAGTGAGGACCTGATTAGCAGGTATAGGTCAGCAACAGAAATAATTAGAAGTAAGGGTGGGAACCCTCTCATATGTGGTATTTTGCCAAGGAGGGGAGTTGGAAGTGAATGGTTGTCCAGGGCAATTGGTGTCAATTGCTGGCTGGACAAATACTGTAAGGAAAATGCGGTAACATTCATTGACAACTGGGACCTCTTCTATGGCAGAAATGACATGTATGCTAGGGATGGGGTTCACTTATCTAGGTGTGGGGAGGGAGCACTGGCAACTGCAGTGGAGGGAGCAGTTAGGACTTTAAACTAGGAATAGTTAGTGGTATGGGTTTTGGCAGGAAAACAGTGAAGTCCCAGTGTAGTAATATTTCGAGTTCTAGGGGAACTAGTAATAATAAGAACGAGATAGATATTGAAAAGCCAGGGACCTTGGGTGATAAGGACAGTAATAGGTTTAGTAGAAAAATAGAAATGAGCAGGAAGGGTAAAGAGAAAGGAGAGTCTTTCAATGTTTATTATGCTAATTGCCATAGTGCTAGGAATAAGATGGACGAGTTGAGATTAGTTGCTAGTTTAGGTAACATTGATGTATTTGCCTTAACTGAGACGTGGTTTAATTCAAAAAGTCGGGACATGCCTGCGGAATGTCATATTCAGGGTTTTAAATTGTTCCAAGAAGATAGAAGTATTGGGAGGGGGGGTGGGGTGGCATTGTATGTCCGAGATCGCTTGAACTATTGCATAAAAACGGGTATTAAGTCTGAAGTAACACATACAGAGTCTGTTTGGATAGAATTTTCAGATGGGCATGAAAAACTGATTTTAGGAGTGATATACCGTCCCCCTAACTTAGATAGGGACCAAGGGAAACTACTATGGGAGGAAATTGTTAAGGCCACAAGGCACGATAATGTAGTAATTCTAGGAGACTTTAACTTTAGTCATGTTGATTGGAATTTCTTGACTGGGAATTTAGAATCGTACGACTTCTTAGAAGTATTTCAGGATTGTTTTTTGAAGCAGTTTGTGACAGAACCTACAAGGGGAAATAACCTGCTTGACTTAGTTATGGCAAACAATGAATCCCTTGTTAATAATTTAGAAATTTCAGAGGAACTGGGTGCTAGCGACCACAAATCAATTACATTTAGCATTGAATGGAAGTACGATAGTAGCGATAACTCAGTAACAGTCCCAGATTTTCGCTTAGCAGATTACGATGGGCTTAGAGAACACTTATCATCTGTTGACTGGGGTAACGAAGAGAGCTATCAATATGACAGTTTTCTGAACACTATACATGCTGCTCAAAGAGCGTTTATCCTATATAAAGAAATTAGATCAAATAGAAATGACCCAAAATGGATGAATAATTGGCTCAAATATCTACTAGGGCATAAGAAAGGAATTTATAGGCGTATCAAAAGAGGTGAGGGTCATCTTATGAATCAGTATATTGACATTAAGAGGGACATTAAAAAGGGGATAAGAAAAGCTAAAAGGGACTATGAAATTAAAGTTGCTAGGGATTCTAAACTAACCCAAAAAGTTTTTTCCAGGTCTATAGAACAAAAGTTAGAGATAAGATAGGTCCCCTTAAAAATAACTATGGGCACCTTACTGACAATGAGAATGAAATGTGCTTGATTTTAAATAATTATTTTCTCTCAGTTTTTACACAGGAAGACACTAACAATATTCCAGTAATTAATTTTTACAGTGGGCTAGAAGAAGATAAATTATGTAACATCACAGTCACTAGTGAGATGGTTGTGAGGCAGATAGACAGACTGAAGCAAAATAAGTCGCCGGGTCCTGATGAGGTTTTTTCAAGGGTTCTTAAGGAATGCAAAATGGAACTCTGTGAACCATTAACTAATATTTTTAATTTATCTCTTCAAACAGGTGTAGTGTCTGATATGTGGAAGATGGCTAATGTAACTCCTATTTTTAAAACAGGGGACAAGTCGTTACCGTCAAATTACCGCCCAATAAGCCTGACCTCAATTGTAGGCAAATTACTAGAGTCAATTATAGCTGAGATTATAAGAAGCCATCTCGATAAGCATAGCTTGATTAATGATACTCAGCATGGATTCACAAGAGGCCGGTCTTGTCTAACTAATTTATTAACTTTCCTCAGTAAAGCTTTTGAGGCTGTTGACCACAATAAAGAATTTGATATTATTTACTTAGATTTTAGTAAGGCTTATGATAGAGTTCCGCACCATAGACTGTTAAAGAAAGTGGCAGCTCATGGCATTGGGGGAAAAGTGCTCTCGTGGATCGAGTCATGGCTCACTGACAGGAAGCAGAGAGTGTCCATAAATGGGGTTAAATCCGAGTGGGGATCTGTAACAAGTGGCGTTCCACAGGGATCAGTCTTGGCCCGTTGTTGTTTATAATATATATCAATGATCTTGATGAGGGAATTACTAGTGATATGAGCAAATTCGCCGATGACACAAAGATAGGTAGGATAATTGATTCAAACGTAGATGTTAGGGAACTTCAGGAGGATTTAAACAAACTCTATTCTTGGTCAGAAAAGTGGCAGATGCAGTTCAATGTTGATAAATGCGAGGTTCTGAAGCTTGGGAGTGCCCATAACCCTAGTACTTATAAATTAAATGATGTAGAACTTAGCCATACAGATTGCGAAAAGGACTTGGGGGTTATGGTGAGCAGCAACCTTAAACCAAGACAGCAATGCCTAAGCGTACGTAATAAAGGCAAATAGATTACTGGGATTTATATCAAGAAGTGTAAGCAACAGAAGTCCAGAGGTCATACTGCAGCTTTATACATCATTAGTAAGGCCTCACCTTGATTATGCAGCTCAGTTCTGGTCTCCGTATTACAAAATGGACATAAATTCGCTAGAAAACATTCAGCGTAGGATGACTAAATTAATACATAGCATCAGAAATCTTCCTTATGAAGAAAGATTGAAGACTCTTAAGTTACATTCACTTGTTAGACGAAGAATGAGGGGAGACCTGATCGAAGTGTATAAGTGGAAGATAGGTATTAATAAAGGGGATATTAATAAGGTCTTGAGGATGTCTCTCCAAGAGAGAACGCGCAGTAATGGATTTAAATTAGATAAGTTTAGATTTAGAAAGGACATAGGAAAGTATTGGTTTGGAAATAGGGTAGTTGATGAGTGGAACAGTCTACCTAGTTGGGTTATTGAGGCTGGGACTTTGGGTAGTTTCAAATCTAGGTTGGATAAGTACATGAGTGGGAGGGGTTGGATTTGAGTGGGACTTTCACATCAGAGCTTATTTCTTGGGTGGCATTGAAAATTGGGTTGGGCAAATGTTTTGTTAGTGGGATGAATTGTAAAGGACCTGCCTAGTATGGGCCAGCAGGCCTCCTGCAGTGTTCCTCCTTTCTTATGTTCTTATGTTATATCTAGAAGTATAAATAATAGAAGTCCTCAGGTTGTTCTTCAACTCTATATATCCTTGGTTAGGCCTCATTTAGACTATGCTGCTCAGTTCTGGTCACCGTATTACAGAATGGATATAAATGCTCTGGAAAACGTACATAGCAGGATGACAAAGATGATCCCATGTATCAGAAATCTTCCCTATGAGGATAGACTGAGGCCCTGAATCTGCACTCTCTAGCCCTTAAACTGTCCAAACAGATCTATGTTCACATGCGTAGTGCTCAAAAAGTAGATTTACTTTTTTTTATACATATTTTCAAATATAACAAAAAAAACGTACGTCAAAGTTTTTTTTACACGTTTTCAAATGTAAAGAAACAAAAAGAAGATCTGGTTTTTTTACATACTTTCAAACGTTGAAAAAACGTAGATCTACGTTTGGACAGTTTGAGGGCTAGGAGGGCGTAGAATTAGGGATGATGTGACTGAGGTGTATAAATGGAAAACAGGAATAAATAAAGAGGATGTAAATAACGTGCTGAAAATATCCAACCAAGACAGGACTCGCAGCAATGGTTTCAAGATGGAAAAGTTAAGATTCAGGAAGGATATAGGAAAGCACTGGTTTGGTAATAGAGTTGTGGATGAGTGGAACAAACTCCCGAGTACCGTCATAGAAGCTAAGACCTTGTGTAGTTTTAAAAATAGGTTGGATAAATACATGAATGAGTGTGGGTGGGTGTGAGTTGCACCTGACTAGCTTGTGCTACCAGGTCAGGTGCAGTGCTCCTTCCTTAAGTGGAAGTGACCTGAGTAGGTGGTCATTGTTCTAGGCTAGGGTGGCATGGACCTGCTTCGCATGGGTCAGTAGGCCTGCTGCAGTATTCCTTCTTTCTTATGTTCATATGTTATGTTCATGGTACGTGGCGAGGCGTCAGAGTGGGGCGCATGTGACGAACGGGGTTCCACAGGGGTCAGTCCTAGGACCGGTGCTGTTTCTGGTATTTGTGAAAAACAAGACGGAAGGAATTCACTCAGAAGTGTCTTTGTTTGCAGATGTGATGTTGATGAGAAAAATTCAAATGGAGGAGGACCAGGCAGAACTACAATGGGATCTGGCAGGCTACAGGCTGGATTCAGCAACTGGCTCCTAGAGTTCAACCCCACCAAGTGCAAAGCCATGAATATTGGGGAAAGGCAAAGAAGACCGCAGACGGAGTACTATCTATGGGGCTAGACGGATCTTGGGGTGAGTATAACACCGGGAACATCTCCTGAGGTGCACATCAGGCAAATAACTACTGCAGCATATGGGCGCCTAGCAATCCTAAGAACAGCATTCCGACATCTCAATAAGGAATTGTTCTGGACCCTGTACACCGTGTACGTTAGGCCCATATTGGAGTATGCAGCTCCAGTTTGGAATCCACACCTAGTCAAGCATGTAAGGAAGCTAGAGAAAGTGCAAAGGTTTGCAAGAAGACTCGTCCCTGAGATAAGGGGCATGTCCTACGAGGAGAGGATAAGGGAAATTAAACTGACGACACTGGTGGACAGGAGAGATAGGGATGATATGATAAAGACAAAGTACTAAGAGGAATCGATAAGATGGAGAGAAACAGGATGTTCCAGAGACGGGACAGAGCAACAAGGGGTCACAGTTGGACGTTGGAGACTCATATAAATCACAGGGATTTTAGGAAGTATTTTTTCAGTCACATAGTTGTCATGAAGTGGAATAATGCGGAAGTCATGTAGTGGAGGCAGGATCCATATATAGCTTTAAGAAGAGGTATGATGAAGCTCATGGAGCAGGAAAAGTGACCTAGTAGAGGCCAGTAAAGAGGCGGGGCCAAGAGCTGTGAATCGACTCCTGCAACCACAACTAGGTGAGTACACCTGTAATTTAAGGAAGACTTTGTTCCTTTATTTAGGACATCAATCTAAGTTGGTTTTGAAATAGCTTGTCGTAATGGCTGGACGCTAGGACAGCGATTTTTTTTCACATCGGAGCATGGAGCATAAAGCTGGACGGCGTCAGTAGCAGAGAACGAGTTGTAGGAGCTACGCCACGATGCGGTGAAATGAAGAAATGTGTGGAAATAGTCTTAACGGAAGTGTCCGTTGATGTTAACTCTGAGTTGCGCTCTATTATAATTTAAGAAAGAACTTAGGCATGTGTAGAGCACTGAAATGCAAGATAAGTGACTCTGTCGAACGAAGCATCATCAGTAATTCTTTCTACCTGCTGTCATATCTTATTAACTGCAAATAAGAACCTGAAACATTTACAAGTGAATCTTCGTGAGCGAATAATAATGACGTCCAATGACGTTGAAACTAGTCGGTAAGAGTGCTGTGTAATGGACAGTGTAACGTGTGCAGTGATATAGAATACTAGTTCTTGTGATGAACTGTTCACAGAATTCCAAACACGGTACTTAATGTGATTAAAGAGACAAACAGAAGATGAGTTGTCCACTGTGTCTTAAGTCAGACTATTGGATTTCGGCGTCCAGACGACACAGTAGTGTCATGACTCAAGCTTACACAAGCCCAAGTCCTCTTTTTTTTAGGGGGGGGGAGTCACTTCTGATCGATGAAGACTACAGTGATTAAAGATCAGGCTTATTACAGAAAAATGGACGAAAACTACTCGAGACGCCGTGATATGTGGGTGAGCTCCCCATACCAGGAAAATCACGTGATCTCACCATATGTCACATTCCTAATACAGTGGATCATATAATGTTAGGACACATTTTAAGCCTTGTCACTTCTGACCACAAAAGCTACAGGGGACATAAGGACGGCTGCTTGAAGAGAAGATTGCAAGATGCAGCTACTGCATCCTTTAAGCTGTCAGTCTTTAAGATGAATAATGTATTTCGTTACGAACATTCACCCAGAGTTAACATACCTTTGGTTTTAAACGAAGTCCCCAAAATTGGTCTCTCGATTATGGATTGGGGCCCCAGTGGCCCTCGAGGAACTGGATAGAAACACTGACTATTATTGGTAAGGTTGATAATTTAGCGACTTTTGCGCTAGATTAAGCTGTTTTTGATGTGACTCAGCTATGTTTTGTATTCAGAGACTCGGAAACATTTGTTTTAGCGAACTTTCCCATCAAAACTCTTATCATTTTTTTTTCAGAATGATCGGTAAATATGCTCCAAGGCTAAGCAGTAAAATTATTGTATTAATCTTGGTAGAATTACCTACAGTATGTTTGGTAAAAGGACACAAGTGCAACTGATGTGACATTTTATTGTGGCATCGGCTTGACAAAGCTCCTGGAGAGCGAAACGTTGCCACGATAAAATGTCACATTAGTTGCACTTGTGTCCTTTTATCTAACAGTAAAATTCTTGAACGGTTGAAGATTGAGACACTTATGCAACATATGGGAATCTTTACTGAAGAAACGTTTCGCCACACTGTTGCTTCATCAGTCCAATACAAAGCAAAAATAGTTAAGGAGGAGAGGAGTTTGAGGTAATCAGTCCATCACTCTTGTAGAAAGTACATTATATGTCCGGAGAAGTGGCTTATATACTGTAGACAGGTGAGTCGAATCTTAATAAAGATTCACATATGTTGCAAAAGTGTCTCAGTCTTCAACTTCTCGGTTCTAAATCATTTATCTCATCTGTCAGACATTGCAACATCATGGGAACTTGATTCAAGGAATTTTTCAACACTTGTTCAATCTTTGAACGAAGACCTACTTGCACTAGTGGATGGTTCCACTGTGACCCCGCCTCCTCCTACTTCCACTCACCTGACTACAGTATATAAACCACCTCTACGGCTCTATGCTGTACTCTCTACAAGAGTGATGGACTGAACACATCGATTCCAGGCTGAGGGATTGATTACCTTAAACTCTTCCCAGTAACCATTTCTGCTTTGTATTGAAATGATGAAGCCACTTGTGGCGAAACGTTTCCTTAAAAAGATTCCCATATTTTGCATAAGTGTCTCAATCTGGATATATTTTGCTCACATCCATGGACGGCATGTACCACCACTGTCTCACTCACAATCATATCCAGTTCCAGTTTGTGATCAGATTCTCAGCACTGGATCAGTGTTCGTAAGAGTGAACTGGCTCCTCTCTGAGCTGTTATAGGCACTTCGCCATTAATTGTTTTGCAAAAACGTTAACAAAAGAATATAACCAATGTTTTCGTGTAGGACAGCAAAGTGATTGAAAGTGTAATAAGTGGCTGAATAGGCTTGATGGTGATGACACTTAATGCTATTGTAAGTACTCTAAGTGTTCGTTGACGGCAAAGCTAAGTCATATTGAAAAGCATCGGATCACTACAAAGCACAAGCCAGCAGAACAACCATTCTCTCCAGACAGAAATATTCCATTTAGAAGAAAAAATAATGATACCAGGAAGTCAAAAGGTCGTGTTGCACTGTTCTTAACACAGCACTGTGCATTAAGAGTAATGAAATGAGCCATATGACTGATATCTGTAAAGTGTTTTAGTGATAGCAAGATATGCAAAGATCTGAAGAATAAAAGATATAAGTGTAAGATGCAAAGAAACAAACTATAGTATCATACTTAGATATAGTTGAACTTAGTGAATGCAGACTTAATGCAATATGTTTCAATCAAACTGCTTTAAGAAACAATGGACTTCATCTACAAAGGCTCATAGAAATTGGAACTGACAAGGTATCAGTTATGACTAATAGATAACGAAGGTCTTCACACTTAATTAAATGCTTTAATAAAAATAAAAGCAACAGAGTAGTGCAAGCACAGAGTAAATAACAGTGTGAGTGCAGATGTTCGGAAATTGTAAGTTCTGTCTCATGTTCTTATATTAACTTAATAGAAATGTTACTGGTATGCAGTATTATAAGCTGCATTTTTAGTAAGTTTTTTTTGTTACTTATGGAGTTTTCAGCTATTTTTACCAACGTCTAGGAATGAATTTAGAGACTTTTAGTTGTAATGAGTTAGCAACCCTGATTATAAGACTATATTCTTAGTTACGAATCTTATTTAGTGTAATCTTAAGAGAAAAAATTAATCTTAAATAGTCACAATATGGCGTCTCTTACAATATAATGGAAATCTCTTCAGGCGGTGGAGGAACAGGTCAAAAAATTATTAACCGCCTGTATTATATTAGTTAATGAGACAAAATATATTATGATACATTAGAAGTTAAACTACAACTGCTTTCAAAACGAGAGAAAGTATATGATACAACACTCATGCAGTATGAAGATAAATGTCTGAGAGCAGATCCTCGAGAGGAAGAAATTCAGGAAAATCAACAGTTTTCGTGACAAACAAGAGACAGTGATATATCTCTGTTGCATATTTAACAAAATTCTGTCGGAAAATAATATATCTCTTAGCAGTGGAGACATATCTGTCACACCTAAGTCACCTGTAGCCACACCACTACCAACCTGTTACAATTGGCTTTACCAGTCTTTCAAGAAAGTGATTTGGGAATTTTACAATTTCAAGTCATTGGTAGACAATATAACAATGAAATTGTTATGCTGGACTGTTCAGAATATTCCAAATTGTTAAAGATAATTATAATGCAAGATTTTATAGTTCTTAAAGATAATTTCCTTGATGCTGATCTAGTGTGAATCAGACTTGCAGTCAAGACTGCGAGCTTGACGCCGCCTCGGCAATGTCTGTCAGATTTACAGACAGAATTTCTCTAGATAACAGTCGAAGGACTCTAGAGATAAAACGCGTTATAAATCAAAGTGACTAGTTTATTAACCGCAGAGTACAAGATAAACTGTCACCACTGAACGTCGGAATATCAAATTCAACAAACAATACTTCTCTTGTAAAGAGATTATTAGCCACGGTTTACAAGACATTGTATCTTGCATGCAAGCTGCCAGGAGTGACGATCAAACCTAGACACTAATATCGAAGCTAAACTGTCATCTCAGCATAACAAGAGTATATCTTTTCATGGTAAACTGTCACCAGGTGGCAACGCCAAGATAAACACTTACCAAGCTGAGAATAAAATTAACAGTGAAATGAATATGACGCCAAAGAAGCAAACTGCCAAGTGTGTTGTCTGCAACGAATCTCACTGGACGCACTACTGTAGACAATACTAGACGGTTGACGCTTGAAATGTACTCAATCACTGAAAGAGTGCGGTAGGTGTTTAGGTGACCACGGTTTATCTACCTTGGTGTTCATCTGGAGAGGGTTTCGGGGGTCAACGCCCCCGCAGCTCGGTCTGAGACCAGGCCTCATGGTGGATCACGGTCTGATCAACCAGGCTGTTACTGCTGGCCGCACGCAAGCTGACGTACGAACCACAGCCCTGTTGGTCAGGTACTGACTTTAGGTGCCTGTCCATTGCCTTCTTAAAGACAGCCAGGGGTCTATTGGTAATCCCCTTTATGCATGCTGGGAGGCAGTTGAGCAGTCTTGGGCCCAGGACACTTATTGTGTTGTCTCTCAATGTACTCGTGGCGCCACTGCTTTTCATCGGGGGAATGTTGCATCTCCTGCAACATAGGGAGTGATTTTCGCGTGCAGGTTTGGTACCAATCCCTCCAGGACATTCCAAGTGTATATTATCATGTATTTCTTTCGCCTGCGTTCCAGGGAATACAGATCAAGGACCTTCAACCGTTCCCAGGAATTTAGGTGCCTTATGGTACTTATATGTGCCGTGAAAGCTCTTTGTACACTCTCCAGGTCTATAATGCCGCCAGCCTTGAAGGGGCCGTTAGTGTACAGCAATATTCCAGCCTAGAGAGCACAAGCGATTTGAAGAGAATCATCATGGGCTTGGCATCCCTAGTTTTGAAGGTTCTCATTATCCATTCTATAATTTTCTTAGCCGATGAGGTAGTTACATTGTTGTGGTCTTTGAAGGCGAGATCCTCTGACATTATCACTCCCAGGTCTTTCACATTAATTTTCCGCTCTATTGTATGTTGAGAATTTGTCGTATACCCTGATACATTTTTAATTTCCTCAAGTTTCCCATATCTGAGTAGTTGAAATTTCTCTCGTTGAACTTCATATTGTTATGAGTGCAAGGAAATGCACAACGAAACTGCATAAATGCTTTAAGTGTAAAGGTAAATACCTGTGGATAATGACGGTCAACTCGCTCATTCAGAAAACGGCGCCCATCAGGAGACTTCACTGAGCGTTTTATCAAAAAATAAAGGATTACGTTTTGACAAGATAACGTTCACAGCACTTCCGATTGGCCAGGATGAGTTCTCTAATACATCACACAAAACAATTGTCATCATTCTATTATACCAAGGTTCTCAAAAGTCTTTCATTAGGAGGACAATGTTGCAGTGACTGGGCAAGCAGCCTCACGCTTAGATTCAGTTAGACATTGCTGGTGTATCGAAGGTTCGCTTAACTTGCCATATGACCTAGCCAGATTTACTGTTCGTCAACGAAACAGAAAAAAAAAACTTTAGCAGGCAGTCGTAATGGATGAATTACTGTCCAGTGTGCATAACAGAGTAAAAGAGGTTTGTTTAGGGGTAACACATATTTTAAGAAAATGAGGATAAATAAGTATACAAGGTATGATGTATGGCGAAATGGTAGTAATTTCTTGGACTACGAGTTGGTAGACAAAAGCCAAAGGGGATACAGATATATCAGATCACTGTCTAGTTGTAACTACAGTGAGAGTAAAAGGTGGATGGGGTGCAAGGAAAATAGAAGCAGAGAGAGATGAAGGCCTATAAACTAAAGGAAGAGACAGTTAGGGTAAGATATACACAACTATTGGAGGATAAAAAGGGTTTTGTGAAAAGTATGGGAAATTGGGTGGGAAGATTTTATGGGGGGGTTTAAGAATGTAGTTTTTAATTTTTCAGCAGAAGTTTGTGGTTACGGGAAAAGGGGTTGGGGGGGGGAAAAAGAAGGGGGATTGGTAAAATGTTTTTTAAAAGAGTAGTAAGGGAAAAAATTTTTAAAATTTTTGAGAGGTTTTTACAAAGTAGAAGTTATGAAAGGGAGGGAGGAGAATATGTAAAAAAAGGGAGAAAAAAAAGGGAGATTTGGTTTGAACAATGAAAAAAGAGAGCAAAGGGAGAGAGGGGTATACGATTTTAACAAATTTTGTTGAAAATAAAAATTTTTTGGGAGCGAGATTAAAAAGTTGAGAAAGCCTTGGGAATGAATGAATTTGCCCAGTTAAAAATGGGAAGGGGAAGTTTTTAAAGGAAAAGTTAGGGTTTATCGTGAAGAGGGAGGGAATTTTTTGAGGAATTTTTAAAAATGTTGATGAAGATAGGGAAGCTGTGATTTCGTGTATAGGGCAAGGAGGAATAACATCTTTTTGGAGTGAGGAAGACCGTTGTGATTTTTGGGGGACTTTGGGGGGGGGGGGGGGTGAGGCAGTGGGTTTAAAATGAAAGGGAATAAGGCAGCGGGGGATTATGGGATAAAGAAAAAAAATGCTAAAAGCGGGTGGGGATATATTTTTTGGAGTAAAAGGGTTTTTTTATTTAATAAATTAGAGGGTAAGGTACCTAGGGTTTGGAAAGGGGAGCATCCCATAGTTCCTTTGTAAAAAGGGAAAAAGGGGGGGACAAAAGGGGAGTGCAAAAATTATGGGGGGATAATCTTTTGAGTATACCTGGTAAAGTTTTAGGGGTAGAGTTATTAGGGAAAAAATTTAGAGTAAGGTGGAGAGTAAGATAGCAGATGAAAAAGGAGGTTTTGGGAAAAGGGTGGGGGGTTTTTGGGGACCAGGTGTTTACAGTAAAAACATATAAGGGAACAGTATTTAGATAAGGGAAAAATTTTTTTTTGGGGGCTTTTATGGTTTTGGGAAAAAGGCCCGTATGATAGGGTGGAAAGGAAGGGGGGGGTATTTTTGGCAGTTGTTGCAAATGTAGGGAATGGGGAGGCAGGTCCAGAAAAGCAGTAAAAAATTTTTAAACGAGGATAGCGAGGCTCGGGTTTTAAGAGCATACAGGAGAGAGGGAGATTTTTTCCCCCTTAAAAGTAGGCCTTAGACAAGATGTGTGATGTCACTTAGTTGTTCAATATATTTATGATGGAGTTGTAAGAAAAGTAAAATCCCTCGGGGGGTTAGCAAGAGTGTTGGGTTAAAAATAAAGAATCAAACCCAAAAAAGTGGGAGTTGTCCAGTTGGGTTTTAGTGATGACACTTTTGTTTTTGGGGAGTTTTTGGAAGAGAATTTGCGGGGGTTGGTTGATGATTTTGGCCCATCTATGTATAAAAAGAAAATTAAAAGTGAATATGGGAAAAAGAGAAAGGGTGATGAAAAAAAAATTAGGTGCAAAAGGGATTGGATATCAGATTGGGGGGGACGGGGATTTAGGGAAGGAGGTAAAAGTTTTCAAAATATTTAAGAGGGACGTGTCAGCAAATTGGTCTATGAAAGTTGAGGTGAATCATAGAACTAAGGGGGGGGAAAAGGGTTGTTGGGGGCACTTGGGGAGTCTGTGGAGACAAATAAAATTTGTCCTGGAAAAAAGGGAGGGGAAAGGGGAAGAGTATATTATCCCATCGCTCTTATAGGGGTGTAAAACATGGGTGATGAATGTTGGAAAAAGGGAAAAAGGATGGGGGCAGGGGAGATGTCATGTATGAGGGCTTGTGTGGTGTGAAAAAAATGCAGAAAATTTCCGTAAGGGGGAAAATTAGGAGGGGTTTAAAAGGGATTCCCAAAAATATTATCCAGGGGGCTGGGGAAGGGGTTGTTGAGGTTTTTTGGGGCATGTAGAGTGGATGGAAGGAAAAAAAAATGATTCGAAGGTGTTTTAAAACTGTAGTGTGGGGGAAAGGTGGGGTGGGGGTAGGCCTGGGAAAGGGTTTGGGGGGAAAGGGTGAAAGGGAGGTTTAGTGTGCGGGGGGGCTTTGATTTCCCAGCAAGCATGCGTGAGCGGGGTTTGTTAGGAGGACGGGAAAGAAAAAAGGTTTTTTTGGGAAAAACTGACGAGCTTTTTAAAGCGTGACAAAGTAACATTTATAAAAGGGATTCGGGAAAACCCGGGGCCCAGGCCGGGTTTTGAGTCTGGAGAGGGGAAATTAAGTGCCTGCACTTAAAGGGGGGGTTTGTTAATTTTCAGATTTTTTAAGTGTATTTTAAAGATCCCTCTGGAAAAGCCCTTGATGGAGTGAATGATAAAAATTTTTTCTTTTTGGGGCCCAACCCTGCCTTGGTGGGGAAAAGGGGCCGATGTGTTAATAATTTATGTTTATAATATATAAAATATATAAAATATATTAAATATATTTTTATAATATATATTTATTTTAAATATATAATATAAAATATATTTTATATTTTTTTTTTTATTTTTTTTATCACCCCCGGCCCGATCCCACCAAGGCGGGGTGGCCCGAAAAAAAAAAAACTTTCCCCATCTTTTCATTTCCATCATTTTCTTGCCAGAAGGGTGTTTTTAACTACATTTTTTTAAAACTGCAACTTTAAACACCCCTCCTTAAGAGTGAAAGGCACTGTATTTCCCCATTCCAGATTTAAAGTCGGGCCGGGCCGGTTTCCCTAAATTTCCTTTTCAAAAAGGGTTTCCCTTTGCCCCCACACCCCCAAACCCCGCACGTCAAGAAATTAAAAACCTTTTGTCCCCATTATCCTATCAAACCGCTCACGCATGCCTGCTGGAAGCCCAAAGCCCCCGCACAAAAAACCCCTTTCCCCCCTCCCAAAAACCCCCCTTCCTGGGCCCGCCCCTACCCCCCTTTCCCTTTCCACAACAGACTGATATACCCCTTGAAGTCATTCTGTTTCGCTCCATTTTTTCTACTTTCCCCGAACCACAAAAAATATTTTTTTTATATATTATGTCTTCCGAATGGGCAGAAATTGCGATTTTGGCTTAATAAAAAACGCTCTTTCTGACTATAGGACAAGGGGAAATTTGTGTAGGGGGGAAAAAATAATTTCCCCAAAATCATTCTGAACCTAAAAAAAAAAAAATTTTTTATTTCACTGTTTTTTGTTTAGTATTAAATTATTGTAAACAAATTTTAAAAATATTTATTTTAAAAGATTAGGCTAAAATAAATTACTCTTTTTTACAAAAAGGGTTAGGTAATTTTTCTAAGTTTCCCCTTTTGGTGAAAAATTATAAATTTTTCCCCTTAACATTAAGGAAAAAAATATATCTTTAAAGCATAAGAAAATTTTAAAAAAAGGATTTAAATTTTTTAAATGGTTCTTGCTAATTGACCTTTTTTACATATTCGGCACGAAAATTGTGTATATATTATATAAAATATTATATATTTATATATATATATATATATTAAATAAATATAATAAATATAAAATATAAATAAATAAAATATATATATATATATATTATATATATTATATATAAAATATATTTTTTTATATCAAAAAAAACCCCACCTGAACGAATAGAAAAATTCCCAAAGGGCGTTTTTCGGACTACTCAATTTTAAAGGGGAACTATAAATTTTTCCTTGATAATTTGAGTAGTCCGAAAGCGTTTGGGAATTTTCCCTTATTTTTTCAGAGTGGTTTTTTTGGAAATATTCTGAAATCACCTGTTTACTGGGGTTCTTATTCCCTATATAAAATATATTATATATATATATATATATATAAAAAATTATATAATATTTATATATATAAAATATATAAAAATAATATCTTTCTTTTTTTAAAACACACCACCGTTTTCCCAAACGAGGCGGGGGGGCCCCAAAAGAAAAAAACAAAAGTTTCTCCTTTCACATTAAAATTATATACGGGGAAAAAGGGGGTTACTGGGCCCCTTGCCCCTTTGGCTTTTTTTAGTCGCCTCTTACAACACGCATACTTACGGGGGAAGTTTTCTTTTTCCACTTCCCCAGGGAAGTTTAGAGGAAAATAAACAAGAACAAGAGTTTAGTAAGAAAATAGAAAAACCTTAGGGGTGTGTTTTAAATATGCTTGTACATGTATTTGTATGTGATCAAGTGTAAGAAAAAGTAGCAAGGGCGTACCCGAAATCTTGCAAGTTCGGGACAGAAAAAAAGGACACCACAAAAACCACCCCTTTATGTTTAAAACAATTTTGGCTTTCGTTTTTTCACTAAAATTGGCCCGGGGCGGTTTGTACCTCCCTGGGCGGTTGCTGGGTTTCCCAAACCCACTTCCTATAATATATATATATTTATATATATATATAATATATTTTTTTTATAAATTTTTATATATATATAAAATATAAAATTTATATAAATATTATGCTTGAATGTGCGTGGGGGTAAAAATGCGGAGACAAAAACAGATGAAATTTCTGATGTTATTTAAAGGGAAAAAATTGGTGTTCCCGGCCCTAAGTGAAAAAAAAAGCTGAAGGGGGTAGGGGGGTTTCGGTGGGGGGAAAAAAATGGGGTTAAAAACTGGAGTATTTTAGAAGAGAGAAAAAGGGAAGGGGGAGCATAAAAGTTGAAAGGGTCAAATTATGGAAAGGGGGAAAAAAGAATTTTAATGTTTTAAAATTTAAAAAAATTTTTTTTGGATTAAAGTAAAGGTTTGGGTGCGAAAAAATGGGTTTATAATAAGGTGTATGCACCCCGGGGGGAAGAGAGGAATGGGGGAGGGGAGAGAGTTTTTTGGGGGATGTTAAGTGAATGTATAGGAGCCTTTGAACCCAAAAAGAGGTAATTGTGGTAGGGGGCCTGAATGCAAAGTAAAGGGGAAACTTTTTGAGAGGGTTTTTGGTAGGTAAGTTTGGGGTGCCCGGGTAAATGATAAGAGAGCCTTTGATTGAACTTTTTTATAAAAAGGGGGTTTTGTTAAGGTTTTAAAACATATTTTAAGAAAAAAAGGATAAATAAAAATATAAAAAGATATGAAGTAGGGGGGAAATGACGTAGTTTTTTTGGATTATTATTGGGGAGATAAAAGGGCTGTTGAGAGACTTCAGGATGTACAGTTTATAGAGGGGGCCCCAGTATATCAGACCCCTTTCTAGTTGTAGCTTAAAACGAGAGGGAAAAAGGGAGTGGGATGCAAGGAGAATAAAAAGCATCAGGGAAGGGGAGAGGTAAAGGTTTTTTAAATAAAAGAGGAGGCAGTTAGGGTAAGATAAAAAACAGCAAATGGAGGATAATGGGGTAAAGAAAAGCATAGGGAATGGGGGGCGGAAAAGGATGGGGGGAGGTTTTTAAAAAAGTAGTGTTAGAGTGTTTTACAAAAAGTTTGGGGGTTACAGGGGGAAAAGGGGGTGCCCGGGGGGGAAGAGGAGCGATTGGGTTGGGAAAGATGATGTAAAGAGAGTAGTAAGGGAGAAAAAAAATTTTTCATATGAAATTTTTACAAAGTAAGGGAAATGGGGCAAGGGGGGGAAGAGTATATGGGGAAAAAGAGAAGGTTAAGGGGAGTGGTGGGAAACAATGATAAAGGGGAGGGAAATGGAAAAGGGGGGGAGAGATGTTTTCAAAAATTTTGTTGAAAAAAAAGAAAAAGTTTTGGAGTGAGATTAAAAAGTTAAGGAAGCCTAGAAACAAATGGATTTGGGCCAAATTAAAAAAAAGGAAAAGGAGAGTTATTAAATTTGGGGTTAGAGGTTTTTTGGGAAGAAGGGCGGGAAAAATTTTTGGGGGAAATTTTTAAATGTTGATGAAATAGGGAAGCTGTGATTTCGTGTTAGGGCAAGGAAGGGTAAAAATCTTTTTAGGGTTTAGGAAGAGCCCGGTTTTGGTGTTTGGGGGGGGGGCGTGAGGCAAATAGGGGAAAATTTAAAAAGGGGGGAAGGCAAACCGGGATTGATGGGATAAAGGGTAGAAATGTTTAAAAACAGGGGGGGATATGTTTTTGGGGTGGTTGGCAATTATTTAAAAAAAAAGCTGGAAAGGGTTTTGGGGGGGCCTAGGGATTGGCCCGAGAGCAGGGATAGTTCCTTTTCATTAAGGCAAAGGGGACAAAAAGGGGTGCCAAAAAAAATTTTTAGGGGGAAAAAGTCTGTTTAGTAAAACCCGGTAAAGTGTTTTGGTTGAGTTATTAATTTAAAGAATTAAGAGTAAGAAGGAGAAAAGGATAGCAGATGCACAAAGGGGGCTTTTGGAAAGGTTTGAAAGGGGGTGTGGACCCGGTGTTTTACAGTGAAACATATAAGTGAACAGTATTTGATAAGGCTTTAAAAAGGTCTTTGTGGCATTTATGGATTTGGAAAAGGCGAAAACCCGGGGGGATGAGGGGCAATGTGGCAGATGTTTCAGGTTTTTATGGTGTAGGGGTAGGTTACGAAAGAAATGAAAAGTTTTTACGAGGATAGTTAGGGTCAATTAAGTATTAGGAAAGAGGGAAATTATTTTTCCCCGTTTAAAAATAGGGCCCAGACAAGGGGTGTGTGGGTGTCACCTTTGGGTTTTTTAAATGTTTATAGATGGGGTTGTAAGAGAAGTAAATGCAAGGGTCTTGGCAAAGGCGTGGATTAAAAAATAAAGAAAACAAACCCTAAAGTGGGAGTTTTTCACATTGCTCTTTGCTGAGAACATTTTTTTGCTCTTGGGAGATTTGAAGGAAAATTCAGAGATTGGTGGGTGAATTTGGTGGGTTTTCAAAAGAAAAAAATTAAAAGGGAAAAAAGGAAAGGGGGTAAAGGGTTTTGAGGATAACAAAAAGATTAGGGGAAGAAGATTGGATATCCCAATTTGGGGGGAGAGGTTTTGGGGGAGGGGAAAAGTATTCAGATATTTGGGGGGTGGACCCCTGTCAGCGGAAGGGTCTATGAAAGATGGGTGGGAAACACCCGAAAAGAAAGAGGGGAAAAGGGTGAGTGGTGAATTTTGGATTCTTTTGGGGATAAAGGGAAATTTGTCCCCGGAGGGGAAAGAGGGAATGGGTTTTTTGAGTATAGTTTTAAACCCAAAGTCTTATATGGGTTTTTTGAAGCCCTGGGGGATGAATGTTTGCAGCCCAGGGAAGGCTGGAGGCAGTGGGGATGGGCATGTCTGAGGGGAAAAGTGTGGTGTGAATATAATGCAGAGAAAATTTGTAGTTTTGGAGGTTTAAGGGCACATGGCCCAAAAGTTAGGAACCTTTTTTTCCAAAACCCTTTGCCTACACAGTAGGGTTTTTCAGTAGGAAAATACAGAAAAATAGGCAGGAAAAAGTAAAAGTTTTGAAGACGTGTAAACCCTCCAAACACCCTTGAAAGTCGTAAAAAATTTTAGGTTTTCAGTCCCTCGGCGGGGGAAGTTCCGTTTTCCCTAGTAAACTATCTGAAGATCAAGGACAGTGCGGAGACTTAAAAAACTGTCGGGAAAGGGGAGGTTCAGAGTAAATAGTAGTATAGAGTGAGAAGTAAAACCCCTTGGTACCGAAAACGCCTTAGACAACCCCTCCAAGTGAGAAATGTTTGGGTCTGGATGGACCTGACCTCTCAGTGGCTACTCCTCACTACTTCTACACTACTACTTCTCTGCACCTCTCCCCTTTCCCACCGTATTTAAGTCTCCGCACTGTCGCTTGATCTTCAGATGTTTTCCCACTAAGGAACTGAACTTCCCAGGCCCAGGGGTTGCAACCTTTAAAAATTTTAACGAAATTCAAGGGTGATGGACTGATTACATCGTCTTTACATCTCACTGTTCCCGCCTATTTCTGTACTGACTGAAGAAGCCTACTGTGTGGGGAAATGTTTCGGGAATTTAAAATTGCCTTAAAAATGTTGCCTATTTTTCTTACCTACCAACCTGTCTTTATTGATACCCTTTGGGGTTCCCAAATTTGTATTTTTTGGAAAATTGGAGGAGGGTGCGGGGTTAAACCCAAAAAAATTTTTCCAGGGGCTGAGGAAGGGGGTTTTTTGGGGGTGGTTGGACATGTAGAGAGAATGGGGCGAAACGAATGATTCAAAAGTGTATCATTTTGTAGTGGAAGGGGGAAAAGGGGGGGTAGGGGGCGGCCTAAAAAAGGTTGGAGGGAGGGGGTTTAAAGGGAGGGGTTTTTTGTGCGAGGGGCTTGGACTTCCCGGGAGGCCCCTGGGAAAAGCGTGGGTTTTATAGGAAATGTGGAGACAAATGGTTTTTAAAAATTGAATGCGTTGGAAATGTGAAAAAAGTAACATTTATGAAAGGGGTTTTTGGGAAACCCGGGAGGCCCGGGTTGGGGTCCTGGGGAAGGTTCTGTTATTTATACCTCTTGCTATGAAGCCAAGGATTCTGTTAGCTTTATTGCGAACACTTGTTCACTGTTGTCTTGGTTTCAGATTACTGCTAACCAGAACTCCTAAATCCTTTTCGCAATCCGTAATATTAAGATCTACATTATTATGTTACATTGTTATGATGCATGGTTATTTTCCTTTCCAACTTTTAGAATTTACATGTGTTTATATTAAACTGCATCTGTCACTTCTCCGACCACTGCTTCAGTCTATTGAAATCATCCTGGAGTGCTCCAATGTTTTCATTAGAATGAATTGGACGGCTTATTTGGTGTCATCAGGAAATTTGCTTATGTTCGTTATTTATTCTCTCATATATGTCGTTTATGTAGATTGTGAACAACAACAGGCCCAACACTGACCCCTGTGGAACACCGCTTGTGACGTGCCCCCATTCTGATTTCTCCCCACTAATGCAAACTCTTTGCTGCCTATTTGTCAGCCATGCCTCTACCCAGGAAAAAATTTCTCCTCCTATTCTGTGTGCCTTAAGTTTCCTCAATAGCCTCTGATTTGGAACTCTATCGAAAGCCTTACTGAAGTCCATATAAGCAATATCATATTCAATACCATGATCTACCACCTCAAATACCTTAGTGAAGAAAGTTAGTAAATTCGTAAGACAGGAACGCCCCTTTGTAAAACTGTGCTGAGATTCATTTATCAATTTATGCCTTTCAAGATAGCTACGAATTGCTTCGGCAATTATTGATCAAACAAATTTACCAACTATGGAGGTAAGGCTTATTGATCTACAGTTCGAAGCCAAGGACCTGTCACCTGCCTTGTAAATAGGTATTACATTAGCCATTTTCCACTTGTCTTGCACTATGCCATTTTGTAGCGATATATTGAAAAGATTAGCCAAAGGTATGTAAAGTTCTTATTTACATTCTTTTAAAACCCTTGCAAACAGTTCATCAGGGCCTGGAGATTTGTTAGGTTTGAGTTTCTCTATTTGTCTGAGGACCATGTCACTAGTTACCTCAATCGTGCATAGTTTATCTTCCTGTTCTACATAATTTATTATTTCTGGAATTTCGCTAGTATTTTCATGAGTAAAAACTGAAAGGAAGTAGGTATTGAAAAGTTCGCATATTTCCTTTAAGTGGGCCTATCATGTCCCTAATCTTACTTCTGTATACCTGAAAGAATCCTTTTGAGTTAGTCTTCGAATCCCTTTCGACTTTAGCCTCATAATCCCTTTTTGCTTTTCTATTTCTCTCTAATTGAATATATTGATTTCTTAACTGCCCTTCCCCTCTTTTGATACGCCTATATATGCCTCTCTTTTGACCAGTGAGATGTTTTAATCTATTGTTCATCCAATTGGGATCATTTTTGTCAGATCAAATTTCCCTACTCGGAACTAAAGTTGTCTGGGCAGTCCGCACTATGCTCTGAAATATGTCATATTGGCAAACAACTCTACCTACCTGACACATAGTTACGTCGTCCCAATTTAGCCCACCAGGTAATTTCTCATATCCATAAAGTCGGCAAAGCGGAAATTTGGGACAGTGACTTGTTTACAGTTATCTGGGTAATTCCATGATATATTGAAACTAAGTGATTTGTGATCACTTTCCCCAAGCTCATCATTAACTTCAAGATGGTTAATTAATGATTCTTTGTTGGCAAGAACCAAGTCAAGCAGATTGTTTCTTCTAGTTGGTTCTGTCACATTGTTTAAAAAGCAGTCTTGTACCGTATCAAGAAAGTCACTAGACTCAAGATTTCCTGTCATATTGTTCCAATCAATTTGTCTAAAGTTAAATTCTCCTATTAACACAACATTTTCATATCTAGATGCCTTATGAATGTCGTCCCATAACAGCTTACAACACTCCCTATCAAGTAAATAAATAACAAAAAGGCACAATACCGTGACTGGAACGATACACAAATAACCCGCACATTCAAAGTTTATTCTCTATAAGGATTACAATGCTGAGTTTACAGAAATTTGGTTATTGTGTGGTTTACATGTAGTAAAATTGTGATTACAGAGTGTACCACTAGAACGCTTAGCATGGCTAGGCATTTCGGGCATACTTAAGTTTTATTCTTAATTGTAAAATATTACAAATTATGAGGTAAGTTGGTATTATGGCTAAGTGACTAAATACTAGTTTGTGAGTTTAGCAATGTGAATGCTTTTGCTTTGGCACAGTACATAGTTTCAGTATTGGAGTATCACAGGATTCATTATTTTAAGATTGAGGTTAATATTTCTGTTTATGGTCAAATGGGTGAGTGAGTGTAAGTGTGAACCACCAGGTGGTATTCGTGTAGTTAGTTGACGGGGTGTATCAGGGAGATGAGATGTTTTCTAATGGTAGTTTTGAAGGTGATGAATGTGTTTGCAGTTCTAGAGTTCTCAGGTAGGGTATTCCAGATTTTAGGGCCTTTGACATACATTGAATTTTTGTAAAGGTTTAGTCGGACACGGGGAATGTCGTAGAGATGTTTGTGTCTGGTGTTATGCCTGTGGGTTCTGTCACAACTATCAAGAAAGCGTTTTAGGTCAAGGTTGATATTAGAGTTTAAGGCCCTGTAGATGTAGATTGCACAGTAGTAAGTGTGGATGTACTGAACTGGGAGTAAGTTTAGGTCTATGAAGAGTGGGAGGGGGGGGGGGTGTTGCCAGGGATGGGATTTAGTGATTATTCTTACTGCAGCTTTTTGTTGGGTTATTATTGGCTTTAGGTGTGTTGCTGCAGTTGATCCCCAAGCACAAATAGCATAGGTGAGGTATGGATAAATAAGTGAGTGGTATAGTGTGAGAAGGGCATTTTGCGGCACGTAGTATCGTATCTTGGAGAGGATCCCAACCGTTTTGGATACTTTTTTGGTTATATGCTGGATATGGGTGCTGAAATTCAGGTTGTTGTCAAGGTATAAGCCTAGGAATTTTCCCCCATTATTTCTGGTAATTAGAGTGTTGTCAATCTTAATGTTAATTTGTGCATCTCCTGCTCTGCTACCAAACATAATATAGTAGGTTTTGTCAGTGTTAAGCGTAAGTTTATTGGCTGTCATCCAAGTCGATATTTTAATCAGCTCCTCATTCACAATGGTGTTGAGGGTGGCAAGATTAGGGTGAGAGATGACATAAGTCGTGTCATCAGCAAAGAGGTGTTGGGATACGTTTGGAAGGTCATTGATGTATATGAGGAAGAGCAGGGGACCAAGGACACTTCCCTGCGGAACTCCAGTATCAAGTGGCCGTGTTGCTGATGCTGTGTCTTTAATGGTGACGTACTGATACCTATTAGTAATGTAACGCACATAAAAGAGAGAAGCTTACGACGACGTTTCGATCCGACTTGGACCACTGACAAAGTCAAACCTATCAAGGTTTGGGGGCCTATAAATCACACCCAAAATTAGTTTTTCACGACCTTCGAGAAACTGTAGCCAAACAGATACTGTGTCCGATGTTTCTAATCTTACATCTTGTCTAACACAACAATTTAAATTATCTCTTACATACATCGCCACTCCACCACCCTTCCTGTTCACCCTATCAGTGTGGAATAGTTTATAACCCTGTATGTTGCATTCAGGAGGCATTTCTCTATCTTTCAAGTTAAACCAGGTCTCTGTTATTGCAATAATATCTATATTATATGCACTTGCAAGTAATCTTAGATCATTTATCTTATTTCTTAGACTCCTACTATTTGTATGGTACACCTTAAGGGAGTTAGTCACTCGTTGCCCTTTAGTCTCTTTGTTTGTTGATCAATTGATTTGCCATTACTAGTAACTTTATTTTGAATATTGTCTATTAAACATATCCCTGAGGTATCCCGGTAATAACTGCTGTTTTCAACCCTAATACTGCAGCCTGATTGTTTCCCACAAAACACTCATACCTATATAATCTATCAGTTTAAAGTCCTAGACAAGTCATCAATTACCCTCTCAATTGAATTGGCTAATGCAACCACTCCAGCCCCAGAGAGATGAACACCATCCCTTGCATACATATCATGTTTGTCATAGAACAGGTCTCAGTTATCAATGAATGGGATCGCAAGTTCGTTGCAGTACCTGTCTAGCCACAAATTTATACCAGTTTAAGTTGTTTAAAAATTCGGGATTTTTTCCAGTAAACTGAATCATGGAGAAGTGTACATAATGTCTCTGAATAACGAAAAGGCACAATACCGTGACTGGAACAATACACAAATAACCCGCACATGGGAGGGAGGAGCTTACGACGACGTTTCGGTCCGATTTCTAACATTTACAAAGTCCCACTATTTGTTTATAATGGTCTGACTTGTAAGAGAAGATGCAAAACTGTTAGAAAATGGTGTGATTTACCAAATATCGAATCCAATTTAAAGTATGACAGTCATTTTTACACATTAATGACTAAAAAGAGAAGCTACGAAAGTTGGTGTTGGGAGTCACAAGTTGAGTAAAAAAATAAACTTGAGTTTTTACCCCGAAAGAAAGCAAGATGAAAACAATCAGCTTATTTTAATAAAGAAAAATTGAAGTTAAATTAGATAAACTGAGATTATTACTATGTAATAAAAGTAATTAATTGTTCAAAAAGAGTTTGGGCCTCAACGTCAATATCAGTGTTTTAGTTCTCCGGGATTTATTTTACAATTTACAAGTAATAAGTTAAAAGGAAGTCGTAAATGAAATTAATAAGTAATAAGGATTTGTCTGCTGATGAATTTATGAAGGATTAGATAAAACAAAGATTCAATGAAGAAGTTGGAAAAAGATTGATTTTTGGTAATTAATGTAATTAAGAAAATCTTTCACTCTTTTGGTGTCTACTAAATAATGTTGTTTGAGTATGAATGTTGCAGCTAGTTAGATGAAAGGGAAACGTGTCTGAGACCAGTTTGAGGTGTGTTACAAGACAAAGAAAAGCATTGTGGCATTAAAGGTGTAATTCACAGAGCGGAAGAACTGTCAAATGATAAATATATTTCTATGTTGACTATTAATCGACCTGTTATTTGCATGTTGTGAAATTGTAACCTGGCGCGTCTATTTGTCAATGTAAAATAATAACACACCGTAAATCACTAGCCTGTGTCAACAGCACACTGTGAAGCTACGGTCCCCTATGTACGAACAGCATGCATCCCTACTCCCTATAGACAGCCCACCCCAGCCTTACCTGTAACCCACTTTCCCTCCCTCGCAACAATGTCAATAAATGTTGAAAACATGGCTGCCCACCCCTACCTCTTATTGTCAGTCATAGATGAAGGTGGAATACCTCAGCCATTCCTTACATCTCTGTTTTCTCTCCCATTTATGTACTTACACCCCAGCTTTTCCCCACCTCAGGTTCTCCCTCACACCCCACCACTTCCTCATACCCCAGTTCTTCCTTACATCACAGTCCTTCCTCACACCCCCAGGTACCCTAACCCATAGCCCTTCCTCACAACCCAGGTTCCTTAACCCATAGCCCTTCCTCGCACCCCCAGGTACCCTAACCCATAGCCCTTCCTCACAACCCAGGTTCCTTAACCCATAGCCCTTTCTCACACCCCAGCTTCCTTAACCTATAGCCCTTCCTCACACCCCCAGGTACCCTAACTTATAGCCCTTCCTCACAACCCAGGTTCCTTAACCCATAGCCCTTTCTCACACCCCAGGTTGCCTAACCTATAGCCCTTCCTCACACCCCAGGTTCCTTAACCCATAGCCTTTCCTCGCACCCCCAGGTACCCTAACCCATAGCCCTTCCTCACAACCCAGGTTCCTTAACCCATAGCCCTTTCTCACACCCCAGCTTCCCTAACCTATAGCCCTTCCTCACACCCCCAGGTACCCTAACCCATAGCCCTTCCTCACAACCCAGGTTCCTTAACCCATAGCCCTTCCTCGCACCCCCAGGTACCCTAACACATAGCCCTTCCTCACAACCCAGGTTCCTTAACCCATAGCCCTTTCTCACACCCCAGCTTCCCTAACCTATAGCCCTTCCTCACACCCCCAGGTACCTTAACCCATAGCCCTTCCTCACAACCCAGGTTCCTTAACCCATAGCCCTTTCTCACACCCCAGCTTCCCTAACCTATAGCCCTTCCTCACACCCCCAGGTACCCTAACCCATAGCCCTTCCTCACAACCCAGGTTCCTTAACCCATAGCCCTTCCTCGCACCCCCAGGTACCCTAACCCATAGCCCTTCCTCACAAACCAGGTTCCTTAACCCATAGCCCTTTCTCACACCCCAGCTTCCCTAACCTATAGCCCTTCCTCACACCCCCAGGTACCCTAGCCCATAGCCCTTCCTCACAACCCAGGTTCCTTAACCCATAGCCCTTTCTCACACCCCAGCTTCCCTAACCTATAACCCTTCCTCACACCCCCAGGTACCCTAATCCATAGCCCTTCCTCACAACCCAGGTTCCTTAACCCATAGCCCTTCCTCGCACCCCCAGGTACCCTAACCCATAGCCCTTCCTCACAACCCAGGTTCCTTAACCCATAGCCCTTTCTCACACCCCAGCTTCCCTAACCTATAACCCTTCCTCACACCCCCAGGTACCCTAATCCATAGCCCTTCTTCACAACCCAGGTTCCTTAACCCATAGCCCTTCCTCACACCCCAGGTTCCTTAACCCATAGCCCTTCCTCACACCCCAGGTTCCTTAACCCATAGTCCTTCCTCACAACCCAGGTTCCTTAACCCATAGCCCTTCCTCTACTTGTCAACACAAGAGGCAGAACCCCAACAGCTCCTCACATCCCTGCCCTTCATGCCTTAGGTTTCTTTCACATCTCAAAAAGCTTAGGATTTTGATACAAAAAATAATAACAGAATATCTGGCTTCAAATGTAAAAGCAAATTTAGGATATCTGTGTACAATATCTATTATATTATATATCTATTATATGTATTATAGCTATCTCTGTAAGCCATAAAAGTAGACAATCAAGTATATAGTGTTGAAGAAAGTATCGTTATATCTAACCACATATAGTTTGATCGTCAGTAAATATACAAGACAGAAGAACCTGTAAACAAACCTAAACCTGCCCACCACAATATCAGTTAGTTTATAATAAACTTGGTTCAGTAAATGTGATTATTAACTTTTATATTATAAAAGTAAGTTATTACAGATTTTCTAACTGTATTCCTGTGTTATTCAAATACTTTCATATTTCTCTGCGTATATAACATAAAATGTTTAATTCAGGGTTAACAAGTTATAGACCTCTTTTTCTTCTTAGTTTCTTTATCTGATTTATCAAGCGGGAGTAAGAGTTTTGAGACTCTATGACCGCGGGTTCAATCCCGGCCGGGGGTATGGTTTAATCCATAATTGTTAATTTATATAATACTTCACAATTATTGGATAATTGTTTCTTGATTTTCCATGAAACAAGTTGTTTAAGTCAATAAGAGTGAGGCGCCTCCAGTGATGACAGAGAATCAGTAATTAATTATCGTGGAATCAGTCTCATTGTCACAATTTAACATTAATGTTGTTAGGGTATCGAATAATTCACTTTGTAATGATGAAATCTAACTGTTGATATTCTGTCATTCTCAATAATGTTACAATAAATGTTAACTAGGATAACGCACCAGACGCAGTTGTAGCCCGACCCTCTTCTCTTTTACTAATAGTTAAGCTAGAAATTTCTTATAGTCTAACTTCCAGCTTCTTTGCAGTTGATATTATGGAATAACTAGTTGCGAACTTTTAATCAGAACTAAAATATACATGATATTAAATATTATTTTCCTGGAGAACTAAAGTGTTCACGTTGCCTCTTCTTACACTTTTTACACAGGCAGTTATATTTAATATTATCCCAAGATTCCAATATTTATCCACTTCTAGACATTTATCTGGATTCATGACGTAAATGTCTTGTTTATATCTTAGCATTTTAATACGAGTAACTGATAAAGGTGAATTATTTTATCAATGTTACTAGGAATACTAAACTCCTTCCTCATATTCTGAAGTCTCTGATTGTCGATCACATAATGTGCGGTAGATTGTACTATCAGTGCAATTTATTAGGTGAAGATAGTGAAGCGGGTGATGACCCAGAAACATTTGCTTCAGAAAAAGGTAGAGAAAAGGGTAAGTGTGCCGGAAACCTCAGGGAAGAAGTTGTTGTCCAAAAAACATAGTTAAGAGAGTAATATCCCAGAGAGTGACGACGGTGATGTCCCACAAGTATATTAAAAAGGTTGATGTCTTGCCAGTATACAAAACCTTCAGCTGACTTGCTTCATTCATCACTGACATGACGACGTACCTTCGTGGATGGTTGCCGCTGACATGACGACGTACCTTCGTGGATGGTTGCCGCTGACATGACGACGTACCTTCGTGGATGGTTGCCTCTGACATGACGACGTACCTTCGTGGATGGTTGCCGCTGACATGACGACGTACCTTCGTGGATGGTTGCCGCTGACATGACGACGTACCTTCGTGGATGGTTGCCGCTGACATGACGACGTACCTTCGTGGATGGTTGCCGCTGACATGACGACGTACCTTCGTGGATGGTTGCTGTCTACAAGCCTAAACCATGTTGCAGTCCCTATGATCTCTCCTTTATTTTTCAATAACTTCATTGGACTCCCTCCCTCACTATTTTCGATGAATTCTTATAACGTATCTGCTGCAGCATATGAACACTGATATACAGGAAGTCACAGATACTCTGAGATATGAGTGTAACGGTATTAACTGTTGTGAACTGTTTATGTCACAGAACTTTGTGTATGGTTAAAATCCCACGTCTTTTACGTATGTAAAACAGCTGATTGTTCATGTTCTGTATGTTCTTGTGTCTTACTAAACTGTTCACATATGTTACTGTACTGTTTTATGCGCTACTATTCAGCGTTGATGTGATACTGTGCTGTTGCTGCATATTAATGAACCGTTACTGTGCTGTTGTTGTATATTAATGAACCGTTACTGTGCTGTTGTTGTATATTAATGAACCGTTACTGTACTGTTGTTGTATATTAATGAACCGTTACTGTGCTGTTGGTGCATATTAATGAACCGTTACTGTGCTGTTGGTGCATATTAATGAACCGTTACTGTGCTGTTGTTGTATGTTAATGAACCGTTACTGTGCTGTTGTTGTATGTTAATGAACCGTTACTGTGCTGTTGGTGCATAATAATGAACCGTTACTGTGCTGTTGTTGTATGTTAATGAACCGTTACTGTGCTGTTGGTGCATATTAATGAACCGTTACTGTGCTGTTGGTGCATATTAATGAACCGTTACTGTGCTGTTGTTGTATGTTAATGAACCGTTACTGTGCTGTTGGTGCATAATAATGAACCGTTACTGTGCTGTTGTTGCATAATAATGAACCGTTACTGTGCTGTTGGTGCACATTAATGAACCGTTACTGTACTGTTGTTGTATGTTAATGAACCGTTACTGTGCTGTTGGTGCATATTAATGAACCGTTACTGTGCTGTTGGTGCATATTAATGAACCGTTACTGTGCTGTTGTTGTATGTTAATGAACCGTTACTGTGCTGTTGGTGCATATTAATGAACCGCTACTGTGCTGTTGATGCATAATAATTAACCGTTACTGTGCTGTTGGTGCATAATAATGAACCGTTACTGTGCTGTTGTTGTATGCTAATGAGCTGGTCTTGTATGTTGCTGTGCTTTCTTGCTACTGCATATTTTTTGCGTCTTACTGTAACGTACTGTGTGTCAATCTTTCTTATACATTCATATGCTGTTCTTCTATGTTCCTGCAATGTGCAGTGTTAATCTATGACAAAGTTCTACGAAATATAAACTTCCCTGGAACTTCTTTCACGTTAATGTCTCCCAGGATCCCTTTGTCTCGCCCTCATCTTATTTATCATTACAACAGTACTTCAAATAATAGACAGACACAAGAAGCTAATTTAAAGTTCTATAAAATGTTGACTGGTAAGCCAGTGGAAGGCCTCGGTCAGATGACCAAAAACTCCAGTATGTCGCGTTAGAAACCCTTGTTCTATTTCCTGACGAATCTTACCTAACGTAACTAAAAACAATAAATTAGAGATTTAAGCCGACCTGAAACTGAATCTGATGTCTGGCAAGTCCTGCATATTGCAAATAATCTCTGATACTGTTGTTTTATGTAATTACTTTTATTGCTCTGCAACGTTTGCAACTCTAGCAACATATGTTTTTTGTTAACTTATAATTTTAAGTGTAAGCACTAGGAAAGCATCTTCATTGTATTCTAAACTCAATTTCGTAATCACAGTTCTTTCTGACACTACGTCCGGCTGGTTTGTATTGTATCAGAGGCAAAATGTGTCACTCTGGCTTCTCTTTTTTTTAAGAAAATAAACTAAAAAAATATCCAGAAATAATTACTGGTACCACCCAGTAACAACCACAACTACTGATGACACAGTTACTGGCGCCTGACACATCACTGACACCATCACTACTGGCACCACCCAGTAACAACCACAACTACTGATGACACAGTTACTGGCGCCTGACACATCACTGACACCATCACTACTGGCACCACCCAGTAACAACCACAACTACTGATGACACAGTTACTAGCGCCTGACACATCACCGATACCATCACTACTGGCACCACCCAGTAACAACCACAACTACTGATGACACAGTTACTGGCGCCTGACACATCACTGACACCATTACTACTGGCACCACCCAGTAACAACCACAACTACTGATGACACAGTTACTGGCGCCTGACACATCACTGACACCATCACTACTGGCACCACCCAGTAACAACCACAACTACTGATGACACAGTTACTGGCGCCTGACACATCACCGATACCATCACTACTGGCACCACCCAGTAACAACCACAACTACTGATGACACAGTTACTGGCGCCAGACACATCACTGACACCATCACTACTGGCACCACCCAGTAACAACCACAACCACTGATGACACAGTTACTGGCGCCTGACACATCACTGACACCATCACTACTGGCACCACCCAGTAACAACCACAACTACTGATGCCACAGTTACTGGCGCCAGACACATCACTGACACTATCACTACTGGCACCACCCAGTAACAACCACAACCACTGATGACACAGTTACTGGCGCCTGACACATCACTGACACCATCACTACTGGCACCACCCAGTAACAACCACAACTACTGATGACACAGTTACTGGCGCCTGACACATCACTGACACCATCACTACTGGCACCACCCAGTAACAACCACAACCACTGATGACACCGCCACTGGCGCCAGACACATCACTGACACCATCACAACTGGCACCACCCAGTAACAACCACAACTACTGATGACACAGTTACTGGCGCCAGACACATCACTGACACCATCACTACTGGCACCACCCAGTAACAACCACAACCACTGGCGCCAGACACATCACTGACACCATCACTACTGGCACCACCCAGTAACAACTACAACTACTGATGACACAGTTACTGGCGCCAGACACATCACTGACACCATCACTACTGGCACCACCCAGTAACAACCACAACTACTGATGACACAGTTACTGGCGCCAGACACATCACTGACACCATCACTACTGGCACCACCCAGTAACAACCACAACTACTGATGACACAGTTACTGGCGCCTGACACATCACTGACACCATCACTACTGGCACCACCCAGTAACAACCACAACCACTGATGACAGCCACTGGCGCCAGACATACCTCTTATACCACCACCAGACACCACAATTACTGACATTGCTATCAGTCACCAGCACTACTACCACTGACAACAGCTCCACTGACAAGGCCACCACTGACAACAGCTCCACTGACAAGGCCACCACTGACAACAGCTCCACTGACAAGGCCACCACTGACAACAGCACAACTAACCACACCACAACTGACATTCCCACTGGCACGACCACTACCCTCAGCACCACCACTTCCACTACTGACACCACAACCAACACTTCTGACCCCTCAGCCACGCCAAACACCACCAAAGACGACACCACAACCACTGACCTTATCAACACCACCAATAACTACATTATCACTGACACCACAACCACTGACATTCCCTTTACTACCTATACTATCCTCAGCTTCCTATATTATCCTCACTTTATCCTATCTACACCTTCCTATCCAATCCTTACCTATCCTATCTTCCAACTCCTATTCTATTCACGCCTTTCTATCCTATCCTCACCTTCCCATCCTATCCTCACATTCCTCACACACTGTATACAGTAATTTACAGCAATTATTCAACAAACAATTGACAAATATATTTTTTTTTCTGAATTTTAAGTTGTCTCAGTGTCATTAATATGACTCCCATCACTAAACATCATCCTGCATCCAGCACTCCCTCAGCATCTTTCAGCATCCAGCACTCCCTCAACACTTCCCAGAATCCAGCACTCCCTCAACACTTCCCAGTATCCAGCACTTCAGCACCTTCCAGCATCCAGCAATTTCTCAACAACTTTCAGCATCTAGCACTTTCTCAACACCTTCCAGCATCCAGCACTTCAACACTTCCTACCATCCAAATCTCCCCCAACACCTTCCACCAACCAGCTCTCACTCAATACTTCCACGGATCCAGCACTCAAGATTTCCCAGCATTCATCACTCATTTAGTCAGTCCCAGAATTCAGCACTCCCTCAACACCTTCTAGCATCAAGCAATCCCTCAACACCTCCTAGCACTCAGAACTCCCTCAACACTTCAGCATCCACCAATCCCTGTACACCTCCCATAATCCAGCACTCTCTGTACAAGTCCCAGCACCCAGAACACCCTCAACATCTCCCAGCATCGACTACTCCCTCAACGCTTCCTAGAATCCAACACTCCCTCAAATCTTCGACGCATCTATCACTCACTCAACAAATCCCAGCATCCAGCACTAACTCACCACTTTCCAGCATCCAGCACTCCCTCGACACCTCCCAGTACCAAGAATTCCTTCAACTCTTCCCCGCATCCAGCACTCAACACTTCACAGCGTCCCGCACTTTCTGAAGTAGTCCCAGCATCTAGCACTCCCTCAACACTTCCCAGCATCCATCATTCACTCAAGTTCCAGCATCAAGCACGCCCTCAACACTCCCCAGCAGCTATCACTCATACAACAATTCTCAGCCTCCAGCACTCAATCAACAATTTCCCGCATCAAGCATTCCCTAAACACCACCCAGCATCCAACATTCCTCAACACCTTCCTGCATTCAGCACTCCCACGACATCTTATATCATCCAGCAATTCCTGAACACTTCACAGCATCCAACACTCTTTCAACACTTCCCAGTATCCAGCAATCCCTAAACACTTCCCAGAAACCATCACTCCCTCAACACCTCCCAGCATGGATATTAAAATGGTATAAAATATCGACAGGTTGTTAGGTAAGACACATATGTACAGAAAAGTTGATAGAAGAGACGTGGAGACGATGTAATCAGTCCATCACCCTTGAAGTTTTGAGGTGGTTAGTCCCTCAGTCTAGAGAAGAGTATTGTTCCATAGTCTGAAACAATGTGGAATTGAAGTGACAGGATGGAGATGTAGGACACAGGTAGAGGTGAGAATGTAGTCGTTGGGAGGTCACGTCCCTCTCAAATCCAGCCATTATCATTAGTAGAAGTTGTCCAAGTTGGTTTCTGTTCTGTACCAAGATACCATTGTGTTGCAGTGTCTGACAGAGTGAATATTAAAATGGTATAAAATACAGACAGGTTGTTAGGAATGTTTAGGTATCTTCAAGGGTGATGGTCTGATTACATCGTCTTCACGTCCCTTCTATCAACTTTTCTGTACTCGATTGAAGAAGCCTACTATGTAGGCGAAACTTTTCGAAATAAAGATACCTAACTGTTGTTACCTAACAAGCTCCCAGCATACAGCACTCCCTCGACACCTTCCAGCATCCAACACTCCCTAAGAGCTTTCCAGCATGCAGCACTTCCTCAACACTTCCCAGCATCCAGCACTCATTCAACAGTTCCCAGCATCCAGGACTCTTTTAACCTACCAGAAGCCAGCACTAACTCAACACCTCACAATTCCAGCACTCCCTCAACACTTCCTAGCAACCAGCAATTTCCTAACACTTCCCAACATCCAGCACTCCCTCAACACTTCCCAGCATCCTGCAGTCCCTCAACACTTCACAGCTTCAAGTACTACCCTGACAGCATCATCAAACGCTCCCTCAACACCTTCCAGCATCCAGTACTCCCTCAACACCTTCCAGCATCCAGTACTCCCTCAACACCTTCCAGCATCCAGTACTCCCTCAACACCTTCCAACATCCAGAACTCTCAACCCCAGCCTGTATCCAGCACTCCCTCAACACTTCACAGCATCCAGCACTCCCTCAACACTTCACAGCATCCAGCACTCCCTCAACACTTCACAGCATCCAGCACTCCCTCAACACTTCCCAGCACCCATCACTCCCTCAACATCTACCAGCATTCAGTACTTCCTCAACACCTTATAGTATATAGCACACCCTCAACACGCCCTATCACGCAGCACTAACTCAACTCCTTCAAGCATCCAGCACTCCGTCAACACCTCCCAGCATCCTTCAATCCCTGTGAATAAAAGCTCAACAGATAGGAGTAGCGAGCGAATATGTGGTGACGAGAGTTTGTTTGGCAGTGCTGGATACTGAGAAGTGTTCCGGGAGTGCTGGAAGGTGGGGAGGGAGGGATGGATGATGTGAAGTGTTGAGGGAGTATTGGATACTGGGAAGTGTTTAGGGAGTGCTGGATGCTGGTAAGTGTTGAGGAAATGATTGTTGTTGGAAAGTGTTGAGGGAGTGTTGAATGTTGGAAGTTGTTGAGGGAGTGCTGGATGCTTGAAGCTGTTGAGTTAGTGCTGCGTGTTGGGAGGTGTTGAGGGAGTCCTGGATGCTGGGAGGTGTTGAGGGAGTCCTGGATGCTGGGAGGTGTTGAGAGAGATCTTGATGGGAAGAGTTGAGGGAGCGCTGGATACTGAGAAGTCTTGAGGGGATGCGGAATGCTGGTAAGTGTTGAGGGTGTTCTGGTTGCTGGGTGGTGTTGAGGGAGTGCTGGATGTTGGAAGGTGTAGAGGAAGTGCTGGATGCTGTAAGATGTTAAGTGTTGAATGTTTTGAGGTGTTGAGGGAATGCTGGATGATGGAAGGTATTGAGGAAGTGCTGGATGCTGGGAGGTGTTGAGGTAGTGTTTGATGTTGGGAGGTGTTGAGGGAGTGTTGGATACTGGAAGGTGTTGCGGGAGTGTTGGATGCTCGGAGGTGTACTAGGAGTGATGGATGCTTAAAAGTGCTGAGGGAGTACTGGATGCGGGGAAGATTTTAGTGAGTGCTGGATGGTTTGAAGTGTTGAGGTATTGCTGGATGCTGAATAGTGTTGAGGGTGCCCTGGATGCTGCGGGATGTTAAGGGAGTCTTGGATGCTGGGAAGTGTTGATAGAGTACTGGATGCTATAAGCTCTTTAGGAAGTGTTGGGTGCTTGGAGGTGTTGAGGGAGTGAAGGATGCTAGTTGTTGTTGAAGGAGAGCTGCATGCTGGAAAGTGTAGAGTTAGTGCCAGGTTCTGGGGGGTGTTGAGGGAGTTCTGGATGTTGGAAGGTGTTGAGGGGATATTACCGGGATACCTCAGGGATATGTTTAAAAGCCAATATTCAAAATAAAGTTGCTAGTAAAGGCAAATCAATTGATCAACAAGTTTACTCTACAAATAGTAGGAGTCTAAGAAATAAGATAGATGAGCTAAGATTACTTGCAAGTGCAGGTAATATAGATATTACTGGTATAACAGAAACCAAGTTCAACCTGAAAGATAGAGAAATGCCTTCTGAATGCAACATACAGGGTTATAAACTATTCCACACTCATAGGGTCAACAGGAAGGGTGGTGGAGTGGCGATGTATGTCAGAGAAAATTTAAATTGTTGTCTTAGACATGATATAAGATTAGAAACATCGAACACAGAATCCGTCTGGCTACAGTTTCTCGAGGGTCGTGACAAATTAGTTTTGGGTGTGATTTATAGGGCCCCAAACCTTGATAAGGAGTGCAATAAGCTGTTATGAGACGAAATTCATAAGGCATCTAGATATGAAAATGTTGTGTTAATGGGAGATTTAACTTGAGACAAACTGATTGGAACAATACAACAGGAAATCTTGAGTCTAGTGACTTTCTTGATGCGGTTCAGGATTGCTTTTTAGAACAGTTTGTGACAGAACCAACTAGAGGAAATAATCTGCTTGACTTGGTTCTTGCCAACAAAGAATCACCGATTAATAATCTTGAGGTTAATGATGAGCTTGGGGAAAGTGATCACAAATCACTTAGTTTCAATATATCATGGAATTACCCAGATAACTGCAATCAAATATATGTCCCAGACTTTCACTTGGCCGATTTCACGGGACTGAGAAAGTTCCTGGGTGGGCTAAATTGGGATGACCTAACTATGGGTCAGGTATGTGATCCTGGTTGCCAATATGACGTTTTTCAGAGCATAGTTCTAGCTGCTCAGACAACTTTCGTTCTGATTGGGAAATTAAATCTAACAAAAATTATCCCAAATGGATGAACAATATATTAAAACATCTCATTGGTCAAAAGAGAGGCATATATAGGTGTATCAAATGAAGGGATGGGCGGTTAAGAAATCAATATATCCAATTAAAGAGAGAAATAAAAAAAGGAATAAGAAAAGCAAAAAGGGATTATGAGGCTAAGGACGCAAGGGATTCAAAGACTAACCCAAAAGGGTTCTTTCAAGTATACAGAAGTAAGATTAGGGACAAGATTGGCCCACTTAAAAGTACCTCAGGTCAGATCACTGACAGTGATAAGGATATGTGTGAAATTTTTGATACTTACTTCCTCTCAGTTTTTACCCAGGAAAATACTAGCGAAATTCCTGAAATAATATATTATGTAGAACAGGACGATAATAAACTATGCACGATTGCGGTAACTAGTGACATGGTCCTCAGGCAAATAGAAAAATTAAAACCTAACAAATCCCCAGGCCCTGATGAACTGTTTGCAAGGGCGTTAAAGGAATATAAAGAGGAACTTTGTATACCTTTGGCTAATCTTTTCAACATATCACTTTGCCAGTTTGTAGTGATAAGTGGAAAATGGTAAATGTAATACCTGTTTGCAAGGCAGGTGACAGGTCCTTAGCTTTGAACATTAGACCAACAAGACTTACCTCCATAGTGGGAAAATTTATGGAATCAATAATTACGGAAGAAATTCGTAGCCATCTTGACAGGCACAGATTGATTAATGAATCTCAACACGGTTTTACAAAGAGGCGTTTCTGTCTTACGAATTTACTAATTTTTTTTCTCTAATATGTTTGAGGAGGTAGATCATGGTAATGAATATGATATTGTGTATATGGACTTCAGTAAGGCTTTCGATAGAGTTCCACATCAGAGACTACTGAGGACACCTTAAGGCACACGGAATAGGAGGGAGAAAATTTTTCCTGGGTAGAGGCATGGCTGACAAATAGGCAGCAGAGAGTTTGCATGAATCGGGAGAAATCAGAATGGGGACACGTCACAAGCGGTGTTCCTCAGGGGTCATTGTTGGGCCCGTTGTTGTTCACAATTTACAGAAACGACATAGATAAGGGAATAAATAGCGACATAAGCAAATTTGCCGATGACACCAAAATAGGCAGGCCAATTCATTCTAATAAGGACACTAGAGCAGTCCAGGATGATTTGAATAGACTGATGCAATGGTCGGAGAAGTGGCAGATGCAGTTTAATGTAGACAAATGCAAAGTTCTAAATGTTGGACAGGAAAATAACCATGCCACATATAAACTAATGTAGATCATACTACTACTGATTGCGAAAAGGATTTAGGAGTTCTGGTTAGTAATAATCTAAAACCAAGACAATAAAGCTAACAGAATCCTTAGCTTCATATCTAGAAGTATAGAAACTAGAAGTCCTCAGGTTGTTCAACTCTGTATATCCTTGGTTAGGCCTCATTTAGATTATGTTGCACAGTTCTGGTAACCGTATTACGGAATGGATATAAATGCACTGGAAAACGTACTGAGGAGAATGACAAAATTGATCCCATGTATCAGAAATCTTCCCTATGAGGATATATTGAGGGCCCTGAATCTGCACTCGAAAGGCGTAGGATTAGTTGCGATATGATCGAGGTGTATAACTGGGAAACAGGAATAAATAAAGGGGATGTAAATAGCGTGCTGAAAATTTCCAGCCAAAACAGGACTCGCAGCAAGTTGGAAAAATTCAGATTCAGGAAGGATATAGGAAAGCACTGGTTTGGTATTAGAGTTGTGGATGAGTGGAACGAACTCCTGCGTACAGTTATAGAGGCTAAAACGTTGTATAGTTTTAAAAATAGGTTATATAAATACATGAGTGGGTGTGTGTGGGTGTGAGTTGGACCTGACTAGCTTGTGCTACTAGGTCCTTCCTTAAGTGGAAGTGATCTGACTAGGTGGGTCATTGGGCTAATTGGGGGGTGGGAGCATGGACCTGCTTCGCATGGGTCAGTAGGCCTGTTGTAGTGTTCCTTCTTTCTTATGTTCTTATGAGTGCTGAATGGTGGTAGGTGTTGAGGGAATGATAGATGCTGGGAAGTATTGAGGGAGTCCTGGGTGCTGGGAAGTGTTTAAGGAGAGCTGGATGCTGGGAATAGTTTAGGAAGTGTTTGTTGGATGCTGTGAAGTGATGAGGCAGTGTTGGAGGCTGAATGGTGCTGAGGGAGTGCTGTGAGCTGGGCTGTGTTCAGTGGATCCCGTGAAGTGATGAGGGAGTGGTGGATGCTGGGAGGTGTTGTGTGAGTGCTGGATGCAGGAAGGTGTTTAGGTAGTGATTGATGCTGTGAAGTGTTCATACAGTGCTGGATGCTTAAAGGTTTTGAGGAGTGCTGGATGCAGGAATGTGTTGAGAGAGTGCTGGATGTTAGAAGGTGCTGAGGGAGCGCTGAATGCTGGAAGGTGTTGAGGGAGTGCTGGATGTTGGAAGGTGTTGAGGGAGCGCTGAATGCTGGAAGGTGTTGAGGGAGTGCTGGATGTTAGAAGGTGTTGAGGGAGCGCTGAATGCTGGAAGGTGTTGAGGGAGCGCTTGATGATGGGAAGTGACAAGGGGGTTCTAGAAACTGTAAATTTTTAAGGGAGAGCTGGATGTTTGGAAGTGTTGAGGTAATGCGGGTTGCTGGGAAGTTTTGAGAGAGTGCTGGATGCTGAGAGGTGTTGAGGTAGTGCTTAATGCTGTGAGTGTTGAGGGAGTGCTGGGTACTGAGATGTGTCGATGGAGTGCTGGATGCTGGAAGGTGTTGAGGATATGTTGGATTCTGGAAAGTGCTGACGAAGTGCTGAATTCTGTGAGATGTTGAGGGATTTCTGGATGTTGGAAGGTGGTGAGGAAGTGTTGGATGCCGGAAGTTGCTGAAGGAGAGCTGGATACTGGAAGGTGTTTAGGGAATGCTAGATATGTGGAAGTATTTACTCAGTGCTGGATGCTGGGAAGTGTTTAGGTAGTGCTGGATGCTGAATGGAGGTTGAGAGAGTGCTGTAAGCTGGGCAGTATTCAGCGAGTGCTTGATGCTGGGAAATGTTTATGGAGTGCTGGATCCCGTGAAGTGATGAGGGAATGGTGGATGTTGGGATGTGTTGTGGGAGTGCTGGATGCAAGAAGGTGTTGAGAGAGTGCTGGATGCCGGGAAGTGTTCAGGTCGTGATTGATGCTGTGAAGTATTGAGAGAGTGCAAGATGCTTCAAGATTTTGAGGGAGTGCTTTCTACTGAGAGGTACTGAAGGAATGCTGGATGCAGGAATGTGTTGAGAGAGTGCTGGATGTTGGAATGTGTTGAGGGAGCGCTTGATGATGGGAAGTGTCAAGGGGGTTCTGGAAGCTGGGAATTTTTAAGGGAGAGCTGAATTTTTGGAAGTGTTGAGGTAATGCGGGATAAGAACATAAGAACATAAGAACATAAGAACATAAGAACGAAGGAACACTGCAGAAGGCCTACTGGCCCATGCGAGGCAGGTCCAAGTCTCCTACCGGCTTAAGCCAATGCACCCAACCTAGACAGGTCAGGTCACATTGACTTAAGGGAGGAACACGGCAACCGACCTGGTAGCACAAGCTATCAGGTCTAACTCACACCCACCCACATCTACTCATGTATTTATCCAACCTATTTTTAAAGCTACACAACGTTCTGGCCTCTATAACGGTACTTGGGAGTTTGTTCCACTCATCCACAACTCTATTACCAAACCAGTACTTTCCTATATCCTTCCTGAATCTGAATTTTTCCAACTTAAAACCATTGCTGCGAGTCCTGTCTAGGCTAGATATTTTCAGCACACTATTTACATCCCCTTTATTTATTCCTGTCTTCCATTTATACACCTCAATCATATCCCCCCTAATTCTACGTCTTTCTAGAGAGTGCAGTTTCAGGGCCCTTAGTCTATCCTCATAGGGAAGGTTTCTGATACATGGGATCAACTTTGTCATCCTCCTTTGTACATTTTTCCAGAGAATTTATATCCATTCTGTAATACGGTGACCAAAACTGTGCAGCATAATCTAAATGAGGCCTAACCAAGGATGTATAGAGTTGAAGAACAACCTGAGGACTCCTATTATTTATGCTTCTTGATATGAAGCCAAGGATTCTATTAGCTTTATTGCGAACACTTATGCACTGTTGTCTTGGTTTCAGATTACTGCTAACCAGAACTCCTAAATCTTTTTCGCAATCCGTAATATTAAGATCTACATTATTTAGTTTATATGTGGCATGGTTATTGTCCTGTCCAACATTTAGAACTTTGCATTTGTCTATATTAAACTGCATCTGCCACTTCTCCGACCACTGCATCAGTCTATTCAAATCTTCCTGGAGTGCTCGAATGTCCTCGTCAGAATGAATTCGACGGCCTATTTTGGTGTCATCGGCAAACTTGCCGATGTCGCTCTTTATGCCCTCATCTATGTCGTTTATGTAGATTGTGAACAGCAGGGGGCCCAACACTGACCCCTGTGGAACACCGCTCGTGACACTACCCCACTCTGATTTCTCCCCATTTATGCAAACTCTCTGCTGCCTATTTGTCAACCATGCCTCTATCCAGGAAAAAATTTCTCCTCCTATTCCATGTGCTTTAATTTTCCTCAATAGTCTCTGATGTGGGACCCTGTCAAAAGCCTTACTGAAGTCCATATACACAATATCATATTCATTACCATGATCTACCTCCTCAAATACCTTAGTGAAAAAAGTTAATAAATTCGTAAGGCAGGAACGCCCCTTTGTAAAACCATGCTGAGATTCGTTGATTAATTTATGCTTTTCAAGGTGGCTACGAACTGCCTCGGCAATTATTGATTCCATAAATTTTCCCACTATGGAGGTTAGGCTTATTGGTCTATAGTTCGAAGCTAAGGACCTGTCACCTGTTTTGAAAATAGGTATCACATTTGCCATTTTCCACTTATCTGGCACCATGCCAGTTTGTAGTGATATGTTGAAAAGATTAGCCAAAGGTGTGCTAAGCTCCTCTTTACATTCCTTTAGAACCCTTGCATACAGTTCATCAGGGCCTGGGGATTTGTTAGGTTTTAATTTATCTATTTGCCTAAGGACCATGTCACTTGTGACCCTAATAGTGCACAGTTTATTATCGTCCTGTTCTACATAATTTATCATTACTGGAATATCGCTGGTATCCTCCTGTGTAAAAACTGAGAGGAAGTATGTGTTAAAAATTCTACACATTTCCTTATCACTGTCAGTGAGCTGACCCGAGGAACTTTTGAGTGGGCCTACCTTGTCCCTGATCTTACTTCTGTATACCTGAAAGAATCCTTTTGGGTTAGTCTTCGATTCTCTTGCAACTTTAACCTCATAATCTCTTTTTGCTTTTCTAATTCCCTTTTTTAATTTCTCTCTTTAACTGAATATATCGATTTCTCAATTGCCCCTCTCCTCTTTTGATTTGCCTATATATGCCTCTCTTTGACCAATCAGATATTTTAATCTATTGTTCATCCATTTAGGATCATTTTTGTTTGATCTGATTTCCCTATTTGGAACATAATTTGACTGAGCAGCTAGAACTATGCCCTGGAAAGCATCATATCGGCAACCATCACCACCTACCTGACCCTTAGTCAGGTCATTCCAGTTCAGCCCACCTAAGTAATTTTTCAGTCCTATGAAATCAGCCAAGCGAAAGTCAGGACGGAGACTTGATTGCCATTATTAGGGTAATTCCATGATATATTAAAACTGAGTGATTTGTGATCACTTTCCCCAAGCTCATCATTAACCTCAAGATTATTAATTAGTGTTTCCCTACTGGCAAGAACCAAGTCAAGGAGGTTATTTCCCCTAGTTGGCTCTGTCACAAACTGTTTTAAAAAACAATCCTGGATCGTATCAAGAAAGTCACCTGACTCTAAATTTCCTGTCAAATTGCTCCAGTCAATCTGTCTATAGTTGAAATCTCCCATTAGCACAACATTTTCGTATGTAGATGCCTTACGAATTTCGTCCCATAGAAGTTTACTGCTCTCCCTATCAAGATTTGGGGCCCTGTAAATCACGCCCAAAATTAGTTTTTCTCGGCCCTCGAGAAGCTGTAACCAAACAGATTCAGTGGCTGACGCTTCTAATTTAATATCTTGTCTAACACAACAATTTAAATTGTCTCTGACATACATCGCTACTCCACCACCTTTCCTGTTGACCCTGTCAGTGTGGAATAATTTATAGCCTTGTATGTGACATTCAGAGGGCATCTCTCTGTCTTTCAGATTGAGCCAGGTCTCTGTTATAGCAATAATATCTATGTTTCCTGCACTTGCAATTAATCTTAGCTCATCTATCTTATTTCTTACACTCCTGCTATTAGTATAGTAAACCTTAAGGGAGCTAGTCCCTTGCTGCCCTCTGCTGTCCCCCTTTGTTTGCTGACCTGATCTATTGTCTTTATTTATAACTTCATGCTGAATGCCTTTTATACATTTACTGTTTCCAACCCAAGTGTTGCAACCTGCTTGTTTCCACACACACACCCATACCTCTATCTTCCATCAGTTTAAAATCATAGGCATTTCACCAATGGCCTTCTCAATCGAGTCTGCAAGTGCTACCACCCCAGCCCAGAGAGATGTACCCCATCCCTTGCATACATATCATGTTTGCCATAAAAGTTGTTCCAGTTGTCAATAAATGGGATTGCAAGTTCCTTGCAGTATCTGTCTAGCCAGCAATTTACACCAATTGCCCTAGACAACCATTCATTTCCTACTCCCCTTCTAGGCAAGATGCTACATATGATTGGGATCCCTCCCTTAGACTTAATGAAATCTATAGCTGACCTGTACTTATCTAGCAGCTCTTCTCTCCTACCCTTCCCAATATCATTTCCACCAGCACTGAGACAGATAATGGGCTTGTTCCCATTACCTGACATGATATTATCCAGCCTGTTGACAATGTCCCCAACACCAGCTCCAGGGAAGCACACTCTGTCTCTCATCTTCTTATTCCTATTACAAAAAGCACGGTCAATATATCTTACCTGAGAGTCACCAACCACAAGAATGCGCTTACCTCCATTAGCAGGGGCAGTAGTACCCTTACCTTCACTGGCCACTGAAGTACATTCATCCTGAAGAACAGAGAAGCGATTTCCTACCTTCAGATCTTCACTCTTAACTTTCCTTACTCTGATGCGCCTTCCATTACTGTGAACCACTCGCCACTTGTAGCAGGTGCTGGACTGCACCTCACTGCTGGTAGCCGTTGCTACCTCCCCAACTACAGCCCCCTCACAGCGAGAGACAGACTGCACCTCACTTGAAGCCTCATTCCCCACAACTCCAGCCACCTCACACTCTCTCCCAGACCCATTGAGGTGGACCTTCAGCCTCCTAATCTCCTCCTGGAGAAGCAAGACCTCCTCCTTCAACTCTCCAACCTCAATTTTTAAAACACTGCAGAAGCAAGTGCTTAATTCTGCGAGATGTTGAGGGAGTTCTGGGTGCTGGAAGCTGGTGAAGAAGTGTTGTATGTTGGAAGGTGCTGAAGGAGAGCTGGATGCTGGAAGGTGTTTAGGGAGTGCTGGATTTGTGAAAGTATTTATTCAGTGCTGGATGCTGGGAAGTGTTTAGATGGGAAGTGTTGGGGGACTCCCTCAACACTTCCCGACACGCAGCACTCATTCAACACCTTCCAGCATCCAGCACTCGCTCAATACCTCACAGCATCCAGCACTCTCTGAACACCTTGCAGCATCCAGCACTCCTTCAACAACTTCCAGCATCCAGTACTCCCTCAACACCTTCCAACATTCAGCACTCCCTCAACGCTTCCCAGCAACAAGCATTTCCTCAACACTTCCCAGCATCCAGCATTCCCTAAACACTTCCAGGTGTCCAGCACTCCCTCAACACCTTCCAGCACTACCGAAACACTTTAAAGCATTGAGCACTTCCTCAACTCATCCCAGGATCCCGCATTCCCTCATCAGTTCCCATCATCCAGCACTCCTTCAACACTTCCCAGCATCCAGGACTCTCTCAACTCTTTCCAGCTTCCATCACTCTCTCAATACCTCCCAGCATCCAGTACTCCATCAAAAGATTCCACCATCCAGCACTCCCTCAACAGATTCATGCATCCAGTACCCCTCAACAACTCCCAGCACGCAGCACTAACTGAACACCTTCCAGTATCCAGCACTCCGTTAACACTAAAAGAATCTTTCACTCTTTTACACCTTCCAGTACCCAACACTCCCTCAACACCATCCAGCACTCTCAACAGCTTCCAGGATTCTGCACTCTCTCAACACCTCCTGACATCCAGCACTCCCTCGTCGGATCCCAGCATCCAGGACTCTGACAACACTTTCCAGCATCTAGCACTCCCTCAACACTTCCCAGGTTCCAGTACTCACTCAACACTTCTCGGCTTCCATCACTGCCTCAACAAGTCCCATTATCCAGCACTCTCTCAATATCTTCCAGCATCCAGCACACCCTCAACACCTCCCAGCATCCTGCACTACCTCAACACCTTCTTGCATCCAGCACCTCCTCAAAACCTTCCAAAATCCAGCATTCCCTCAACATCTTATAGCATCCAGCACTCCGTTTACACCTCCCTGCATCAAGCACTTTCTCAACACCTCCCAGCATTCAGCAATTCCTCAACACCTTCCAACATCCAGCACTCCCTCAACACCTTCCAGCATCCAGAATACCCTCAACACTTTCCGGTATTTCACATTCCCTCAACGCTTCCGTCAATCAGCACTCCCTAAACACTTCCCAGCATCCAACACTCTTACCACACCTTCCAGCACTCTCTCAACACTTCCCAACGTCCAGCACTTTCTCAATACCTTCCAACATCTAGCATTCCCTCAATACTTCAAAACATCCAACACTCAACACCTTACAGCTTCCAGCACTCCCTCCACACCTCCCAGCATCCAGCACTCCCTCAGTACTTTCCAACATCCAGCATTCCCTCAACACCTCAAAACATCCAACATTAAACACCTTACAGCTACCAGCACTCTGTCAACATTTTCCAGCATCCAGCACTCCCTCCTAACTTCTCAGAATCCAGCACTCCCTGAACACTTCCCATTATCCAACGCTCCCTCAACACCATCTAGAATCCAGCAACCGCTCAACATCTTCAAACAACAGCACTCGCTCAACACTTCCAAGCATCCATAACTTCCTTAACACCTCCCAGCATCCAGCACTCCCTGAACGCCTTCCAGCATCCAGCACTTCCTGAACACATCACAGCATCCATCACTCCCTCAACACCTCCCCAGGATGTAGCACTTCCTCAACACCTCACAGCATGCAGCATTTCCTCAACAGCTCACAGCATCCAGCACTCCCTCAACACCTCCCCAGGATGTAGCACTTCCTCAACGCCTCACAGCATCCAGCATTCCCTCAGCACCTGCCAGAATCCAACACTCATTCAATACCTTCCAGCATCCAGCACTCCCTCAACACCTCCCATCATCCAGCACTCCCTCAACTCTTCCCAGCATCTATGACTCTCTCAACTCTTTCCAGCATCCATCACAACCTCAATACCTCCCAGCATCCAGTACGTCATCAAAAGTTTCCACCATCCAGCACTGCCTCAGCAGATTCATGCATCCAGTACCCCTTAACAACTCCCAGCACGTAGCACTAACTCAACACCTTCCAGCATCCAGCACTCCGTTAACACCTAAAAGTATCCTTCCATCCCTCACACCTCCCAGTACCCAACACTCCCTAAACACCTTCCACCATCCAGCACTCCCTCAGCACCCTCCACCATCCAGCACACTCAACAGCTTCCAGGATTCCGCATTCCCTCAACACTTCCCATCAAGATCTCTCTCAACACCTCTCAATATCCAGCACTCCCTCAAAACTTCCCAGCATCCAGAACTCTCTCAACACCTGCCAGCACGCAACACTAACTCAACACCTTCCAGCATCTAGCACTCCATCAACACCTTCCAACATCTAGCACTTCCCAGCAACCAGCATTTCCTGAACACTTCCCAGCATCCAGCACTCCCTAAACATTTCCCAGTATTCAGGACTCCCTCAACAGTTCCCAGCATCCAGCACTCTCTCATCACTTCCCAGCATCCAGCACTCTCTCAATACTGCCAAAAACCCAGCACTCTCTTAACACCTCTAAACTTCCTGCATCCCCTCAACAACTTCCAGCATCCAGCACTCCCTGAGCACCTTCCAGCATCCAGTACTCCCTCAACACTTCCAATATCCAGTGCTGGATGGTATGAAGTGTTGAGGGAGTGCTGGATGATGGAAAGTGTTGAGAGAGTGCTGGATCCTGGGAAGTTTTGATGGACTGCTGAAAGCACTCCGTTAACACTTCCCTGTATCTATCAATCTCTCAGCACCTCCCAGTATCTAGCAATCTCTCAACACCTCCCTGCAACCATCAATCCCTCAACACCTCCCACGACTACACTCAATCACTCCCTGACACTGATGCTGCTACTCGTACTACTGCATCTGGTGCTGCTAATACTGATGCTTGTGATGGTGCTGCTGGTACTGCTTCTGCCGGTGCTTCAGCTGCTGCTGGTGATAAAGGCAGTGGAAGTGACAGGAGGTGAGAGGAACACTATATAATAAATCTTATTTCCTCTGGCAGACATAACAGCCAACTGGTCCTCGAGAGATTGGGACCCGTGTCAGGATTCTGTCCTGGCGATCTCCCAGACACAATGTTATTTCACACAAGGATGTATTCATTTGTGAGTAACGCTCGACTTGTCGTTCCACACAGTCGCTGATAGCGGCAATGCTCTCCGCATGTTGTGTGTGTGTGTGTTTGTTGCTTTTTCCCTGGTGGTCGTTGCGTGAGGGAATGGTCAGCAATTAACCAGGGAGGTTTGTATCCAGCGAATTTGGTCGTTAAACCCAGTTGGTCGTTAAATGGAGGAAGGCTCAGTTTTTCTTTGTCGTTATCCGAAATTCCACAAGTCGACATTTCGTTAAACGAATGATGCCCGTACTGCAGCTAGAACTACCACTTCCTTCTTTTCTCGCCAACTGCGGCATAGTCTTAAGGTCTTATGTACTTTTTTGGCCCAGTTTTGAGATGGAAAAGTTCCAAAATGGACCTAAAAGACATCCAAATTTTCCTGTTTTAAGTGCGCATTCAAGAATACTGCTCTATGCCATGGTACCATTAACACAAATGTCGCAGTCGTTCTTTAATCTCCAAAAACTGCTGTGTTATTACACTATCAATCTGTAAATAAATAAGATTCATGTTTCTCCTGAAAGTCATTTCTGTCAAATTCTTGTCAAATTTAAGACCTTAAGCTAATGTCCATTGGAAACTTTAGCAGATTTTACGAAATACATGTACTGTGTAAGTCCAACTGACAATGTTTCACTCACTTGACGTAAAAATATGCGCAATACTGAGTAGAGGATAAGTCATAAATACACGAGGAAATAAAACAATGATCGATTTAAATTGTGAAGATTGAACAATGCAAATATTCTTAAACCTCAAATTAGTTTACAATGTTCTAACAATTTAGGATATACTAACAAGGGCTTCTGAGTAATGCAAAACTAACCAGTTATATAAGAGATGAGTGACACTAGTATCTGGAGTAAAATAAGATTTTTCTGCTGCTTATACATCCTTTAAAGGGCAGGCATTATTAAAGTTTTGCCTGACAGCATCAGAAATATGAAGTCGTGGGATCGAGCTAGAAGTAGCAGGAACAATGTTTCTTGGAATAGCACCTGTATGATCTAGTCGACTAATTTCGAATCCCATTGGTTGAGAAACTGGAAGATAAATTGTTTAAGCAGAGATCTTAACGGAGGAAGCATCATCAAACTGATGCCTGAAAACATGCAAGAAGATGGGGACGTGAAGTGCAAAAGTGCGATTTAAATTATATTTTGTTATTGAATTATAAAGATAAAGTATCCATTCATGTCTTTTAACATTTAAAAAAGCTTTTTTTTTTATATTTACTAATTTTCTGGAGCATTCACGATTTTTAAGCATCAATTTTTCGGAAAAATTTAAGTGAAAATTCAAAAGTTTAAGAGTAAAGAAGTCTTAAAAAAGTTACTCTTTAAACTTATTGTGTCACAATTTTATACCAACACTCAATAACAGATTTCACTACTGTGGTACAGCACTAATCTCACTACTGTGGTACAGCACTAATCTCACTACTGTGGTACAGCACTAATCTCACTACTGTGGTACAGCACTAATCTCACTACTGTGGTACAGCACTAATTTCACTACTGTGGTACAGCACTAATTTCACTACTGTGGTACAGCACTAATCTCAAAAATATTCTGCCCCTTCAACAAAAGGTTGAGGACAATAGAAAAACAAAACACTCAAATTCATTGATAAAATGTTTTCCCAGAAGGAATTTTCTGAATAAGCATTGAAAATTTAGTAGACATTTGTGATCTTTTAATAAACTCCAGACTTATAGTTACATATATTTGAAGTGTTCATTATTATTACTCTTATTATTATTCACAAATAACGCGAATATAGGAAATAGGAGCTCACGACGACGTTTCAGTCAGAAAAGTGGCGGACATTAGTCCGCCATGACCAGGGTCCTGGCACCAGTCGAAATTTTGCCATGAGACCAGAAAAGTGTGAGGCAGCCAGAATATATAAGCAAGCTTGACGAGGACGGCACCAAGATAGGTAGAAAGGGAAGTATTAGTAGTGGTAAGGTAGGTAGGAGAGGTAGTAGAAGGAATAGTGGTAGTATAAAATAGGGATTTTAGTGGCAAGAGAGAGAAAAGGGAGTGATGGGAGGTAATAGGAAGCATTCTGGTCCGATCCAAGGAAGCGGAGGGCAGATCTAATTACATGAATCAAGAACCACTCACTAGTATCAAGGAAGATCCTGAACTATTTAAATATACTGAAAATCTGTGTATTATTTGGTGTTTATCCGACAGTTTAAAACATAATTATTAATATGAATTATTGAATTATTATTAAACCAAGGGTATATATTTTTAATTATATACGAGATAATATTTTGAACATTTGTTTTTATAAACATTTTTCCTCCAAACTTAAATGTAATTGAATGAAATAGCTGGCATGTTTATTTGTAATTCTGAGTAAGTTGTGAAGGTGCCTCCACCACCACATACACTGAAAACTTGGAACAAAAGCGGTGGGCGTGGCTTTCCCCTACCCACTCAGAGAGTTCAGAAGACGGTTGCTGCAGACACTGTGAGGACACTAACTAACCCGCTGTGTCTCATTAATACTAACTACATACCTGGAGTTTACCTGGAGAGAGTTCCGGGGGTCAACGCCCCCGCGGCCCGGTCTGTGACCAGGCCTCCTCATGCTGACACTTTTTTAAACATAAGGTCAGTTTTAATGACGTAAGATTTCTCTATTGTTCCGTAACTGCAGCCTATGTCCAAGTTTTGATGATATTGAGCACACACGTCCTTGTTCCTCGAACAAGGACGTGTGTGAATCTGCTGTATTTCGCAGTGACACATAATGCTACAGAGCAGTATGTGTCTTAGTGTATCTTTTATTTGTACTATATGGACAGACTGTGTTTACATTAAGTGAACCATGTGTCCTCAATTAGACCACGATGCGTTTTGGATAATGTTATTTATATCTGGTGAATTAGCCTATATTTCTTAACTGTCGCTGTGATCACTGAGTAAACTGAGTAAACTTTCCTAGTTTTGTGCACTCAGCTGCTTGTAACATGAATAGATATTGTCTCAGTTTTGAACTCTTAGTGTCTATATGATTATTTTTGTAAATTCATCTTGGCCACTTAAAATTTGAACTCATTTGTACCGTACTGGTTTATGGTTGTGATTTGCGTAAATTTTACTTTTGTTACTAGAGTTAGTACGTAATTTCATTTAAATGTTTTATCCTGTGACAACTATTTCTCATAAAGTAGATTCTTGTGAGATGAAAATTTCTGTTTTTTTTTTTAATTTTCATATGACTTAACAAATCTCCGAGGGAAATAAGAACATAAGAGCATAATAAAGACGAAACACTGCAGCAGGCCTACTGGCCCATGCGAGGCAGGTCCAAGTCTCCTACCGGTTTAAGTCAATGACCCAACCAAGTCAGGTCAGGTTACATTCTCTTAAGGATGGAGCACAATATCAGGCCTACTAGCACAAGCTAGTCAGGTCTAACTCACCCCACCCACACCCACTCACACTAACCTATTTTTAAAACTACACAACGTTTTTGCTTCTATGACGGTACTCGGGAGTTTGTTCCACTCATCCACAACACTATTACCAAACCAGTGCTTTCCTATATCCTTCCTGAATCTGACTTTTTCTAACATGAAACCATTGCTGCGAGTCCTGTCTTGGCTAAATATTTTTAGCCCGATATTTAAATCCCCTTTATTTATTCCTGTCTTTCACTTATACACCTCACTCACATCCCCACTAATTCTACGCCTTTCTAGAGAGTGCAGATTCAGGGCCCTCAGTCTATCCTCATAGGGAAGATTTCTGATACATGGGATCAACTTTGTCATCTTCCTTTGTACGTTTTCCATTGTATTTATATCCATTCTGTAATACGGTGACCAGAACTGTGCAGTATAATCTAAATGAGGCTTAACCAAAGATATATAGAGGTAAAGAACAAACTGAGGACTTCTATTATTTATGCTTCTTGATATAAAGCTAAGGAGTCTGTAAGCTTTATTGTGAACACTTATGCTCTGTTGTCTTGGTTTCAGATTTCTGCTAACCAGAACTCCTAAATCCTTTTCGTAATCAGTAATATTAAAATCTTCATTAGTTTATATGTGAGGTTATTTTTCAGTCCTACATTTAGAAATTTGTTATTGATATTGATCAATAACAACACTGTGCTAGCCAAGGATTCGAACCCATGTTCTACTGACCTGGCTCATGGTAAGCGAGAACCACATGATGCTTTAAACAACAAGACCACCCAACCCTACAAGAATGGTGCAGCCAGCAGAGCTAGCTGTTAGGCCGCCATTCGAGGGTATACGGAGGTGTGGGAGCTTCTAAGCTAATTGCGATCAGGTACACGAGACACTGAAATTGTTTACCTGCATAGATTCCTGAATAGTTTCCTTTTTTTCTTCTCCCTCCTATTTTTTTATGTTTTATTTTGCTTATATTTCAAGAGCACCTTATCCAATCGGCTTCAAATAATTCAATCAACACTTGTGTTTTGAAACAAGGATCAAATTCTAGTAACAATTGGCAAGTTCATGAATCCTATGACGAAAGTTACTGAAGCATCTTGGAATGACTCGGATAACTTCCAAAACCCTCAGCGTCGAAGCTTCAAACGTTCACAAAAGGTGACAAATAATGCGATGAGTTTACCTGGAGAGAGTTCCGGGGGTCAACGCCCCCGCGGCCCGGTCTGTGACCAGGCCTCCTGGTGATCAGAGCCTGATCAACCAGGCTGTTACTGCTGGCTGCACGCAAAACGTACGAGCCACAGCCCGGCTGATCAGGAACCGACTTTAGGTGCTTGTCCAGTGCCAGCTTGAAGACTGCCAGGGGTCTGTTGGTAATCCCCCTTATGTATGCTGGGAGGCAGTTGAACAGTCTCGGGCCACTGACACTTATTGTATGGTCTCTTAACGTGCTAGTGACACCCCTGCTTTTCATTGGGGGGATGTTGCATCGTCTGCCAAGTCTTTTGCTTTCGTAGTGAGTGGTTTTCGTGTGCAAGTTCGGTACTAGTCCCTCTAGGATTTTCCAGGTGTATATAATCATGTATCTCTCCCGCCTGCGTTCCAGGGAATACAGGTTTAGGAACCTCAAGCGCTCCCAATAATTGAGGTGTTTTATCTCCGTTATACACGCTGTGAAGGTTCTCTGTACATTTTCTAGGTCAGCAATTTCACGTGCCTTGAAAGGTGCTGTTAGAGTGCAGCAATATTCCAGCCTAGATAGAACAAGTGACCTGAACAGTGTCATCATGGGCTTGGCCTCCCTAGTTTTGAAGGTTCTCATTATCCATCCTGGAGAAGATTAAAACTAAAATGAGTAGGTGCAGTCCTGACGATTTTATGAATAAAATAAAAAAAAACATTTCTATTAAATTAATTTTAGTTTATCTCTGACGAACTATTTCAGTGTTTAATATCTGATGCATCTTTAGACCAGAATAGTACTTATAAAGTTCCGTTTGACTGCAGCCAAATTTCATAAGTGCAACTTAGGATAGTTGGAAAATGTCAACTGATTGGCTTCAGATTCTCACCAGTGGAGTAGTTGTTTTCAAATGTCAAAGTTCACACAGCTCTTGGGTGCTGTACAGTGATAGTCACGGCATTATGCCGGGTGAGCGCCCCTGCATAATGCCATGACGAAAATCAAATCCCTACCATACAAGGAGTCTGTTTTCTTCAATGCATTATGCTGGGTAGCAGCCATTAACATGACGTCACGGCCCGGTGTTCCCTTTGGTATTAGGGCTATACATGTTTCATTATGGGTAAAAGGAAGTCTTTAACACCTGAAACTATAGCTCAAATTATAGGGCTTCACTAAGCTGGGCACCAGATAAAAGAAATAGTGGAGAATGTTGGAGTGTGTGAGCGTTCAGTGAGGAACTGGGTGCAGCATTTCCAGGCTGGTGGCGGTCTCAGTAGTAGTACCAGTTCCTAATAACCAGTTACCAGTAACCAGTGTACCAGTAGATGACTCACTACCAACCGTCTCTGCGTGAATCACTGACTGTATTCATATTGCTGCTAACCATAGCAGGATTTCAAACACCCTCACCCATAGGCACTCATGGGTCAGTCAAGATAGGGAGCAGAGAGAGGCAGGTCGGCTGTTGGTGCTTTCCCACACTTTACGTTATATTATGCGTACTACCAGCCTACGTGACTATTCTTACCCCATTCGCGTTTCGAAAACCCACATGACAAATGGTGGCACTGGTGTGGGCGTGGATTTAAAGGTATTTCAAGATGTTAGAAGACTGTGGGGAGCCGGCAGGTCAAAGGTGAACCGTCCGCCACCTCCAGCTGCTACCCTCACTCTTCTCCACCCTGTGTACTCCAGCCTGCAAGCCTGTTGCAGCCGTTTTTCAAGCTTCCTGGCTTAGTTCGTGTGCTAATTGCTTCAATCTCTGAGGGGTTGACCCGGATTTTGCAATTAAGCCAGCCAAGCCAGACTGTGGAAGTGAACGCTAGTCAGCCTGCCTCAACCTACCATCCAGCCTGTCTCCTGTCATCCACCTGCTCCTTCATGCTGTGTGCATCGTTACACGTCTTCCAGTCAGCCATTCTCGTGGGTTAAGCCAGTCAGTCAACCCAGCTTCTAACCCAGCTGAGAGAGAGGAGTAAGCCACGCAAGTTCCTCTGAAGTATTGTTTCATGTATCGCTTGTGCTAGGATGCTGCTAAGAGTGGTCTTCACCATCCCTGTGGCATAGAGTGGCTTAGTTAAGCCACCTTCGTGGGTAGTGAGTGGAGTGTGCGCCAGTGAGCAACAGCGAGTGTATGCTCCCTTCACCCACCCACCACACACACTCTTCACTCATCTACCTGTGGCTGTTTCCACCCTTGTACCGGGTCCTAGTACTGTTTTGGCTCACATAATTGGTCAAGAGATTGTAGCTGAGTGCCAACGATAAAGCCAGTTATGTGAGTTCACCGAGAAAGCGCATTTCTTCCAACAACAGTATGAGTGTAGGCGGCATCACCCCAGGACAACCTTCCCCTCATCACTAGTCACTCCGTCTACTACTCCAGACTCCAGTGATAATTTTCTGTTTATAGACATTTTCTTGCATTTAAAGACATTTGCGTGTGTGTGAGACGTTTACAGTGAATTTCTTGTGTACTCTAAGCCTTGTGTTTTCAGTGTAGACTCAGTGTTTCTTTGACTCAATATTTTTGCAATATTTTTCAGTGTTATCGCTCTTGTGTTTCATTTTTATAATTTTTATCTGCGTTTTTTTTATGCTACTCCATGTCTTTAGTAAGTATTATTGTGTAGTGTACCAGTCAGTCACTCCGTGTGAAATAATTTATTCATTTTTATCTTGTGTTCTTTCAGCATTGTATTCTCCAGTATTTGTTGTATACCAAATTATCCATTTAACTCTATGTGTGTCTTTTTTTCGTACACCAGCAGTGTCTCATTCCCTGATCTTTTTGCAGACTTGTGTACCATTATTTTTGCCAGCAATTTTTGTCGTATCAGTCACAGCAAGATTTTGTTGTAAGAATATACTAAAAAAAATGAATAAGTGAATATATTGTGTGTGCCCCGCCACTTGTAAGTGTTGTGTGCCCCGCCACTTGTAAGTGTTACACTTCCAGTTTTGATTCTTTTATTTTTATTCATATTTTTCATATTTCTTTGAACAAATTCACTCTTAGTGTAATTTCAATTTCTTTTCTAACGTAAAGTGTTTTCTTTACTCTGAGTAAATTGTTTTGTTTAATTTACAATTAATAGTTAAAGCGTTCAATCAGTTTTTCTTCTTATTTTTATTTTTATTATTTAACCTACATTTTCCCAGTGTAACTTTATTGCTGCATTGATTATTTCTACACCTTATTTTGTTGCACTTGTTCTGCAGTGAATTATTTTCTTTTATTGACATTATTATTCTCAGTTCATTATTGTTTGAGTCTTGTTTTTCATTTTATTATTTTTCCTCATGTTGTCTTTGCATTATATTTTAATTTTGTTTATGCATTCTTAGAAAATATTTAAACTTCCCAGTTATCTCTCGTTGCATACAATTTAGTGATTTTATTTTATACTTTTTACATTGATTTACAGTTTTATTAGTTAATTTCTTTATTAGCAAGAGTACAGACAGCTCATTTTGCATTTAATTCAGTCTCCAGTAATATTCTTACTTGTAAATTTCAATTTTTTTTTTTATCACACTGGCCGATTCCCTCCAAGGCAGGGTGGCCTGAAAAAGAAAAACTTTCACCATCATTCACTCCATCACTGTCTTGCCAGAAGGGTGCTTTACACTACAATTTTTAAACTGCAACACTAACACCCCTCCTTCAGAGTGCAGGCACTGTACTTCCCATCTCCAGGACTCAAGTCCGGCCTGCCGGTTTCCCTGAACCCCTTCATAAATGTTACTTTCCTCACACTCCAACAGCACGTCATGTATTAAAAACCATTTGTATCCATTCACTCCTATCAAACACGCTCATGCATGCCTGCTGGAAGTCCAAGCCCCTCGCACACAAAACCTCCTTTACCCCCTCCCTCCAACCTTTCCTAGGCCGACCCCTACCCTGCCTTCCTTCCACTACAGACTGATACACTCTTGAAGTTATTCTGTTTCGCTCCATTCTCTCCACATGTCCGAACCACCTCAACAACCCCTCCTCAGCCCTCTGGACAACAGTTTTGGTAATCCCGCACCTCCTCCTAACTTCCAAACTACGAATTCTCTGCATTATATTCACACCACACATTGCCCTCAGACATGACATCTCCACTGCCTCCAGCCTTCTCCTCGCTGCAACATTCATCACCCATGCTTCACACCCATATAAGAGCGTTGGTAAAACTATACTCTCATACATTCCCCTCTTTGCCTCCAAGGACAAAGTTCTTTGTCTCCACAGACTCCTAAGTGCACCACTCACTCTTTTTCCCTCATCAATTCTGTGATTCACCTCATCTTTCATAGACCCATCCGCTGACACGTCCACTCCCAAATATCTGAATACATTCACCTCCTCCATACTCTCTCCCTCCAATCTGATATTCAATCTTTCATCACCTAATCTTTTTGTTATCCTCATAACCTTACTCTTTCCTGTATTCACCTTTAATTTTCTTCTTTTGCACACCCTACCAAATTCATCCACCAATCTCTGCAACTTCTCTTCAGAATCTCCCAAGAGCACAGTGTCATCAGCAAAGAGCAGCTGTGACAACTCCCACTTTGTGTGTGATTCTTTATCTTTTAACTCCACGCCTCTTGTCAAGACCCTCGCATTTACTTCTCTTACAACCCCATCTATAAATATATTAAACAACCACGGTGACATCACACATCCTTGTCTAAGGCCTACTTTTACTGGGAAATAATTTCCCTCTTTCCTACATACTCTAACTTGAGCCTCACTATCCTCGTAAAAACTCTTCACTGCTTTCAGTAACCTACCTCCTACACCATACACTTGCAACATCTGCCACATTGCCCCCCTATCCACCCTGTCATACGCCTTTTCCAAATCCATAAATGCCACAAAGACCTCTTTAGCCTTATCTAAATACTGTTCACTTATATGTTTCACTGTAAACACCTGGTCCACACACCCCCTACCTTTCCTAAAGCCTCCTTGTTCATCTGCTATCCTATTCTCCGTCTTACTCTTATTTCTTTCAATAATAATTCTACCATACACTTTACCAGGTATACTCAGCAGACTTATCCCCCTATAATTTTTGCACTCTCTTTTATCCCCTTTGCCTTTATACAAAGGAACTATGCATGCTCTCTGCCAATCCCTAGGTACCTTACCCTTTTCCATACATTTATTAAATAATTGCACCAACCACTCCAAAACTATATCCCCACCTGCTTTTAACATTTCTATCTTTATCCCATCAATCCCGGCTGCCTTACCCCCTTTCATTTTACATACTGCCTCACGAACTTCCCCCACACTCACAACTGGCTCTTCCTCACTCCTACAAGATGTTATTCCTCCTTGTCCTATACACGAAATCACAGCTTCCCTATCTTCATCAACATTTTTTTTTATCTTGTCCAGCAGTCCTTTACAATGAGTTGTCCTTCCTCTTGCAGTGTATCTTAGATATTTTTTTTTATTACTTCTGCAAAATTAGTTGCATCTCTTATTTTAATTTTAACATTTTATATCATTTTTATTGTTCATTATTTTTGCCTTATTTGTTCTTGTGCAACTTCTTTGCCATTATGTCTCACATACCGTCAAGTGATACTTTAGTGAATGTCGATACTCAAACCTCTCAGACTACTGCTGCTGCTGTCATCAGTCCTCACAGTTCCTTAGCGACTGACAGACCGACCCAGACACTGAGATACTATAGTTATACTCGTGATTCCCTTGATGCGTTACCTTTATTCAATGGCCATGTACATAGTCTTGAAGCATGGTTTACTGCCATTCGTTCTCGTGTTAATGCTCTAGTTGAAGGTCCTCCTTCTGAGGAAAGTCTTATCAGACTTGCGAAAGAAGCTCTTCATCGTTCCCCTGCTGCTGTTCACATTGTTGATCTCCTTGATATGCGTGACTTCAGTAATCTTACTAAGTGGTCACAATTCCTTTGAAGCCTTAAGCAGTCTCGAGAATGACAATCCTGCTGATGATGTTGCTTCACATGTCTCTGACGTAGATGATTTTGGGGATGAAGTGGAACAAATCTTTGCTGATGACAATCCACGTTTTTGTTTGCACATAACTTCCAATGCAACCATAGGCCCTATAGTGAAAGCATCTGTTCATGATGCGGCCGTTCATTTGTTCATGGACTCTGGTGCGCAAGTCAATATTATCAGGTCTAGTTTGTTTAGGGATAAGAAGTTACGACATGTCCTTCTCGTAGAACCGACTCATGTGTCCTCCCTTAGTGGAGTAGCTGGTTCTCACCTGCGTGTCCGAGGTCGGACTTTCCTCACTTTTTCTATCCAAAGTAGAGACTTCACTGCTTCCTTCCTTGTTGTCGACCAGATTACTTTCCCTGGTGACCTTCTACTAGGATTTGCTTCCATGCGAGACTTACGCATTGTGCTCGACTCTTATCGATGGCACGCCGAAATTGATGACTTGATCGTACCATTTTGGGGTTACCAGCTTGGATCCGAGATCTACCATACTGCCGCAGAGTACGACATTCGAATTAAGTCCTTGCAGGCCAGTGCATTTTCCAGTAGTGTACCCAAGCGGTCAGGCACTGTTGATCCTGTCACTCCTTTCTGTTTCCAGGCTGGTGGCGGTGTCGAGTTACCGTCTACCAAACCTCGGCCTGGCCCCTCGAAGACATCTGTTCGTACCTTAGCTGTGCTAAAGAAGCAGTTAGAGAGTACACCTAAGATAACTGCTAGAGAATTGAAAGAAAAGAACCCACATCTTCTCTCAGAGGTGTCTAAGAACTGTTAACAGACGTGTGTCAGAACTGGGCTTCAGTAGTCACCACCGTCAAGTTAAGAAACCGATCATATCCGAACCACAAAAGAAACGTAGGCTGGATTATGCAAAAAAAATATCTTCTCTGGAATCCTCAGCAGTGGTCTGAAGTACTTTGGAGTGAAGAAGCAACCTTCACCGTCACCTGTAACCGTGGGGGACAAGTGCACCGGCCCAAATGTAGTGACTCGCTAGATCCACGCTACACCTGTGAGGCCAGATAACACTCAGATTCGCTCATGGTTGGGGGTGTTTCAGTGCTCAGAGTGTTGGTGAACTCATTGTCTTTCCCAAAAAGCAGTATATGAACCAGTATAGTTACCTGTAGTTATTGTGTAACAATTTTCCAGAGGAGTTTGACAAGTTTTTATGAGGGATGCTGCTCCGTGTCATACCACCAAATCTGGTTAAGGACCGTTAAGTGAGGTTATTTAATGACTGGCCACAACGTATTTGGACACACTGTGGTCCAAATACGTTGTACTATAGTGTACAAATAACCTACGAGCCAAGGTCCTTCGAAAAAAGCAGTAAAACTAGTGTTTTACAATTTAAATCAGTATAAATGAGCCCCTCCAGACTCAATCACAGAGAATGGGCAGCCAAAAGAAAACGGGCGCTCACCCAGCGTTCACCCAAAGAAAACGGGAAGGTGTGGACATCCAAGGACACTTCAGCTTCTATCAAGTCACCGATACCTGTCGAAGGTGTGAAGAACACCATAGCTCACGCTACAAGAGCAAGGTAGGTTATGAATTTCTTGTAGTACGGGGGACTGCGCAGTTCTTGAGTAGCAAGGAGTTTGTAATCAACCTATAGTCGGTTGGAAGGGGCGGACCTTTGAGTCCACACAAGTAAGTTTGTCAGCCATCAGTGAATGAAATATGCTGACATAACACCCCCTAGGGGTAATTTATCTTACAAATTATAACTCATTTACAGCCCGTTGAGAGATGACTTCGACAGCTTCTCAAGACCTTGTCTGCAGGGGCGGGTGTGCAGGCGATGTGCTGCCTTTCTAAGTTAATTACAAACACTTTAAACTTAGCTGGCAATGCCATTTCTCAACATTTTGGTCGTGCTCGAACCGGATAAAGGCCACACTGTGGTCCAAATATGTTGTACTACAGTGCACAAATAACCTACGAGCCAAGGTCCTTCGAAAAAAGCTGTAAAACTAGTGTTTTACAATATAAATCAGTATATATGAGTCCCTCCAGACTCAATCACAGAGAATGGGCAGCCAAAAGAAAACAGGCGCTCACCCAAAGAATTCACCCAAAGAAAACGGGAACTGAGTGACTCACCCAACAAGAAAACGGGGGATGGCACCCTGCATCCACTGCTCCAATCTCGAAAATCGCTGATTAAGACAACCCAACTGATGTTCGGTTTGTCTGAGTGTATATACACATAGTGTTTATAATGTTTATAGACAGAAATTAAGAGACAAAATTGTGTTAAAGTTTGTTTCTTATAGATCTACCTGTTATATTAAAGGAACTTATATATAAAGTGTAAGCTTTCAATACATATTAAGTGACATTTATATATGTGTAAGTAATATTCACGTGCGATTTGCAGTTATACAATGACATTTATAATGTATAGTGTATGAAGTGTATAAGATCGTTATTTACGATTAATCATCGTGGTCAGGCTGACACAGCAAACTCAAGCCATAAACACCAGCCACATGTACTGTGTACCCTTCATGGTCATTGACCCTGAGGTTAAGCTTAGTGGGTCAGTAGTGTCTGACTCGATTATTGCTGACTTAAGCATAACAAAAACTCAGCTGTTTATAGCAGTACAGTGTTTTTTAAACACTCTAAGTGTGGTGCTAGAATTTTCAGTATACCATTAAAATGGCTTGTTTGAAAACTCAGTTTCAGTCTTTACAGACTAAGATTACACAATTAGAAAATCTAATTTCAGTCTGTATAGGATTAACTCAAGATACAAACATAGATTTTGATGATCTTGAGGTCAAATTTGAATTACTTACACTGGCTCTCTAATGAAAATAACTGGCCTCAGCAAAAAGCTCACATTATGCCATAAGAAACAGTCTGCTTGAACACAGCAGTAATAAGTTGTGTAAATACTGCAGACACGACAGAAATAGTCATTGATGGATCTAAATACTCATCTTTGGGTAAACTCTTAAGAGCTACAGCTCTTGTCTTTAAATTCATTAAAGGAATAAAACCTGATTATGAATATCTGGAACCCATTAAATACTGGGTGAAACTAATACAGAAAGATGTTTTCTCTACAGAATATAAATTTCTAGAAACACAAGATAAATCCCCAAAGAAACCTGTCATGATTAATTCTTTAGGACTTTATCTCGACTCAGAAAAGATTATAAGATGTCGAGGAAGAATTCATAATTCTTCACTACCTAAAGAAGCCATATATCCACAGTAACGTGTTATATGGTGGAGTAGCTGACACACTTTGTCATATACGACAATCCTACTGGATACCTCAAGGTCGAGAAAGTGTGAAAAAACAAATAAGGGACTGTATTACTTGTTGTCACTATGATATGCGAGTATGTCAGTATCCAGGTCCACCTCCATATCCCTCTGAAAGAGTTTGTCATGTCACTCCATTTGAGGTGACAGGTGTAGATTACACTGGACCAATAATTTTAACCAAAACAGTTGACAAAGTTCCCATCAAGGTGTACATCTGTTTGTTCACTTGTGCTACAACTAGAGCAGTACATCTAGAAGTAGCCACTGACATGTCTGCTGAAACCATTATCAAATTATTCAGAAGGTTTGCAGCCAGAAGGGCATGTCCCAGACTGATGATTTCAGATAATGCAACGAACTTTGTTGCTGGTGCTGCTTATATAAGCAAGATCTTTGATCAACCAGAAGTACAACAGTTGCTGAATCAACGCAGTTGTCGTTGGAGATACATTCCTCCTAAATCTCCATGGCACGGCGGATTTTATGAAAGAATGATCGGCTTTGTAAAACGTTGTTTAAGGAAGACTCTTCATCGTCAAAGAATCGACTTCGAAGAATTCCTTACAGTTGTGACTGAAATAGAAAATAAGAGTCAACAACAGACCTCTAACTTATGTTACCAATGATCTGGACAATTTAGAAGTGTTAAGTCCATCTCATTTACTCCATGGCAGAAGGCTCGAACCTGTTCCTCCCATGAATGATAAAGAAATCATAGAGGATCCTATTTATTTCGAACCTGAGCAACTCAGACGTAAATTCAAACACCTTAATAAAGTGATTAAACGTTGGGAGAAAATTTGGCGAGAAGACTATCTCACCTCATTGAGAGAACACTTCTATGGAGCTGGTGTTCCTGAAAATCCTAAGTCCTTAAGACCTGGTGACATAGTGATTAAGGACAATGATGGTCCGAGGTCCCAATGGCCACTTGGAAAAATTGTGACCATATATCCTGATGCAAATGGAATCATCAGGACAGTTTATGTTTTGAGCAAAGGTGTAGTGAATAAGCGGACAATAAATAAACTAGTGCCGTTAGAATTACACAGTGTTGAAAACAAAATTAGTGGTTCTCCAGAAACCACACCGACTAAAGCTGTTCAGAAAAGACAAGCAACAGTGGTGGTGAGTGAGAAAATCAAATTAATGTTAAGTGATGAATAGTTCACCTGCAGCGAACCTCCGCCGGCCCCCAGTGTGGAGAAATTTTCTCCAGGAGGAGGGTATCAGCCCCCTTCATCCCCTTTCTGCCCCTTTCAGCCCTGAGGGGCCCAGCCCTCTCAGAAGGGGCAAATATCTTGTTTACTGCTACAGTGAGTAATTGATCGCAGATGCAGTACGAGTATGCGACGTGATCAAGCGACCGCTGCTCCTTGCACCAGTGTTGCAGAGTGTAGTTTAATAAGAGACAGAACATCTCTTACCTTAGCAGGACAATTAAGGAAAATCCTGCTCCCACTTTATTACCATAGTAAAGATAGTGGACATTGTTGTCTATGCTTAAGACAGCAAGATTTAAACATTTTGCTTTGCTTCATTGAGGAAGTGGCAAGGAAGCAAAAGTACTTGGTCAGCTTTTCCTTTGTGCTGGGGGCAGTGACGGCGTGGAGCGTTGTGGCGTCTTCAGATTACTTTTGACTCTACTGAGAGTGACACTGACGCCAGGATAAACAGCAAAGAACACTGATCTGTGCGTTAGTGTGAGCAAAGTATCTCATAAAACACAATAAACACTTAAGAGAAGTGTGATCAGCTTCTTTAGTGATAAGATTGTGAACAATAAAGACAAATCTTGTGGAACATAGTGTACCAGTGTGCGTATTCCTAGACTATGGAAGATGTGGACATCCAAGGACACTTCAGCTTCTATCAAGTCACCGATACCTGTCGAAGGTGTGAAGAACACCACAGCTCATGCTATAAGAGCAAGGTAGGTTACGAATTTCTTGTAGTACGGGGGACTGCACAGTTCTTAAGTCGCAAGGAGTTTGTAATCAACCTATAGTCGGCAGTAAGGGGCGGACCTTTGAGTCCACACAAGTAAGTTTGTCAGCCATCAGTGAATGAAATATGCTGACATAACACCCCCTAGGGGTAATTTATAATCTTACGAATTATAACTCATTTACAGCCTGTTGAGAGATGACTTCGAGAGCTTCTCAAGACCTCGTCTGCAGGGGTGGCTATACAGGCGATGAGCTGTATTTCTAAGTTAAGTACAAACTCTTTAAACTTAGCTGGTAATGCCATTTCTCAACAATTCACGTGTGATTTACAGTTATACAGTGACATTTATAGTGTATAGTGAATGAAGTGTATAACATCGTTATTTACGATTAACCATCGTGGTCAGGCTGATACAGCAAACTCAAGCCATAAACACCAGCCACATGTACTGTGTACCTTTCATGGTCATTGACCCTGAGGTTAAGCTTAGTAGGTCAGTAGTGTCTGACTCGATTATTGCTGACTTAAGCATAACAAAAACTCAGCTGTTTATAGCAGTACAGTGTTTTTTAAACACTCTAAGTGTGGTGCTAGAATTTTCAGTATACCATTAAAATGGCTTGTTTGAAAACTCAGTTTCAGTCTTTACAGACTAAGATTACACAATTAGAAAATCTAATTTCAGTCTGTATAGGATTAACTCAAGATACAAACATAGATTTTGATGATCTTGAGGTCAAATTTGAATTACTTACACAACATCTGGAAATAATTAATTCAGACTATACACATTATGAAAAGAATTTTCTTGAATCAGATCCATCTGAGGAAGAAATTAAAAATGTTTTGGATACATTTAGTAATCAACAATTTAGGTGGACAGGAGTACAGGCTATCTGCTGCAAAACTCTGTCACAGAGACCTATTGTAACTAGTGGTCAAACACCTGTTACACCTGTAACAACAAGTGCCCCATTACCAAGCTTACCTACATTGTCATTACCTATTTTCCAAGGTCATAATTATGAAGAATTCATTAGTGGTTTTCAATCCATAGTAAATTCACGAACTGACATAGATGAGATTGCTAAGTTTAATTATCTTAAATGTCTTGTGAAGGGAGAACCCTATGAACTGATTAAGTCATTTCCGGTGGTTAAAGGTAATTATCAAATAGCCTTACGTGTCTTAGCAGACAATTACTTCGATGCTGACAAGGCTAGAGTTAGACATGCAGTCTTAATATCAAGCTTGAAGCCACCCAAACATTGTTTTTCAGACTTACAGGCATTTAGAATTACATTAGACAATAGTCTCAGATCTCTAGATGCTAAATATGACCTAAGACAATGTGATTGGTTTATTAGTGGTATTGTACAAGATAAGTTGTCACCACAAACTATTGAATGATTAAATATTATGTTCAATAAATGCTATTTCACTTGTGAGGAAATTAGCAATGGTTTACAAACAATAGTTTCATGCATGCAAGCAATGAGACAAGATGAAAAATCCACAAATCCAGTGGATAATAAACCTTCAACTCAGTATAAAAAGAGTATACATACTCCCACTAAACCACATAATGGGAAATCTCATATAGGCATTTATCAAGCTGTGAATACAACAGACAGTAAACAGACTGTCACACATAAACATACTCCAAAATGTGTACTTTGTGATGGAACACATTGGGCACAGTATTGTATTCAATACACATCAATGGAGGCACGTAAACGTGCTCATCAGCTGAAAAGGTGCATCAAGTGTTTAGGTGAACATAAGGGAGGTAAATGCTCACTGAAGTGTTTTAAATGCAAGGGTATGCATCATACAGCATTATGCCCAAATATTTTTGCTGAACAGCAGCAGACTTCCAGAGAATCAGGAAGTCAACAAGCAGCAGTGGTGGCGAGTGAGAAAATTAAATTAATGTTAAGTGATGAATAGTTCACCTGCAGTGAACCTCCGCCGCCCCCCAGTGTGGAGAAATTTTTTCCAGGATGGGGGTATCAGCCCCCTTCAGCCTCTTTCGACCCTGAGGGGCCCAGCCCTCTCAGAAGGGGCAAGCGTCTTGTTTACTGCTGCAGTGAGTAGTTGATCGCAGATGCAGTACGAGTATGCGACGTGGTCAAGCGACCGCTGCTCCTTGAAGTCCAGTGTTGCAGAGTGTATTTTAATAAGAGACAGTACATCTCTTACCATAGCAGGACAATTAAGGAAAATCCTGCTCCCACTTTATTACCATAGTAAAGATAGTGGACATTGTTGTCTATGCTTAAGACAGCAAGAATCAAACATTCTGCTTTGCTTCATTGAGGAAGTGGCAAGGAAGCAAAAGCACTTGGTCAGCTTTTCCTTTGTGCTGGGGGCAGTGACGGCGTGGGGCGTTGTGGCGTCTTCAGATTACTTTTGACTCCACTGAGAGTGACACTGACGCCAGGATAACCAACAAAGAACGATCTGTGCATTAGTGTGAACAAAGTGTCTCATAAAACACAACAAACACTTAAGAGAAGTGTGATCAGCTTCTTTAGTGATAAGATCGTGAACAATAAAGACAAATCTTGTGGAACATAGTGTACCAGTGTGCGTATTCCTAGACTATGGAAGATGTGGACATCCAAGGACACTTCAGCTTCTATCAAGTCACCGATACCTGTCGAAGGTGTGAAGAACACCATAGCTCATGCAACAAGAGCAAGGTAGGTTATGAATTTCTTGTAGTACGTGGGACTGCGCAGTTTATTTGCGCAGTAAGGAGTTTGTAATCAACCTATAGTCGGCAGTAAGGTGCGGACTTTTGAGTCCAAACAAGTATGTAATTTGTCAGCAATCAGTGAATGAAATATGCTGACATAACACCCCCTAGGGGTAATTTATAATCTTACAAATTATAACTCATTTACAGCCCATTGAGAGATGACTTCGACAGTTTCTCAAGACCTCGTCTGCAGGGGCGGCTGTGCAGGCGATGAGCTGTCTTTCTAAGTTAAGTTTCCCTATTTTTAAACTTAGCTGATAACCCATTTTTCAATAAGCACAGTGTTGTTGATGAATACCACTCGTCCGTGCTTAGCTGTGCCAGAAAGAAGGGGAAAGAGGATAGCCTCAATGATCATTAAATCTTTAAGAGACTTTTCTAGAACTGATAACCTCATTCGCCTTCCCTGTCAATAAAAAAACGGGAGAGGCAGAATCCCCACTCACTCCACTGACAGTGAAAAAGTCAGTGCAGGTGAGCACAAAAATTGAAGAGGGCAACACAGTGAGGGGTAATCAAACTTATTACCAGTGAAGATACAGTTGCTCCAACGGATGCTGACACAGCAGAAGCACTTAGAGGAAAGCACCCTGCAAGGGAAACCAGGGGCACCAACAGTTCCAACACCTGTGTCCCCACTGTGGAACCATTGATCTGGGAAGACTTGGACGTTTACAAAACAATAATGTCGTTCCCATCTGGCTCTGCTGGGGGTTACACTGGAATAAGGCCAGAGCATTTAAAGGAAATGGTTAATCCAGTTATTGGGGAGATTGCAGAGACACTGCTTTCAGAGATTACAAGGTTCGTCAACAGTTCCTTGGCTGGTCTGATTCCTGACGAAATTAAACCTTTCTTTTTTTGGAGCGACACTTTGTGGACTTTAAAAGAAGGATGGATGAATTAGGCCTATTGCAGTAGGCAACACTTTTCGCCGCCTCGTTTCCAAAGCTGCTGTCCGAAGCATTCGTGCAGAGGCAGACATAATGCTTCAACCAAACCAGTTTGATTTTGGAGTCTCTCAAGGAAGTGAAGCAGCGGTTCATGCAACAAGGGCGTATATCAACAGCCTGCCTGAGGACAATGCAGTGATAAAATTAGACTTCAAGAATGCGTTTACTCCTCTGAAAGAGATGTGGTATTAGCAGCGGTGCAAGAACCTTTCCCTGGTCTCTTTCCCTTTGTTTCAGCTGGATATAGCAAGGAATCAATGCTCCTGATTGGAGAGCATAAAATCCCATCATCAGAAAGTGTCCAGCAAGGCGATCCTCTTGCACCATTTCTCTTCTGTATAGCGGTTAAGGAAATCACAGTCAGACTGGCCATTGAGCTACACATCTGGTTCCTGGATGATGGCACAGTAGCACGTACAAAGGAGTCCCTCTTAGATGATCTTACACAAGTGATGACACGGGGACAGGAAATAAGTCTCATCCTGAATCCATCCAAACGTGAAATCATTTCAGTCAGTTAACAAGTGATAAATGCAGTGAGATCCAAACTACCAGGAGCAGCAGTCATTGCCCCTACAAATAGCGTCTTGCTTGGAGCACCTCTGGGAAGCGATGCCATTGACACAATCCTCAGACAGAAGTTGGAAGAATTGAGGAGAATGGAACAACGAATAGGCAATCTGGACACCCACGAAGCCTTGTACCTTCTCACAACGTGCTTGAGTCTGCCCAGGTTGACATATTTCCTAAGATGTGCACCTATACTGCACGAATATGACAGTATCCTCAGGCAGATTTTTACGAAAGTACTTAACCTTACTCTAGAAGATGGGCAGTGGAACCAAGCTACACTTCCAGTCAGACTAGGAGGTATTGGTGTCCGCAAGTCATCACAGATTGTGCTACCTGCTTTTCTGTCCTCATGTATTGCATCCAGAGAGCTTGTAGCAGCGATTCTCCCTGAACATCTTAGGGACAAGTTTGGAGTCCAGGACCAAAAGTTCATTAACAGAGCCATGATCTGGGATAATCTAATGGGCTCTGAAACCAGACCTGCTCCCCCCAACAACTACAAACAGTCGCACTGGGATGGCCCGATAGTGGAGAAAATAGCCTCAACAATGCTTCAGAGTGTGTCAGGGAAGGATAGAGCCCACCTCCTGGCAATGAGAGCTCCTCATGCAGGACTCTTTCTGTTGGCTGTTCCCAACCCCAGCCTTGGCACCCGCCTCGACCCACTGACCATCCGCATTGGTGTTGCCCTTCGACTTGCCGCACCTATTCTCGCCGAACACAGGTGTATTTGTGGTAGCAGACTGATTCGGGTACCATAGTCTTGTGTGCCGTAAATCCAAAGGAAAATGTGCAAGACATGAGGAGGTTAATAACATTATGAAGGGGAACCTCACAACAGCCAGATGCCCAGCAGTAAGGGAGTCACCCCAACTATGCATATCTGATGGCAGCCGGAAGTGTCCAGATGGTATCACACTTCAAGCCTGGACAGACGGTAAGCAGGTAGTGTGGGACTATACATGTGTATCTACCTTTGCTGATACCTATCTCCAATACACCAGGGAGGAAGGAGGGGCAGCTGCCAGCTTCAGGGAGTCCCAAAAGTCTAGAAAATATGGAGGACTTGCCCATCATTATATGTTTGTTCCCATAGGCTCAGAGACCCTTGGCTCATGGGGAAAGAGTGCATCTAAGTTCCTTAAGGAGCTAGGCACAAAACTCATCAGGGTAACTAGTGATCCCAGGGAAGCGAGTTTTCTGTTCCAGTGACTCAGCGCTGCTGTTCAGAAGGGTAATGTCTGTTGTATTTTGGGCACTTGCCCCAGTTCTGAAGAGTTGGATAAGATTTTCGCATTATAATCAGTGACAAACACGTAGCAATATATACTAGACATGTGTCTCTCATCTCTTGTACTGTATATACCATCTTTATATCAACAATGTATCTCCTAAACCTTTTGTACCATATTATGTAATAAAAGATACCTATTGGTAACAAAGAATGAAAAGATGGGGTGGTAGGGGAAGTGGAATATTCAAACGTCTTCGGGAAGAAATCCAAATATTCTTCCTTGAAGCCTTTTTATCCACTTCCCCGAGACTATGGGTCCCACAATTTACACCAGAGGTGGACCCCATCCTATATATATATATATATATATATATATATATATATATATATATATATATATATATATATATATATATATATATATATATATATATATATATATCATACCAAATGTGCTGAATATGCCAAACTCCTTTTAATTTTTTTTCCACCAAAAAATGTTTTTTTTTCTGACCGTTAGATATACATTTTCCAATGACATTGATGTAAAAAAAATTTGACAGTTCCTAAGTTCGAAACTTCATCTAACCTAACGTATTTTTGTACACGAATGTGTGCAATATTTGGGCCTCTATGACACTAGCAGACCTTATTAAATTCTTGACAGAAAATGTGGTCTCATTGGATTAGGGCAAATTCCAATATTTTATATACTGAGATTTTAATGTTCTTCTTGCTGCGTTTGACATGAAAAATTTCTCAAGCTACTCTGCTCTCAACTCTGTTTTCTCGATCCATTTATGAATGACCTCTCCGAAGCCTTTTTACTGGCTCATGGTGGCTCATCTGATCACATGACCGTCTTTACAACACCGATGATGCTAACAGAACGAGCTGGTGAATCATCACGCACATCCTGGCTGAGAAAGAGAGAGAGAAGTAATCAGCATCCCTGATGCTAGGAGCTTCCTGCCTCCGATTGTAATACACTTCTCCTAGGTGTTGGTGATACCAAGTGAACGTCTTTGTTAAACATATTCATAAGGAGATTAGCTCCTACACTATCCAAGTCTCCTTATACTAAGATACATCAACGCTGAATGTTTGTTGGTGAGCAGTAGAGCGATTAAGAAGTAATGCAGTGGAAACCAACATACCATTTTTCACATTTTTTTTAATAAAATAGGCAAACTGACAACTACACAGACAAAGGCAGATCGGTCTAGTAGAAACATCCTTTTCCTTTTAAATTATGAAGACTATCAGAAGGGGCAGTTTCCTCTTATATACAAACTTAACAAATAGAGATTTATTCAACCCAATAATAAGGTAATTAAAACTTGAAGCCGATCAGAAGATGCATTTTGAAGTTATCACACAGAAACTGACATTCACATTTTTTAAATTAAGGTGTTGAGTTGGTAAAGAACAAAAAGGCAAAATACCGTGACTGGAATAATACACAAATAACCTGTACTCAGGAGAGAGAAACTTACCACGACATTTCGTTCCGACTTGGGCCATTTACAAGTCACACTGGTAAATTTTAATCTCCAGGATTAAGGCTAAATAGAAAATCTTGCTGTATTTAAGTATGCTTTGGTGGGTAGGCCTGAAGTAAATAGGAATTTGTCTTTTTAAGGCAATAAAAATATTTTTAATGCTATTGACAATTTGAAACAAACACGATTAACAATCTAAACATTCTTTTAATTTAGATGTTGAAAACTTGAAAGTAATCAAAAGTGTTTCTCATATTTATCACCCATAATCAAAATTACTCGTGGTTCTATAATATAGACATAAAGGCAGCTGAATATACGAGGTTACACTACATTAACATTGAAAATTTATGCTGATAGAAAGATAAGTGGATAAAAAGGCTTCGAGGAAGAGTATTTGGATGTCTGCCTGTGGAGAAATTTTCTCCAGAAGGGGAGTATCAGCCCTCTTCAGTCTCTTTCAGCCCTGAGGGGCCCAGCCCTCTCAGAAGGGGGCAAACATCTTGTTTACTGCTACAGCAAGTAATTGATCCCAGATGCAGTACCAGTATGCGACGTGTGGTCAAGCGACCGACGCTCCTTGCAAGACTCCAGTGTTGCAAAGTGTAGTTTAATAAAAGACAGTCCATCTCTTACCTTAGCAGGACAATTAAGGAAAATCCTGCTCCCACTTTATTACCTTGGTATAGATAGTGTACATTGTTGTCTATGCTTAAGACAGCAAGAATCAAGCATTCTGCTTTGCTTCATGAAGGAAGTGGCAAGGAAGCAATAGCACTAGGTCAGCTTTTCCTTTATGTTCCAGGGACATTGGAGCGGCATAGGACGCTGTGAGGTCAGATTACTTTTCACCCTACTGGGAGTCATACTGACGCCAGGATAACCAACAAAGAACACTGATCCGTGCGTTAGTGTGAACAAAGTGTCTTACAAAACACGATAAACACTTACAGAGAAGTGTGATCAGCTTCTTTAGTGATATGGTGTGAACAATTACTGATGAACAGTGTAACAATGAGTGTTGGAATCCAACAGAGTGTAGTGTGACATTCTTCAAAGAACACTATTCTTCAATCAACTCATCGGATATCCGGGCATAACTATGGGTCAGATACATATACCCAGGTAAGTGTTCTAACTCGTGATGTACTACTATTGACTGCACAGTTGAGTATAAATTACGAGTTAGTCACTTATTAAAAACCCCGGTGATAAGTGGACCTTTGAGTCAACACACTTAAGTTTGTCAGCAATCACTGAATGAAATATGTTGACATAACACCCCCTAGGGGTAAATTATTAACATAATATAATCTACTACAGCCCGTTGAGAAGTGACTTCGACAGCTTCTCGAGACCTCGCCATGAGGTCATGAGCTGTCTTATCAGCTAAGTACTCCCTATATTTAATCTTTAACCTTAGCTGGTAAACCATTTCTCAACACTTCCTGAAGCCATTTGAATATATATAAAACCTTTTGATGTAATGCATTGTTTACCAACATCAGTTGTTAGGTCCTCTTTAGGAGACGTACTTAATAAAAAGAGTATTGTCAAGAGCATTTACCACATACCCTTTAAAATAATACACTCAGTTTAAAGCTCTGAATTGGTTGAGCGCCGTCAGGATCTTGAGATATAAATCGTAATGAAGGTTAGCCTATGCTAAAGGTAGTCTATGCTAACCTTCCTATGGTGTAGAAATATCACTAGTTGGAAGAATCTTACTGTAGCTAACTGGTCCACTGGTTAACGCTTCAGTCTGGAGTGTTGTGACTCTGATCGCGGGTTCTAACCCCACCCGTGGTGTGGTTTGGTTAATTTAGTGTTTCATGTGTAAGATAAATATACAGAAAGAAATGAGTCTGCTGAAACTATGCTCATTGACAGGAGAATCATGTTTAGTTTTTTAATTTAAGACTGCTTTCATAGGAGGCCTGGTCACAGACCGGGCCGCGGGGGCATTGACCCCCGAAACTCTCTCCAGGTCTCTCCAGATAGCCTCATTGAAATAACACAAAAAAAGGCACAATACCGTGACTAGAACTGCGCATGTGTCTTAATTTCATCTTGTTGGTATTATATACCATTCTTGTACTACTACTACTACTACCACCACCACCTCTTCCTGCCTATATATAGCCGTCCTGCTCCACTTCTGGTTAGTGTGATTTTGTAAATGGTCCAAGTCGGACCGAAACGTCGTCGTAGCTTCTCTCTTTTATGTGCGGGTTATTTGTGTACCGCAATGAAAAATAACTAACTAAAAAGAATGAACTCAGAAGGCAGGTAAAGTCTTGAGCAGAGGCAGAGATTGAAGAATAAAACTGTAGAAATTAAATTCCACGACAACGAAGAACATATAAAAATGGTAATGTATAGCATGAAAAATAAATTAAGAATTATGAACTAAACAATCATAGGAGAGAAAAGAATCGTGAATGAAGGATAACTAAGAAAACAGACAGCGTTGACGAACAAGAGAAAGAAAAAGGCCAATAACGGCCGGCGCCTGTTGAAGTAGAGCAGTATCATGAGTCAGTGTTGAAGACACTTCCAACCGACAGTAATGACCCAGGTCCACTTGATGACTCTCCCTGCTCGCTGCTTGATGACTCTCCTTGCTCGCCGCTTGATGACTCTCCTTGCTCGCGCTTGATGACTCTCCTTGCTCGCCGCTTGATGACTCTCCTTGCTCGCTGCTTGATGACTCTCCTTGCTCGCCGCTTGATGACTCTCCTTGCTCGCCGCTTGATGACTCTCCTTGCTCGCTGCTTGATGACTCTCCTTGCTCGCCGCTTGATGACTCTCCTTGCTCGCCGCTTGATGACTCTCCTTGCTCGCCGCTTGATGACTCTCCTTGCTCGCCGCTTGATGACTCTCCTTGCTCGCCGCTTGATGACTCTCCCTGCTCGCCGCTTGATGACTCTCCTTGCTCGCTGCTTGATGACTCTCCTTGCTCGCTGCTTGATGACTCTCCTTGCTCGCCGCTTGATGACTCTCCTTGCTCGTTGTTTGATAACTCTCCTTGCTCGCTGCTTGATGACTCTCCTTGCTCGTCGCTTGATGACTCTCCTTGCTCGCTGCTTGATGACTCTCCTTGCTCGTTGCTTGATGATTTTCCTTGCTCGCTGCTTGATGACTCTCCCTGCTCGCTGCTTGATGACTCTCCTTGCTCGCTGCTTGATGACTCCTTGCTCGCTGCTTGATGACTCTCCTTGCTCGCTGCTTGATGACTCTCCTTGCTCGCTGCTTGATGACTCCTTGCTCGCTGCTTGATGATCCCCCTTGCTCGCTGTTTGATGATCTCATAAATCCCAAAGAAACCTGTCATGATTAATACTTTAGCGACTTTATCTGGACTCAGAAAGATTATAAGATGTCGAGGAGAATTCATAATTCCTTTCACTACTAAAGAAGACCAGACATCCAATATTGATTCCCAAGAATTCAATGGCTAACAAATGATTGTGCAAAACGACCACAGTAAGTGTAACAGGGTGGGGTTAGTGACACATTTGTCATGACGGGACAAATCCTACTGGATAACTCAAGGTCGACAAAGTGTGAAAAAACAAATAAGGGCTGTATTACTATGGTCGTCACCAAATACGATATGCGTGTAGGTCGTATCCAGGTAACCTCCATATCCCTTGAAAGAGTTTGTCATAGCACTCCATTGATGGTGACGGGTGTAGATTACACTGGACCAATAATTTTAACCAAAACAGTTGAAAGTTCCCATTCAAGGTGTACATCTGTTTGTTCACTTGTGCTACAACTAGGCAGTACATCTAGAATTAGCACTGACATGTTGCTGAACCTTTATCAATTATTTCAGAAGGTTTGCAGCCAGAAGGACAAGTCCCAGGACTGAGAATTTTGATAATGCAACGAATTTGTTGTGGTGCTGCTTATATAAGCAGATCTTTGATTCAACCAGAAGTTTAAAAACAACAGTGCTGGAGTCAACGCAGTTGTCGTTGAGATACATTCCTCTAAATCTCCATGGCACGGCGGATTTTATGAAAGAATGATCGGACTGTAAAACGTTGTTTTGAGGAAGACTCTTCATCGTCAAAGAATCGACATGAACGAATTCCGTACAGTTTGTGACTGAAATAGAAAATAGAGTCAACAACAGACCTCTACTTATGTTACCAATGATCGAACAATTTAGAAGTGATTAAGTCCATTCTCATTTACTCTATGCAGAAGGCTCGAACTGTTCCTCCCATGAATGATAAAGAAATCATAGAGGATCTATTATTTCGAACTGAGCAATCAGAGTAAATTCAAACACCTTAATAAAGGATTGAACGTTGGAGAAAAATTTGGCGAGAAAGACTATCTCACCTCATGAGAGAAACACTTCTATGGAGCTGTGTTCCTGAAATCATAAGTCCTTAAGCCTGGTTGAATAATGATTAATTGACAATGATGGTCGAAGGTCCACTGGACCACTTGAAAAAATTGTGTACATATATCCTGATGCAAATGGAATCATCAGGACGTTGATGTTTTGAGCAAAGGTGTAGTGTATAAGCGGCCAATAAACTTAAACTAGTACCGTTAGAATACACAGTGTTGAAAACAAAATTAGTGATTCTCCAGAAAACCACACAGACTAAAGCTGTTCAGAAATAGACAAGCAGCAGTGTGGCGAGTGAGAAAATCAAATTACTGTTATTGTGAATAGTTCAACCTGAGGAACCTCCGCCGCCCCCCAGTGTGGAGAAAATTTCTCCTGGAGGGGGTGTGCAGCCCCCTCAGCCCCTTCAGCCCCTTTCAGCCTGAGGGGCCCTGCCCTCTCAGAAGGGGCAAATCATCTTGTTTACTGCTACAGCGAGTAGTTGACCCAGATGCAGTACAGTTGTGACGTGGCTCCGACGCTCTGATGCGGTCCTGTGTTGCAAAGTGTAGCTTAATAAAAGACAGTTCATCTTTACCTTAGCAGGACAATTAAGGAAATCTGCTCCCATTTTTTACACAGTAAAGATAGTTGGACATTGTTGTCTATGCTTAAGACCGCAAGAATCAAACAATCTGCTTTGCTTCATCGAGGAAGTGGCAAGGAAGCAAAAGTACCTAGGTCAGCTTTTCCTGTGTGCTGGGGAGTAACGGGTGGGGCGGGGTTTTTTTTTAGGGTGGCGTCTTCAGATTACTTTTGACTCTACTCGGAGAGTGGACACTGACGCCAGGATAACCAGCAAAGAACATGATCTGTAACGTTCGTGTGAACAAAGTGTCTCATAAAAACACAATAAACACTTAAGAGACGTGTGTCAGTTCTTTAGTGATAAGATTGTGAACAATAAAGACAAATCTTGTGAGAAACATAGTGTACCGTGTGCGTTTTCCTAGACTATGGAAGACGTGGGACATCCAGGGACACTTCAGCTTCTATCAGTCACCGATATCTGTCGAAGGTGTGAAGGACACCATAGCTCACGCTCAAGAGCAAGGTAGTTACGAATTTATCTGTAGTACGGGGGGACTGCGCAGTTCTTGAGTCGCAAGGATTTTGAAATCAACCTATAGTCGGCAGTAAGGGGCGGACTTTTGAGTCCACACAAGTAAGTTTGTCAGCAATCAGTGAATGAAATATGCTGACATAGCACCCCTTAGGGGTAATTTATAATCTTACAAAATATAACTATTTACCAGCCGTTGGAGAGATGACTTTGACTACATTTCAAGACCTCGTCTGCAGGGGCGGCTGTGTAGACGACTTGCTGTCTTTTATCAGCTAAGTGTTCCCTATATTTAAATTTAAAATTAAGCTTAACTGGTAATGCCATTTCTCAACAGTAAATATATAAATTTGTGGACTGTATTATTAAAAATAATAAATTATTATATATGTACACATATACATAACAGAAGGAAAATATCTTAATATCACTCACCAATCTGACTGGAGATTAAAGTGTATCATACTCAGAAAACCTCACTGTCTGTCTATGAAAATAACACTGGCCAGGTTACAACATAAGACTTATCTGAGGTTCCTGGAGCTGTCTTGTCCAGTCGCCGGATATCTCAAGTTATGCAGGAATACACATCCAACAATTTCGCCTCCTATTTGAGAGGTGTCAGCCCAGTTTTAACCTCTAGAGCACGAAAAATTCTTCTCATTATACACAACGTTTGTTACTCATTCAAAACCAAAATGGCGAGTCTCTTCTGCCCAGGCGCCGGGTTTACCATTTTCGATAACATACTTCTTTTAAATACAGTATGGCCATCTATTTACATATAACTACTGTATTTCTGGAAAATATGTACAGTATTTTCCACACCATGACTTTTTGCGGGTTTATCAATTCCCTTTCAAGGTAAAAACAGTTCGGCATATCTACTAGCTTTTCTATTTAATTTTGTTGTCTTTAAATTATTTTCTGTCTATTTGTAAGTTGTTTTCCATATCGTGTATTACATACGAGCTACCTTCTTATTTTTAGTTTACCTTGGTTGGTAACTGGAGGTTTTAAAACCTATTCAGTACACAAAGGTCATTAAGGCTGCATGTAACCTGAACACTACCTGTCAAGAGTGTGACAAATGCCTCTTTGTATAACATACATTTAATATAAATATATATTGAATATATATTGTATAAAGGCATTATTCATAAGAATAGATTATTCCTTAAAACAGAGACTACACAGACATGCCTCGGGACGAGCGGTTGTCTTCCCAACCTGTGCTACCAAATATATGACTGTCTGCTTCCTTATCAGCGGGTAATAGACGTTATTAAGCGAAGCAGAATTTCCTTGACTATCTGCTTTATTCAGTATTATATTATATAATTTTGCAACTGTTTCTTTTTAATATAAATTATCCTGGCACAAACATTTCCTTCTTACGTATTTTTGTAAAAGTTAACCTGTGTCGGTCTGGTCATTTTGTGCACAGACTGAAGGTTCGGTCCTCTGTTCGCTACTTTCTTTCAGAAACGCTACTAAATTGTCCTTAGTCCATGCTCATTACTCCCGTATTGAGTTCTTTGTAGAACTATATCAGGAAGCAATTATCTGTGGTAATATCAAGTGATAACATAAATCTTTGTGCCTGTAACTGGTGACACTCAGACCTGTGTGGCAGAATAACAATCAGTATATTAATACTCAGTTGAGTGACATCAGAGGCGACCATCATGCTTCATAAATCTAAATGCTGGAATGCCTAACAGATGGGAAGACAAGTCCACTACTAGAATAACCTTTCACTGAGACGACGTTTCATTCTGCGCTCATCTTTAAATTGTGACTTACTAACGCCCTACACACCTTGAAACGTGGTCCCAATAAAAGACTTTTCTTAACGTGAGGCTTCATATTTATAGCTGGCACTGTATATATTATATATATATATATATATATATAATATATAATCTATATAGATATATATATTATATATTTTATATATTATATATATATATATATATATTACTAATTTATATATATATTATATATATATCTATATATATATATATAATATATATATATATATATATATATTTATTTTTGCTCTACTAGGCTAATGTATAACAGAAAACCTTCCTTACGGCAAGTCCATGGATTCTATAATGATACAAATATATATGTTTCCCGATTGGCCATTTGGGTCACTTTTACTATCGATAAAGCTGAGGTAAAAGGCCACAACTTGCATATAATGGCGGCTAAATTAGCCACATTTATGAATATACGGAGGTTATTGTATAGCTTAAATTCTTCCCCCGTACCACGACAGCCAGACTGTTTGCCTGTATTCATGCATTAGCCAGACTGCACCAAGTAGGCTTTTCGTAGTATCCTTTAGCCAAAAACAAGTCAAGCTTGTCTTTCATTTTTATTTTAATATTGTGAAAATCTGTTTGTACTTTACGAAATTAAACTACATCATTGATTTGAAAGGCAAAAACAAAAAAAAAAATCCATATAGGTATGGTAGAACAATCACTAAAATGTACAACGTTTCGCTCACAGGTGAAAAACTCACCAGCGCTGTGTTTCATTGTTGATATTAACTTGTAAAACTGATCTTATCTAGGTTAATCAGTATGAGGCTTCGTTTCGTTACAAAGATTTTAGTAAAGTTAGGTTTGTTCAGTGTGAGAGACGGGGCCTTCGGCTTCATTCAAAATACACCTGACTCAGCTTGCCATGTATGAAAGGAATAGGCTAGGACATCATACCGTCGCACCTTCTCCCTAACTATAATGCGCCTCTGAATCTTTGCTCTGAAAAAGTTCAGTTCGAATCCACACACAAGATCATCAGAAGCAACAACAATTGCGCCACTAGCAAGAGGAACGACCACTAACACACGACTGCCACAACAACGGGACACGCATTAACAACAACAAACATAAAACATAAGGTAGACAACGCTCCGTCTTTCCATTGGAGGGAAAAAAACAAAAGATCGTTGTTCCGAGTGTAATTGCGCGGACATAATATTTATTTCCACTGTCCAGCTGACAGTGACAGTGAGATGAGCACAAAGCTCTCCCTCCTACCGTCTGTAGGAGAGGCAAGGCAGAGGAAAGAAATCGCATTAGAGTAACACTCATATTATACAGCATATGCAGTGCCAAAGTAATAATAATAATAATAATTAATAATCCATGCCACGGACGGGGATTTATTTTATATTAGTAGATTTATATTGCGATTTTGTGAGTCATATAAAATAATATTAATAATAATATTAAATATTAATAATAATAATAATAATAATAATATGTTAAATTATTTATTGATAGTTCAAATAAAAAATAACGAATTTCTGATATTATTAGCAATACCAATAACCAAAATAATCCTAAAAATCATGACAATCACTAAATACACACACACACACAAACACACACCTCACACACACACACATATATATATATAGTATTATATCTATATATATAGTATATATATATATATATATAAATTTTATATATATATATTTATATATATATAGATATACATATATATATACATATTATATATAAATATATATATATATATTATATTATTTATATATATTATATCTTATCTTGAATGCATGGATTGGCAATGTGTATGGTTCGTTCCTGCGGGGGGGATAGCAAAGTAAAAAACGAATAACCAACTAGCAAGAGAATATTCCACAAACTAAGAAACCACGTAAAATACGTATACAATTTTTGCTAGTTGGAAAAGACGAACGATAATAAGAAAATGAGGGTCGGTGTAAACATACATGCCGTCCACGCCTCCACACCTTCATTGGAAGGACCGACAATTTTCTCCGGACCTTCTCAAGCGGTGGAATAACTCCGACATTAACCACTCTGTCAGCACTTCCAACTATAATTTGTCTGGGGAAGGTGCGTGTCGGGGACCTTTGCCAACGTGATGCAAGATTAGATTTTAGATTTTGCTGTCGAAGTGGCTTATTTATTGTGCACCCTACATCTGTGGCCGGTGGTGTAAGTGCAAGTTGCTAACCAAGTTCTAGGAACTAGGGCCCCTAGAAGGGAGAGTTTATTTAGGAGGGAATATATTTTGGTATATTTTTATTATATTTAAATTGTGTATCAAGGCGTAACTAGGTAAATTAACTCGCTCACTCATCGCCGTTCATCGTCATGATGGCTGATCCTCCAAACGCCACCAATTGATGTAGTTATTTATATATTTTTGGTGCGAGGGTCGAGTCTAGTTACTGGACCCGCCTCTTAACTCTACTTAACTGGCTCATGCTTTTAGTCTCATGGACCTGTCGTACATATTCTGAAAGCTATGTAAGAGTTAGCTCTGTGGGAAAAAAAAAGAGGACACAGGTGACCAGCGGGTGGAAGGATGGTTACTTGGGCTTAACTAGAATTGCCATTAAGGCTTGTGGTCATCTATTCACCATCAGCCAAGAATACCTTTAATATCTTCTTTAAGCGGGATAAATTAAAATTTTCAGTATATATACACTTTCGGTGAACATGTCCAGCACGCGGGTGGGTTATTTCGGACAGTGATCACAGATATAAATATTGCAACGGGGTAAAGTCTTTAGTAAGACCTTTTGATTAATAGCAACTTTTGTGAAGGTGGTGGTTTGGTATTCGTCAAGAAACCATATTATATCCTATATATATAATATATATATATATATATATATATATATATTATATATATATATATATATATATATATATATATATATTATTGTGCCCACGAACGATTGGTATTGATCATAAACAACACTGCGACTGCTAGTCGGTGTTCTTATTGATCAATCCACTCGTTCATGGGCACAGTAAATATAAAATATGTCGTTGTAGTAGTACACCAAACAGGTGACGGAATGGAAAAATTAGCTAGAAGTCCTTCACAACAACGTATGTCCTTGGGTAGCAAGTAACAACATTCAGTACCGCAGGGTACAGGCTACTCTTCAGAATCGTTTAGTCCAGTGGACTTAAGGTTCATGAGGTTTTGCCACCATGAGGCAGGCAAAGCAGCATGTGTTCGAGTCAGGGCTAGTTACAGTGTTGATATACACACACACACACACAATATCTATATTATATATATATATTATTAGATATTATATATTTATATATATATATATATTTATAATATATTATATATATTATGTATATATAATAATATATAGTTATTATATATATATATAAATATATATAATATATATATATATATTATAAATATATTATGGAAATTTTTTGCATAATTTCTAAATGTAGAGCATATATGTGATTAATATAATATGGGTAATTAAAATGAGATGCTATTTGGACCCTCGGAAATTTCAGTGTGGGGGAAAGCCGACAAGCCGGGGAGTGATGCTGCAGAGACCCACAAATGAATTTAATTGTGAACACTGTATTGAATTGTGATGTACTCTGTTGTTACGAATGTCAGTGGTGTATATTGGCCTCACTCCGTAAAAAAAGAAATCGCTGACACATTCCTCCGAGATGGGATAAAATTGTGTGGGAAAAGGCCTTACAATTCGCAACAGGACCCATTCTCCCAGGACAACACTCAGTTAAGTAACACTTACCCATAATGTACAGTAGTTTTTGCTTTGGCATTGCAAATTCTAGACTGCTAGGGTAAGGGTTGAGGGTGTCGTTCATTAGCATTAAGTGTCTTCCTGTGATAAATAGTAATGGTATATGAATTTCTTTTGAGCACCTAAAGCATAATCATATACGGTCCATTACTTTAATTTTCGAGAATAACTGCTTTTAATATTGTAATTATTAATTTAATGTGAGGTCTAGCATTTTTTGTGGGGAGTGGGCATAGAGGGATGACAGTTTGGCAGGCTACTTGGACTTAAGTCGCACTTATCTCACCAAATCACTTGTTGTCATAATTCAGGACATACAGTGTAAATCCTCTATTGTTTCATTCTATGGGACAATGCTCTTCTCCAGACTGAGGGACTGACCACCTCAAAAACTTAAGGGTGATGGACTGATTACATCGTCTACAAGTTCTTCTGCTTTATCAACTTTTCTGTAACTCGACTGAGAGCCTACTGTGTAGGCGAAACGTTTCGAAATAAAGATGACCTAACTGTTTGCATATGTGTCTTCTAACAACTGTCGGTATTTTATTCCATTGTAATGGTCAATCTGGCAGACACTGCAACACAAGGGTATTTTGGTTACGCTGCAATCAACTTGACATCCTTACAAGTGGAACGGGCAGGATTTGAGAGGGACCTGACCTCTCAACATCTGCGGTCATACCTCTTCTAGTGACCTACGTTCACCTCCTGGCGCTATATATAAGGCTCCATCCTGTCACTTCATCTCCATATTGTTTCATAGTATGGAACAATGCTCTGTCCAGACTGAGGGACAGACCTCCTCAAAACTTTAAGGGTGATGGGATGAGTACATCGTCTCAAGTCTCTTCTGCTTCTATCAACTTTTCTTACTCGAACTGAAGAAGGCTCTGTGTAGGCGCAAACGTTTCGAATAAAGATTACTACTGTGCATATGGTGTCTTACCTAAAACCTGTCGGTATTTATACCATTTTAATGTTAAATCTCATGCAGGCAATTTACTCACTATAATCACAATATATATATAAACACTGTCTCTGGTGAAGGAGACTCGAACCTACCGAACCTTAGAACAAGGTACGCAGGGCTATTACCAATCTACCCACACTGACAATACTTTGGCGTGTACCTTGCGCTAGGGACTTTGATCCAGGGGCCAAGCCAGCATTCAGGGAGAAGGCTTAAGCTTTTTCATTCATCCCCATTGCATGCATCAGCCTTACTAGAAATTTAACATTCGAAAGGATTTCGCGAGAGCAGGCGAAATAGCACAAACACTGATCTCAGGCTGAAGGAGAACTCGAACCTACGAACCTGTAATTATAAACAACGCATGAAATATATATTTTTCCCTTAGGTTTCCGAATGATTTTTAGAGAATTTATTGCATACACAATTTTCACTTGCTTATTATGCAAGAAGAGCATTGCTATTTAAGCCAAAAACGAAGTTTTAATCTTTCGGCACGACATTTATGTATGTAAATATATATATATATATATATAATTATATTATATTATATAGATATTAGTATTATATAATATATTATATATATATATATCTCTATTATATATATATTTATATATATATATATATATATGCTATACAACCACTGTGATAGATAGAGAAGTTCCAAGCGCTTCGTTATTACTCTCATTATCAGTTACGAAAGCGCTTGGAACTTTCTCCATTCTTTCACAGTGGTTGTTTTTGCATATTCTGAAATCAACTGTTTACTGTGATCTTTCTTATTGAAATATAAATATATATATATATATATATATATATATATATATATTATATATATATATATATATATATATATATATATATATATATATATATACCTATATATATTTTTTAGATATTATATCTATATATATGTATTATATATATTTAGTATATAATATATATATATATATATATATATATATATATCTATATATATAAATATATATATTATATTATATATATATATATATAGATATTATGGAAAGCAATTGCACACTGGCGATCTTAAACACTGGAAGCCCCGTGGCTTAAATGTGTTATATATATATATATATATCTCTATATATATAATATATATATTTTATTTATATTTTTATATATCTATATAACAGCAGGCATTGTAGTGAGCGTAGTTTGATAGGAGTGAATGGAGACAAATGGTTTTAATACTTGACGTGTGTTGGAGTGTGAGCAAAGTAACATTTATGAAGGGATTCAGGGAAACCGGCAGCCGGGGACTGGAGTCCTGGTGATGGGAAAGACAGTGCCTGCACTCTGAAGGGAGGGGTGTTAATGTTGCAGTTAAAAACTGTAGTGTTAAAGCACCCTTCTGGCAAGGTCAGTGTTATGGAGGTGAATGATGCGTCGAAAGTTTTCTTTTTCGGGCACCTGCCTTGTGGGGGAATCGCCGGTGTGCTAATAAAAAATAATATAAAATATATATATATATATATATATATATATATATATATATATTATATATATAGATAATAATATATATATAATATATTTAAAGTGGAGAAGCCTCGGTATCGAACAGCTCCATCCTCGAACAATTCGTACTCGAACGCTTGTTCAGTTAAATATATCGCTTGGTAGTCGACCGTTTGTTGGCTCTCGACCATACCAAAACACGCCTGCAGAAACATGTGCAAAATCCACTGAACTTCGCTATAAACCATTTCGTGTTTCATCACATTCCTTTGTTTTTTTTTTATTTGCTGTGGGATAAATAAGTCACCATGGGCCTTAAGCAGATTAGTGATAACAGCCAACCAAAAGAAAATGATTATTAGAGTCACAATGTGTGTATGAGTGTGTGTGTGTGTGTGTGTATGGAGTGTGTGTGTGTGTGTGTATGAGTGTGTGTGTGTGTTGTGTGTGTGTATGCGCTTGTGTTATGAGTGTGTGTGTGTGTGTGTGTGTGTGTGTGTGTGTGTTGTGTGTGTGTGTGGTGTATGTGTGTACTTACCAGTTGAGTTGCGGGGGTCGAGTCGAGCTCTGGCCCAGCCCTCTTCACTGATCGCTTACTAGGTCACTTCCCTAGAGCCGTGAGCTTTATCATACCTCTGCTTAAAGCTATGATGGATCCTGCCTACCTACATCGCTTCCCAAACTATTAACTTACTGACTACTCTGTGGCTGCAGAAATACTCTAACATCCCTGTGATTCATCTGTGTCTTCAGCTTCCAACTAGTGTCCCTTGTTACTGTGTCAATCTCTGGAACATCTGTTTTTGTCCACTTGTCAATTCCTCTCAGTATTTTGTATGTCGTTATCATGTCCCCCCATCTCTCCTGTCCTCCAGGGTCGTCAGGTTGATTTCCTTATCCTCTCCTCGTAGGACATACCTCTTAGCTTGGGACGTCTTGTTGCAAACCTTTGCACATTCTAGTTCTTACGTTGCTTGGTAGGTGTGGGTTCAACTGTGTGCGTCATGCAGGACCGGTATTAGGCTAGGTGGACAAAGCCTACAGACCTTCACTCAGGGAGAGACTTTGGGGTGACCATAACACCGAGCACATCACGGAAGCTCCTCAAACACATAACTCGTGCAGCATACGGTGCGCCTGGCAAACCTGAGAATAGCGTTCCGATACCTTAATAGAAATCGTTCAAGAACTGTTACACTGTGTATGTTAGGCCCATACTGGAGTATGCAGCACCAGTCTGGAACCCATACCTGGTCAAGCAAGCACTTCAAAAGTTAGAGCCCCCCCACCCCCCACCCCCCCCGAAAAGCCAAAGGTTTCGCAACAAGGCTAGTCCAGAGCTCAGGGGAGATGTCGTACGGAGGAAAGGTTGAGGGAAATCGGACTGACGACACTGGAGGACAGAAGTGTGTGTGTGTATGTGTGTGTGTGTGTGTGTGTACGAGTTGTGCATGTGTGTGGTGTGTGTGTGTGTGTGTGTGTGTGTGTGTGTGTTCTGTGTGTGTGTTTGTGTGTTTGTGTGTACTCACCTAACTTTACTACGTAATTGTGGTTGTGCAGGGGTCGAGATCTCAGCTCCTGGCCCGCTCATCACTGATTGCTACTTGGTCTCTCTCTCTCTGTTCCTGAGCTTTTATCAGACCTCATCTTAAAACTATGTATGGTTCCGCCTCCACTACTTCACTTGCTAGGCATTCCAACTTTCCTGACGACTCTATGACTGTGAAATACTTCCTATCGTCCCTGTGGACTCCTCTGAGTCTTCAGCTTCAGTTGTGACCCCTTGTTTCTGTGTCCCCTCTCTGGAACTTCCTATCTCTGTCCACCTTGTCTATTCACCCGCAGTATCTTGTATGTCGTTATCATGTTCCCTGACCCTTTGTCTCCAGTATGTCAGTCCGATTTCCCTCAACCTTTCCTCGTACGACATTCCCTGAGCTCTGGGACTAGCCATCCGTTGCACACCTTTGTGCTTTCTCTAACTTTTTGACGTGCTTGACCAGGTACGGGTTCCAGACTGGTGTGCATACTCCAGTATGGGGCCTAACATACACAGTGTACATGTGTCTTGAACGATTCTTAGGTTCGGAACGTATTCTCAGGTTTTTGCCAGGCGCCGTATGCTTGCAGCAGCCTGTTAGTGGTTTGATGTGTGCTTCCGTTGATGTGCTCGGGTTATGGTCACCCAAAGGTCTTTCTCCCTGAGTGATGGTCTGTAGGGCTTTGCTCACCTAGCCTATACTCTGTCTGCGGTCTTCTTTGCCCTCCCCAATCTTCATGGACTTTGCATTTGCAGGATTGAATTCGAGATGCCAGTTTTGGGACCACATGTCCAGCCTGTCCAGGTCATTTGCCAGTCTGCCTCATCCTCATCCGATTTAATTCTTCTATCACTTCACATCATCTGCGAATAGCGACAACTTCAGAGTCTATTCCTTTCCATCAATGTCGTTCGCATATATCAAAAATAGCACTGGCCCTAGAACTGACCCTGTGGGGACCCCCGCTCTCCACAGGCGCCCACAGTGACTACCTTTTCACGGTACCATGATCGTTGCTGCCTACCATGTCAGTATTCCCTTGCTCCATTACAGTGCCTCCCTGTTACATGGCCTGTCTCCAGTTCTGCACTAATCTCTTGTGGGGAACCGTTGTCAAAGGCCCCTCCTTCTGCAGTCTAAGGATAACGCAATCACCCACCCTTCTTCGGTTTGTCTCTACTTTGTACCTTGTCATTAAAAACTCCAGGAGGTTTGTGATTGCAAGATTTTCCTTCCATGACCATGTCTGGTTTTCATTTATAATCTTGTTCCGTTCCAGGTGTACGGACCCACTCCTGTGTTGTGTGTTTGTGTGTGATGTGTGTGTTTTGCGTGTGTGTTGTGTATGTGTATGAGTATGTGTGTGGTATGAGTGGGTGTGTGTGTATGAGGGTTGTGTGTGTGTGAGTGTGTGTGCTCAACAATCAACATTTGCACCAATAACTCATTACAGTTTTTGACCGTGTGTGGACGTGTGAATTGCTCATTACTCTGGCATTTGTTCTTGATTGTAAGCGATGTATAAACGTAAGTACCAATTATTACGGAATTCATACTTTGGTAACTTAGTGAGTTCCTTCCTTGCCCCCCCCCCTTACTAGTTCGCTATTGTGAAAACTTTGGGGCCCAGTCCTGGACCATTACTTAACCTCTGTAATCTGTAAAAATACCTTGTAACTTGTCATAATTGTTGACTTACCTACCTGGAGTTTCAGTACCTTTTGTAAATTGGAGTTCATTACCTTTGTAAATTGTGAGTTCATTACCTTTGTAAATTGTGAGTTCATTACCTCTGTAACTTGCTCAGCTATCAAAACTTTTTAGTCTGTCCCTGGACCAATTATGTACTCTGTAATCTTTTGGAATAACCGCCCACCAGGAATGGGTATGGGTTGCAAATAATGAATATTAAACTATCTCACAAAAGAGATAAAAAAAAAAAAGAACTCGTAGGAAAATATGAAAGCGGTGCCGGTGTGTCTGATCTTCTTCCCTGTGTAAAACATTCATTGTTTTTACATTTGCTGTGAAAATAATTTCTCCATTTATTATTAACGGTGCCACGCCAAGAAATGGGTCAATATCTTGGAAAATGCGTGCATAGCATAATATTCCGGGGAAAAAAGTATTCGGGAAAAATCGCACATTTTTTGATCTTTTTGTTAAGATAAACNCGTTTGACCTACGTGTGTTTACCCTGATGTGAACACCACCTCCTCCTCTCCTCTTAATATGATTTTTATTATTAATTTCGGCTTCTTGATTGTGCTTCCAGGTTATCTGTCGTGATTATGATATCAAGTTGGAATAAATGTGATAGATAGATAACCTTTATTACTAATATTAGCAAAAGTACACAACATTGTATTTGCGTCGCCACTAGTATCCCGCTATCAAAACGACTCATCAGATTCTGAATGCTCCTTCTGCTGGTCCCTCCCTCTCTCTCCTATAGCTCCTCCCACTTCGGGCCTCTCTTATATTACACTTGCTTTCCATTTTGAACTTTTATTCTCACAAAAAATAGAAGATTTGCTATTATGTAGACTACTGCATTGTTGTAAAAGTGGTATAAATAATATCAGAGCATTTATAAAAGCATATTAGACCCAGCAGTTGACGTGTATTGGACGCGTGATGTGATTTGTTTACTCTTGAAAATCAGCAAAAATCGAACATTTCCGCTACTTTGAGTTCAATTTCAAGGTACTTTTATTCTGTAAATCATTCAAAATCATCTCTATTTCTGTAATATATCTTTCTTTCTATCAAACGAAACCAAGAAAACGAGAATACAAGCATAAATACCATACGAAAATGCACCCAAAGTAGCTGTAAATGTATTTTTGTGGGTCTGAAACGGATTAATCTAATTTACATTACTCTTTAAGGAAAAAAATTCATTTGTGTTCGAATAGATCGGCACTCGAACAGCTTTCTGGAACGAATTAAGTTCGAGTACCGAGGTTCCACTGTTATGAGACATTAGACAAAGGCCCGCATCAGGAGATACTTGTCCTGTTTTCTCATCAACAATCCACCGGTTAGGCGTAAACGAGACAGCTGCTGTTTAGTACCTAACTGAAACCTTAGTAAATTGATTTATTTATACATTTTTTTGGACGATTACAATTGTCTTACACAGCAACATGTGTGCGAGTTACCTAGAATACCTCATTCCCCCCAAAATGACTGGTTTCCAATGAGGACCTTGTATAACTAGTATAACTATCAGTTACAGTAAAAATTTAACATGGTAGATAACATTAAAATAAAAGAGTAAATGAAATGCGTGAAAGTGAATTTTCAGTAAATATTATTATTATTAAAGATCCACCGGTATTCTCCCGGCCCGGGCTTTTTCCAAGTGGTGGTCCGGCCTTGGCTCCCTCTTTAGGGAGTGTCTGAGACCTAAGTCTCCCATGGGAGGAGGCACAAGTACCTCCTCATCTTTGGGACCAACTGTCCCCAGGCCTAGCCACAAGCTAGGCCTCTCTGGTCTGCCATCCCCACCCCAAGGGGGCAAATGGGAATGACAGTCTTATGAGCTAAAGGCTCGGGCTCAGGCACCTACCCTACCCTAGAAGGGTTAGGCATGGTGTCGATCGAATTTTCAGTAAAAATAGATACGATATTTACCCAAAATGCTCTGCATAACAAGCAGCTTTCTATTTAGTAATATGTCATTGATGTCAGCTAGGACTGTATACCTTGTACATGTACTTGTAAAATAAAGATATTATTATTATTATTATTATTATTATTATTATTATTATTATTATTATTATTATTATTATTATTATTATCATTATTAGTATCATTATTAGTAGTAGAAGTACTGCGGGACACGTAGTGATTTTGATTATTTTAAGTTACCCATGAAAGATTTGCCGCGTTTTCTATCTAATTAGTTAATCATATGCAGCTTCCCATTTTCAAAACAGCTAATGGCTAACAATTATATATTATAGAGACTAAGGAAGCAATCATACACATGTATATATATGTCGTGCCGGATAGGCAGACTTGCGATCTTGGCTTAAATAGCAACGCTCATCTTGCCATATAGGACAAGCGAGAATTTGTGTATGCAATAATTTCGCCTAAATCATTCTGAATCTAACGAAAAAAAAGTAACATTTCACTGTGTTTGTTTAGTATTAATTTATTGTAAACAAATCTAAAATATATTTAGTCCGGGACGAGATGTCAGAATGGGGTAGAGCAACTAGCGGGATTCCGCAAGAATCGGCATTAGGACCAGTACTGTTTTTCGTTTATGTGAAAACATTCCAGGTAGCATAGAGTCACATGTATCCCTGTTTGCTGATGTAAAACTAATGAAAATAAAAACAGATGAAGACATGGGAAGGGCTACAAACGAATCTGGACAAAGTCCATGAATGGTCAGTCCAAGCAAACACAAGGATTTAAAGATTGGGGGAGGGGGCAAAAAGATCGGGCACGGAAAACAGAACTAGGGGAGGGGACAGAAGGTGCAGACCTCACTCAAAAGGAAAGACCTAGGGGTGAGCATAGTGCCTGGCATATCGGCTGAGACTCACATCAAACGAATAACCTTAGAAGTCAATGTTCATCTGACACATCTAAGAGTAGCCTTTAGAAATGACAACAAAGAGCCATTCAGGGCCTTTCATGCACCATACTGAACCCACACTTGAGAAAGATTGGTAGAAAACTGGAGGAAGTGCAGAGGAATGCAATGAGACTTTTTTTCTGGAGCTCAGATGACAAAGAACCTGAACGTAACGACATTTTAGGACAGAAAAACCAAGGAGGATATGATAACAACATGCAAAATACTCAGAGGAAATGATAGAGTAGACAGGGACAGACGTTGTGAGAGGCGGAAAAGAAATTTTCAGGGACACGGCTGTAAGGGAAAGACACAAGTGAATCACAGGGATGTCGGGAAGTACTACTTCAGCCTCAGGCTGGTCAGGAAGAAGTGTTGGACGGAGGCTTCATAGGTACAATACGGTAGGATAGGGCCCACGAGACTAGGAGGGAATGAATCTGACAAGTGACAAGTTGAGAGAAGGAGCCACGACTCCTACAACCACATTCAGTTGAGTTAATATAGATAAGAATATCCAACACGGCTGATCCTAAGACTAAATAATTCATAAATAGTCATTTTCCTCTTCTTTCTCGTCATCTTCTCCTTCCCTTCCTTTCCTGCACTTTCAATTCTATAATATCTCCGACAAGAGAGTGTTTCACCATGAAACATCTGTTATCTTATTCTCACTCTCACATATCCTCAGACACACCTTAATGAATAAGAAACATGTGCAAAGCCTTTGAAAGACGTTTCACCTACCAGATTCTCTACCTCCCCACCACAGTGTCTGCGCCACTAAACGCCTCATCTTAGTCGTTCATTCGTAAGGAAACAACACGGTGACTCCTGACACGGGTCTTAGTCTGGTGATGACATGTTCAAAGGTCAGTTGTCCGCTGGTTCACCCACCAGCTGAGTCCTTCACATTTGTCAAGGTAGAAAAGGATCACTGTAAACTAGTGAATCCTAAGATAAAAAAAATCCTTTCAGATATCCGAAAGACCATTTCTTCTTTAGTTCATCCTGTGATAAGTAAGCATGATTCAGTTATTTTACCTCTGAAGAATAAACTAACACAAGAGTTTTTCTAAGTAGTGAAGTGAAACATTTTGATACGAAAACTTAACAATAAGAACTGAATTTATTTTAGCTACAAAGTTCGGACAACTGTAAAAACATTTATTGCAATAAATTTTTCGATCTAAGTAGAGCCTTATAATAGGCTTGATAAAGCTCTACTGTATATAGAACGAAACGTTGCAACGCTAAAAGTTGCTTGGCCCTTACATGTTTCGTTCTTCGCATTCGTGTTGCAGAACACGGCAGATCTGCCACTAGCTACTTGACACCGCTGAATGGCTTTTGATTTCAGTATTTGGAGTTGCCTTCTCAGATAAAACCTGATCACCAAGTTCATCTCTTATTTGGAAACGCAGTAATTTCCAATAAATGTGACAGAATCTGGAAATTCTTGGGTTTAAAGTTCATTCACTACACGAGGGTCATTAAGGCTGAATGTCACCTGTACACCACCAGTCACTACACGAGGGTCATTAAGGCTGAATGTCACCTGTACACCACCAAGTCACTACACGGGAGTCATTAAGGCCCCATGTCACCTGTACGCCTCTAGTGATTAAACTCCCAGCGTTTATACAGTAAGGGGCATATACCTTATTCTGTATATTCCCTGAGATAATGCACGTCTTTGTGTACATGCATACGTCTCTGCGTAAATACACACGTTGTGTATATGCACTGAGAAATACACACCTCTTTGTATATACGCTGGGAAAAACGTACTTTTTTGTATATACACTGAGAGAATTCTCTGTGTATATATACCTCAGAGAGGTACACACCTATCGATATATTTACGCTGAGAAAATTGACCTCTATGTACAACAGAACCTCCTCCGTGTTTAACAGTTGGAAGAAGACAGTCGGGATCATATGCTTCTTTTGGTTGTCTCCACACGTATACTCGGCCTGAAGTTGGAAATAAGGTGAAAGATGACTCGTCGAAGAAAATGACATTCTTCCACTGGTCTAAGGACCATTGTTGATGATTTTTACACCACTCTACACGCTTTTCAACATTGGTTTTTGAAAGTAAGGGTTTCCTAATTGCAGCCCTCCCATAAAATCCAGCGTTATGAAGCTCCCTTCTTACAGTTTTTGTGGAAGCTGGGTTATGGAGATGTTCATTAAGCTCTGCTGCAATTTTGGCTGCTGTAGTCTTATGATCCTTTCTAACAATCCCTATCTGACAGCTTTCGCTTCCTTCCAGAGTTTTTCTTTGATGAAGAGGTTTTCCCTCTTTCGCAAAGGATGTCATCACCTTCAAGACAGTACCTCTTGATACACCAAAAAGTCCAGCTGTTTTCGTTAGGCTGCAACCACCCATACGAGCACCAACTAATAATAAAACTAATAATAAATCATAAAAACATAAAAATAGCAAAATTTCATGATTTTATACACGTTACAAAATTATTATGAGAAGATGCTAGGTATTTACATTATTTTTTTTCTTTAGTGAGGGGATGCGGGCTACCGTCCGCCCGTGTCTTGGACCTAAGCTAGCCCGACTGTCTGCTGTCTCATTCTGAGTTTAAGGTTTGACTTTTTGTCACGAGATAAGCTGAGCTCTATCTAAGAGTTGGATGGTTGAGAGGAAAGGCGGTCTCATTATTTTGTGCCATGGCGGCATGGTTACTACTGGGAGGTGGGAGCCTAATCCTGAGCCTTCTCGGGGTGGGGGTGTGGCATGCAAAGAGTACGTAGCCTTTATTCGGCACATGTACACACCCTCATTTACAGGCTATCTCCCCCAACTAGCGAACCAGGGGACTGAGGGTTGACGATGGGGCCCCGTCGTTCCCAGGTTCCAGTACCCAGGTTCCAGCCAATGAGAAGATGGTTTTGGCAATCGCAGAGGTTATGTGGGTACCACTCTCCTGTCTGCCCTTGTCATTCCCATTCTAGAGCTGGTTGAAGCACGGTCTGCTCTCTTGTGGCTTCTATTCTGCCTTGTTTACCGTGGAGTGCACTAATACCTTTTGCTGTACATAGTGTATATAGTGTACATACTGCTGTTCTAAATCGGTGAAGGATAGTATAAGTCAAAAGTTTTCTGCTGTGTTTATTTTGCTCCCTTTACACCCAGGATAACAGGCCATTTGGACTCCTGGGTTGTAATATGAAGTCTGACAGATCTGTCATTTTAGGGATTTTAATTAATTTCTCTTGATAAATCTGTAGAAAAATAACATTTATAGCAAAAAGGAACAAGTAAAACTAATAATAAATCATAAAAGCATAAAAATAGCAAAATTTCATGATTTTATACACGTTACAAAATTATTATGAGAAGGTGTTTCCATTATTTTTTCCACCCCCGCGCAAATCATTCTGAACCTAACGAAAAAAATATATTTTATTGCATTTATTATTAAATTACTGTAAACTTATCTAAAATATATTCAGTTGGATTAAGTTAAATTAAATTGAGCTTGTTGTAATAATGTAAGGCAAGTTTTCCAAGGTTCTTATGGTACAAAATTATTAAATTTTACATTAACATAAATGAAAAAAAAATATATCTTTAAACGTATAAGAGAAATTTTTAATGACTTAATTTTAAATGAGTGTATGCACCTGGAGAAGAGAGGAGTATAGAGGAGAGAGAGAGAGAGAGAGAGAGAGAAAGAGAGAGATTTTTGGAGATGTTGAGCGAATGTATAGGAACCTTTGAACCAAGTGAGAGAGTAATTGTGGCAGGGGACCTAAATGCTAAAGTAGGAGAAACATTTAGAGGAGGTGTCATAGGTAAGTTTGGGGTGCCAGGTGTAAATGATAATGGGAGCCCTTTGATTGAACTTTGTATAGAAAGGGGTTTAGTTATAAGTAATATGTACTTTAAGAAAAAGAGGACAAATAAGTATACAAGATACGATGTAGGGCGTAATGACAGTAGTTTGTTGGACTATGTATTGATAGATAAAAGACTGTTGAGTAGACTTCAGGATGTACATGTTTATAGAGGGGCCACAGATATATCAGATCACTTTCTAGTTGTAGCTACAATGAGAGTAAAAGGTAGATCGGATACAAGGAAAATAGAAGCAGCAAGTAAGAGAGAGGTGAAGGTGTATAAATTAAAAGAGGAGGCAGTTAGGGTAAGATATAAACAACTATTGGAGGACAGATGGGCTAGTGAGAGTATAGGCAATGGGGTCGAAGATGTATGGGGTAGGTTTATTAATGTAGTGTTAGAATGTTCAGCAGAATTTTGTGGTTACAGGAAAGTGGGTGTGGGAGGGAAGATGAGTGATTGGTGGAATGATAATGTAAAGAGAGTAGTAAGGGAGAAAAAGTCAACATATGTGAGGTTTTTACAAAGTAGAAGTGATACAAGGAGGGAAGAATATATGGAGAGAAAAAAAGAGGTTAAGAGAGTGGTGAAGCAATCTAAAAAGAGAGAAAATGAGAGAGTGGGTGAGATGTTATAAATAAATTTTGTTGAAAATAAGAAATAGTTTTGGAGTGAGATTAGCAAGTTGAGGAAGCCTAGGAAACAAATGGATTTGACAGTTAAAAATAGGAGAGGAGAGTTATTAAATGAAGAGTTAGAGGTATGGGGAAGATGGAGGGAATATTTTGAGGAATTGTTAAATGTTGATGAAGATAGGGAAGCTGTGATTTCGTGTATAGGGCAAGGAGGAATAACATCTTGTAGGAGTGAGGATGAGCCAGTTGTGAGTGTGGGGAAAGCTCGTGAGGCAGTGGGTGGAATGAAAGGGGGTAAGGCAGCTGGGATTGATGGGATAAAGATAGAATGTTAAAGGCAGGAAGGGATATAGTTTTGGATTGGTTGGTGCTACTATTTAAAAAATGTATGGAAGAGGGCAAGATACATAGGGATTGGCAGAGAGCATGCGTAGTTCCTTTGAATAAAGGCAAAGGGGATAAAAGAGAGTGCAAAAATTAAAGGGGAATAAATCTGTTGAGTATACCTGGTAAAGTGTATGGTAGGGTTATTATTGAAAGAATTAAGAGTAAGACAGAGAGTAGGATAGCAGATGAACAAGGAGGCTTTAGGAAAGGTAGGGGGTGTGTAGACCAAGTGTTTACAGGGAAACATGTAGGTGAATAGTATTTAGATAAGGGTAAAGAGGTTTTTGTGGCATTTATGGATTTATAAAAGGCATATGACAGGGTGGATAGGGGAGCAACGTGGCAGATGTTGCAGGTGTATGGTATAGGAGGTAGGTTACTGAAAGCAGTGAAGAGTTTTTACGAGGATAGTGAGGCTCCGGTTAGAGTATGTAGGAGAGAGGGAGATTATTTCCCAGTAAAAGTAGGCCTTAGACAAGGATGTGTGATGTCACCGTGGTTGTTCAATATATTTATAGATGTAAAGTAAAAGGACACAAGTGCAACTAATGTGACATTTTATTGTGGCAACGTTTCGCTCTCCAGGAGCTTTATCAAGCCATTACAAACAATACATGGACACAGAGGGTATATAAAGGCTCAGAGTGAGGTGCAATACTAGTGAGGTACCATTTCGATGTTCACTAGTGGTAGTAGTAGTAGTAGTAGTGACAAAAGTAATACAATATATTAGAGCAATTAATTCGTACATGAGTGAAAGGATATAAAAGCTATTACTTGGGTAACATAAAAATAGGTTGGACAAATATAGGCTGGAAAGAGGCAGGTTGTTTCAGTGTTCACTCTCTGTAATGTGCTTTGTGTAGTATAACAGGAGAGACTACGTGATGGCAGGGTTTACTGTTTTCAGGAGGATTCTTGCTAAGACTTCGGAGATGGTGAAGCTGCCGTTGTTTTGTTTAATTGTATTCGAAACAGCGATCAGTGCTGATTCGAGGCACTTGCGTCTGCAGAAATTAGTTTCTTTGATCGCGTCTCTGAATTTCATGAGATGATTGGTGGAATTTCGGTGTTGTACACAGGCGTTGTTCAAGTTATCGTTCCTACATGCGTAAATGTGTTCATTGAGGCGGGTGTCGAGGTTTCTTGCTGTTTCACCTACGTAAATCTTGTCACAGCCTCCACAGGGTATAGTGTAAACTCCTGCATTGACTGGTTCGTGGTGCTTGGATTTTGTCCTGGTTAGATCCTTTATTAAAGTGCTAGAAGCGATGGCGACTCTGGTGTTAGCTTGTGAAAGTACTTTTGAGACGTTCAGTGCAACCTGGCTGTTGGGAAGAATTATAACTTTGTTGGGAGTGGTGTTGATGCGTGGAGAATTAATGATCTGAAGAGCTCTTTTCTTGCAGTCTTTGATGAAAAAAGAAGGAAAATGTAACTCAGTGAATGTTTGGTGAATGTATGTACATTCCTCATCAAGAAACTCAGGACTACAAATTCGGTATGCTCTTAGGAAAAACCCGATGTTGATGCCTCTTTTGGTCTTGGTATCTTGACTGGAATAGAAGTGTGTGAGATCATTTTTATTGGTTGGTTTCCGATAAACTTGAAATCTTAGGTTGTTGTCTACTTTGTGAATGAGGACGTCGAGGAAAGGTAGCTTGTCATTGGACTCTTCTTCTAGTGTAAACTGGATCGCCGGTTCAACTGCGTTGAGCCTTGCCTGAAGATTCCGTACATCAAAACGTTTGGGAGTTATTACGAGGACGTCGTCCACGTAACGTAACCAAGTGACGCTTGAAGGGATGATGTTGGCGAAGTGTTCGGACTCTAGGTGTTCGATGTATAAGTTGGCTAGGACGGCACTGATGGGGGACCCCATTCCCATGCCGTAGGTTTGTTTGTAGAGCTTGTTATTGAAAGAAAAACAGTTGAAATTAACACAGAGTTCAATCAAGTCAACAAAATCTCTGGGAGGTAGAGGAAGATTAAGGTCCTGATTGACTTTACGTCGTAGAACCTCGATGGCTTTTTTGGTAGGTACTTTTGTGAAGAGGGAAGTCACATCCAAACTGCTTAGTTTCTTGTTACGGATGGAGAGGTTTCGGATGCGGTTGAGAAGGTCGCCTGAGTGTTTAAGATGAGCGGGGCTGATGGTCCCCAGAAAGCAGGAAAGATGTTTGGCAAGAACTCCGGCTAGTTTGTGTGGAGCACTGCCTATTCCAGACGTGATTGGTCTGAGAGGAATATTGTGTTTATGGGTCTTGGGTAAACCATACATGTGTGCTGGTTTAGGGTTGCTTGGTAACAAGTACAGAAGTTTCTTCCCTTCTCTAGTGCGTTTGAGTACTTGTCTGGTTTTGTATAGAAAATCTTTGGTGAGCGTCTCCCACTGTTGAGTGCTGATGGGTTCGTATGTAGATTGATCATTCAAAAGGTTCATCATTTTAGTGTTGTAGTATGACGACTCCACCTCCTTTGTCGGCGGTGGTGACGATAATGTTGGGGTCGTTGGCGAGGTTCTTAAGGGCAGTGATGTATCGTCTAGGAAGATTAGAAGAAGAAGGTTCACATAAAGCTGCAGTGAGAAGGCCCTGTATATAACCCTTCTGGAAGTTGCTGTCACTGTGTCTATGGTTCCTGGTAACTAGATTGAGTTGATAGTTAGGTTTGCGTATGTTGGTGGTAAATTTGAGTCCCAGACTCAGTGCTTGTTTCTCGTAGTCGGTTAAGGTGCGTGACGATAAGTTGTTTATCAGGGATTCGCGTCCCATTTCCTTCCATCGACTGTTAGTGCAGAGGTACTGAAGTTTGCGATTGAGTTTGATCTTCTGTTGGAGGTTAGCTGTGGTGACTGTGCTGAGAATATGCTCAGCAGTGTGTTGGTCAATCTGAAGATTGGCCCTCATATTCCTTGCAGTTTCAAAGGTTTCCTTAGCAATGTTAGAAAGTTCTTCGGCACATTCAGTTAAGTAAGCTTGGGTAGCTGGAGAGAAGGGGTGCTTGGAGTTGGAGAGTTGTGCAGGAGTAGACTTAGGGATCACCTTCTCTGCCAGGCAATCTTGTAGGAAGTTGTGTCTGTTGCGATAGCTGTGAGCACGAAGAAGGGTGTCCAAATAACTTCTGCATGAAATGTCCATTATGTTGCGGTGTCCGACAGATTGTAATAAAGTTGGTAGAATTACCGACAATACTTGGTTACGTTACGTGGACGACGTCCTCGTAATAACTCCCAAACATTTTGATGTACGGAATCTTCAGGCAAGTCTCAACGCAGTTGAACCGGCGATCCAGTTTACACTAGAAGAAGAGTCCAATGACAAGTTACCTTTCCTCGACGTCCTCATTCACAAAGTAGACAACAACCTAAGATTTCAAGTTTATCGGAAACCTACCAATAAAAATGATCTCACACACTTCTATTCCAGTCAAGATACCAAGACCAAAAGAGGCATCAACATCGGGTTTTTCCTAAGAGCATACCGAATTTGTAGTCCTGAGTTTCTTGATGAGGAATGTACATACATTCACCAAACATTCACTGAGTTACATTTTCCTTCTTTTTTCATCAAAGACTGCAAGAAAAGAGCTCTTCAGATCATTAATTCTCCACGCATCAACACCACTCCCAACAAAGTTATAATTCTTCCCAACAGCCAGGTTGCACTGAACGTCTCAAAAGTACTTTCACAAGCTAACACCAGAGTCGCCATCGCTTCTAGCACTTCAATAAAGGATCTAACCAGGACAAAATCCAAGCACCACGAACCAGTCAATGCAGGAGTTTACACTATACCCTGTGGAGGCTGTGACAAGATTTACGAAGGTGAAACAGCAAGAAACCTTGACACTCGCCTCAATGAACACATTTACGCATGTTGGAACGATAACTTGAACAACGCCTGTGTACAACACCGAAATTCCACCAATCATCTCATGAAATTCAGAGACGCCCAATTAGTGATCAAAGAAACTAATTTCTGCAGACGCAAGTGCCTCGAATCAGCACTGATCGCTGTTTCGAATACAATTAAACAAAACAACGGCAGCTTCACCATCTCCGAAGTCTTAGCAAGAATCCTCCTGAAAACAGTAAACCCTGCCATCACATAGTCTCTCCTGTTATACTACACAAAGCACATTACAGAGAGTGAACACTGAAACAACCTGCCTCTTTCCAGTCTATATTTGTCCAACCTATTTTTATGTTACCCAAGTAATAGCTTTTATATCCTTTCACTCATGTACGAATTAATTGCTCTACCATATCGTATTACTTTTGTCACTACTACTACTACTACCACTAGTGAACATCGAAATGGTACCTCACTAGTATTGCACCTTTCACTCGACCTTTATATCCCCTCTGTGTCCATTTTTGGGGTTTGTAATGGCTTGATAAAGCCCCTTTGAGAGCGAAACGTTGCCAAAATAAAATGCCCACATAGTTGCACTTGTGTCCTTTTTACTTTACTATTGTCGAAATTCAAACCCAAATTAAATTTTTATAGTTTGAAGTTGTAAGAGAAGAATGCTGGGTTTTTTGGAAAGGGACGTGTGAAGTTAAAAGAAAAAAAAATTTAAACCGCAAAGGGGGAGTTTCCCAAATTTGGGGGGGGGATGACCCCGGTTTTTTTGGGAGTTTTCTGAAGAGAATTTTGAACAGGTTGGTTGATGTAAATAAAAGATAAAATTAAAAGTGAATATGGGGAAAAGTAAGGGGAATGGGGGTAACAAAAAAAAAAGTAACGGAAGATTAAATATCAAAAATTGGAGGGAAGATAGGGAGGAGTGAATTTTATTCAATTTTTGGGGTTGAAGTTCAGCAGATGGGCAAATGAAAGATAGGTAAAATCACAAAATTTGGGATGGGGGGAAAAGGGAAAGTGGGCACTTAGGAGTTTTTGGGGAGACAAAGAATTTTGTCGGGGGAAAGCAAAAAGGGGAATGTATGAGATTTATATTTTAAACCAACACTTTTTGTTTTGGTTTGTGAAGCAATTGTGATAAAATTTTTGCAATGAGGAAAGGCTGGGGCAGGGGAGATGCCCTTCCCTGGGGGGCAATTTTGGTGTAATATAATGCAGAGAATTCGTATTCGGGAAATTTAAAGGAAAAAAGGGTGGGATTCCCAAAACTATTATCCGGGGGCCCTGAGGGGGGGTTTTTGAGGGGGTTTCGGACATGTAAGAGAAGGGAAAACAAAACGGGAATGACTTCGAGAGTGTAAAATCTTTAGGGGAGGGTAGGGGGGGTAGGAGTCAGCCTGGGAAAGGGGTTTTGGAGGGAGGGGGTAAAAGGATTTTTTTGTGGCGGGGGGTTTGGGACTTCCAGAAATGGGTGCAGACTTTTTTGAAAGGAGTGAAGGGAAAGACAAAGGGTTTTTTAAATACTTAAAGGGCCCTTTTTGGGAGTGTGAGAAAAGTAACATTTATAAGGGGGTTCCAGGGAAACTGGCAGGCGGACTTGAGTCCGGAGATGGGAATACAGTGCCCTGCACTCTGAAGGGGGGGTTTTTTAATGTTCCCATTTAAAAACTGTAGGGTAAAGCCCCCTTTCCCTGGAAAGGGAAAAGGGGAGGGGTGAAGATAAAGAAAGCTTTTCTTTTTGGGGGCCACCCTGCCTTGGTGGGAAATCGGCTGATGTGTTAAAAAAACTAAAATTCTTCCCAAATTGACCGTTTTAACTTATTAGGCTTTGGCCCATATATAAATATGTATATATAATTATATTATATATATATATATATATTTATAATATATAATATATATATATATATATATTATATATATATATATATATATCAATAACAGCACTGAAAAAAAGCCAAACTTAAAACCCATGCAAATTTGGCCTGCCCATGGTGGGCGAAAACACATGACGCCCTTTTTCCACTAAAACCAAAACGTTTCCTTAAGAAGTAGGGTATCCAGCGGAACGGGATGGGGTACTCCCACCCAAGGAAAAACACGATGGTGTGGTTTACACTAGGGTAATTTCCCTTCAAAACTTAAAGGGTCGTATGGTTCAGTGGATAAGGGGGTCATGTGTTTTTTTCCACCATGAGGCAGGCCAAAGCACAGGGTTTCGAGTCCTTGGCTCGTGCAGTGTTTTATTGATCAATACCACTTTCGTGGTTTACAAAATATTTTTATTAATTTTAATTAATTTTATATATATATATATATTTTTAAAATATATATATATATATATATATATATATAAAATATATATAAATTTTATATAATTTTAATATATATAATATTATATATATATATATATATATAAATAAATATAAAATTATGTATTATTTTATTTGTATACCGTTATTTTAAAATTTTATTTTTCGTTCCGAAAAAAAAAACCCTGTTAATTTAAAACCCTGGGTTTTGATGAACTTAAGAATTTTATGGAGAAAATAGGGTTACGTTTTCCCGAGACCTCCAAAAAACCAAACAAAAATTTTTTTTTTGGCCCCCCACATCTTACAAAAAAAAAAGTAAATAGTTAATTTTTATTCATTGTTGTGATGGTTTTTTATGTTTTTTTTTTTAAAATGCTTAAGACTACAAAGTTAAAAAAAAATAATAGAATTTTTTACTTTAAATTTGGGTTGGGGTTGGGGGTTTGTGGATGATTTTGAAGAGAGTGGAAATTTTGGGTTTTGGTCCTACTGGGGTGAGGGGGAGGTAAGGGCTGGTAAATGAATTTATGAGTGGGCAAACGGGGGGGTTTAGTCCATCAAGTCATTTATTAAAAACAGTCAAAATTTATTTTAGTAAGGGCAGTCAAGACATTCATAAGGGCAGCAAAATCTTTTAGTAAGTCCCTCAAGTCATTAAATAATTTAGTCAAGTCACCCCTAAGTCAGCACCCCCCCGTCATTTGTAAGCAGTCCCGTCCCGTCACACAAACTTTAAAGTTTAAACCCTTTTTTTTTTGTACAAAGTAACACTTCCCTTTTGGCCACAGGATGTCTTGTCCAATATTTTGTTTTCCCTGTTTATTTTTAAGATTTGAATGTTTAAACCCCCTTCTTTCAACTTTGACCAAAAACGGGATGCTTACTGGGAGTCATGATTTTCTTGGTAGATACAAGGTTTAGGGAGTTTTAAAAGATCAAAAAACAATTTACAATCACAAGCTTGTAGAAGAGAATTGGATTGGGCATTTAGGGAAATACGAAAAGCTTTTATGGTTGGGGGGGGGTGTCGGGATGGGGGGTTTGGTTCCCCCCCCAGCTTAACCCAACAAAGGGGGCCGTTGAGGGAAAAAAGGGAAATTTTTTTTACCTTTTCCCGCAACTGAACCATGTTAAATTCATCATACATTTTTTTACATGAAATTGTTTTCCCCAATTCTTCAATCGTGCTGTATTCCCAAAACGTGCTAAATAACCCGGGCTAAATATATATTTAAATATATATATAGATGGGGTTGTAAAGAAATAAAAGGAGGGTTTTTTGGGAAGAGGCGTGGGGGTTTTAAAAAATTTAAAAAATCACCACAAAGTGGGAGTTGCACGGGTTTCTTTTTGGGGGTTTGGGGGCCTGTGCTCTTGGGAATTTCCCGAAGAGAATTGCAGAGATTGGGATGAATTTTAGGGTGTGCAAAAGAAGAAAAAATTTTTGGTGAAAAACAGGAAAGAGTAAGGGGAAAAAAGGATAACCCAAAAAAATTAGGTATGAAAGATTGAATTCAGATTGGAGGGGGGAGTAAAAGGGGGAAAGGGGAACGTATTCAGATTTTTTGGGGGTGGACGTGTCCCGCGGATTTGGGGCTATGAAAGATGAGGTGAATCATAGAAATTTATGAGGGAAAAAGAGTAGTGGTGCACTAGGATCTGTGGAAAAAAGAACTTTGGCCCTTTGGAGGAAAAGGGGTTTTATGAAGTAATTTTTTACCAACGCTCTTTTTGGGTGTAAAGCGTGGTGATGAATGTTGCAGCGGGGAAAAGGCGGGGGGAGGGAGTGTCATGTCTGAGGCAATGGTGGTGGAAATAATGCAGAAATTTCGTAGTTTGGAAGTTAGGGGGAGGGCGGGTTTACCAAAACTGTTGTCCAGGGGGCTGAGGAAGGGTTTTGGGTGGTTGGGACTTAAAAGAGAATGGACGAAAAAATGACTTCAAGAGTGTATCATCTGTAGTGGAAGGAAGGCGGGTAGGGGGGGCCCTAGGAAGGGTTGGGGGGAGGGGTAAAGGGGGTTTTTGTGTGGGGGGGCTTGGGGACTTCCGCGGGCATGCTTTGGCGTGTTTTGGGGAGTGAATGGAGAAAAGGGTTTTTTTAATACTTGACGTGCGTGGAGTGTGAGCAAAGTAACATTTATAAAAGGGATTCAGGAAACCCGGGCCGGGACTTGATCCGGGAGATGGGAAGTACAGGCCTGCACTCAAGGGGGGGTTAAAATTTTGCAGTTTAAAAACTGTAGTGTAAAGCCCCCTTTTGCAAACAGTGATGGAGTGAATGATGGTGAAATTTTTTTTTTTGGGGCCCCCCTGCCTTGGTGGAATGGGCCGGTGTATAAAAAAAAAAAATAAATAAATATATATAAATATAATATATAAAAATATTAAATAATTATAATAATATATATAATAAATATAATATATATAAATATATATATATAATATATAATGTATAAAAATAAAAATTTTCATTAAAATAAAATTTTTTATTATTTTTTTTTAAACCACCGGCCGATCCCACCGGAAGGGGCCCGAAAAGGGAAAAACTTTCCCCCTCATTCCCCTCCTGTCTTGCCGAAGGGTGTTTTACACTACAGTTTTTAAGCGGGCAACATTAACACCCCTCCTTCAAGTGCGGCAGTATTTCCCCATTCCAGGACTCAATCCCGGGATGCCGGTTTCCCTGAACCCCTTTATAAAGTTCTTTGCTCACACTCCAACGCCGTCCCAAATTTTAAAAAACCTTTGTCTCCATACCCCTATCAAACACCTCACTATGCCCCTGGAAGTCCAAACCCCTCGCACATAAAAAAACCCCTTTACCCCCTCCCCCAACCTTTCCCAGGCCGACCTCTGCCCCCCTTCCTTCCACTGCAGCGTTTTTCTTGAAGTCATTTTGTTTCGCTCCATTTTCTTTTACATTCCGAACCCCTCAACAACCTTCCCAGCCCCCCTGGACAACATTTTTGTAACCCCCCACCCCCCTTTCCCAAATTCCAAACTACGAATTTTCTGCTTATATTCACACCACAATTGCCCTCAGATATACATCTCCACGCCTCCAGCCTTCTCCTCGCTGCAACATTCATCACCCATGCTTCACACCCATGTAAGAGCGTTGTAAAACTATACTTTCATACATTCCCCTCTTTGCCTCCAAGGGCAAAGTTCTTTTTCTCCAAGACTCCAAGTGCACCACTCACCCTTTTCCCCCCCATCAAATTTTTTATTCACCTCATCCTTCATAGACCCTCCGCTGACACGTCCACTCCCAAAAACTGAAACTTCACCTCCTCCAACTCTCTCCCCCAATTGATATCCAATCTTTCATCACCAAACTTTTTGTTATCCTCATAACCTTACTCTTTTCCCTTATTATTTAAAATTTTCTTTTGCACACCCTACCAAATTCATCCACAATCTCTGCAACTTTCCCTTTAGAATCTCCCAAGAGCACAGTGTCATCAGCAAAGACAACTTTGACAACTCCACTTTTTTGTGATTCTTTATTTTTAACTCCACGCCCTTGTCAAGAACCTCGCATTTTCTTTTCTTTTCAACCCAAACTATAAATATATTTAACAACCACGGGGACACACACATCCTTGTCTAAGGCCCCACTTTACTGGGAAATAATTCCTTCTTCCTACAACTCTAACTTGAGCCCACATCCTCGTAAAAACTGCACGCTTCAAACCTACCTCCTACACCATACCCTGCAACATCTTTCCCCATTGCCTCCCTATCCCCCCTGTCTACCCTTTTCCATTCCATAAATGCCACAAAGACCTCTTCCTTATCTAAATACTGTTCACTTATATGTTTCACTGTAAACACCTGGGCCACACACCCACTACCCTTTCCCAAAACCCCCTTTTTTCTCTGCTACCTATTCTCCATCTTA
>NC_069477.1:22695555-22704262 GCF_026875155.1 Cherax quadricarinatus | reverse complement strand
CAAATTTAAAAAAAGTCACATTAGTTGCACTTGTGTCCTTTTTTTTTACATCTATAAAATATTGAAAAAACCACGGTGACATCACACACCCTTTTTCTAAGGCCTACTTTTACTGGGAAATAATTCCCTCTCTCCTACATACTCTAACCGAGCCTCCACTATCCTCGTAAAAACTCTTCACTGCTTTCGTAACCAAACCTCCTATACCATACACCTGCAACATCTCCCAGGGTTGCTCCCCTATCCACCCTGTCATATGCCTTTTATAAATCCATAAATGCCACAAAAACTCTTTACCCTTATCTAAATACTATTCACCTACATGTTTCCTTGGTAAACACTTGGTTTTACACACCCCTACCTTTCCAAAAGCCTCCTTGTTCATCTGCTATCCTACTCTCTGTCTTACTCTTAATTCTTTCAATAAAAACCCCTCCATACACTTTACCAGGTATATCAACAGATTTTTTCCCTTTAATTTTTGCACTCTCTTTTATCCCCTTTGCCTTTATTCAAAGGAACTAGCATGCTCTCTGCCAATCCCTTTTGTATCTTGCCCTTTTCCATACATTTTTTAAATAGTAGCACCAAACCATAAAACTATATCCCTTCCTCCCTTTTAACATTCTATCTTTATCCCATCAATCCCAGCTGCCTTACCCCCTTTCATTCCACCCACTGCCTCACGAGCTTTCCCACACTCACAACTGGCTCATCCTCACTCCTACAAGATGTTATTCCTCCTTGCCCTTACACGAAATCACAGCTTCCCTTCTTCATAAAACATTTAACAATTCCTCAAATTTTCCCCTCCATCTTCCCCATACCTCTAACTCTTCATTTATAACTCTCCTTTTCCTATTTTTAACTGTCAAATCATTTGTTTCCTAGGTTTCCCTCAACTTGCTAATCTCACTCCAAAACTATTTCTTATTTTCAACAAAATTTATTTATAACATCTCACCCACTCTTCATTTTCTTCTTTTTAGATTGCTTCACCACTCTCTTAACCTCTTTTTTTTTCTCCATATATTCTTCCCTCCTTGTATCACTTCTACTTTGTAAAAACCTCACATATGTTGACTTTTTCTCCCTTACTACTCTCTTTACATTATCATTCCACCAATCACTCATCTTCCCCCCCACACCCCTTTCCTGTAACCACAAAATTCTGCTGAACATTCTAAATACATTAATAAACCTACCCATACATCTTCGACCCATTGCCTATACTCTCACTAGCCCATCTGTCCTCCAATAGTTGTTTATATCTTACCCTAACTGCCTCCTCTTTTAATTTATACACCTTCACCTCTCTCTTACTTGCTGCTTCTATTTTCCTTGTATCCGATCTACCTTTTACTCTCATTGTAGCTACAACTAGAAAGTGATCTGATATATCTGTGGCCCCTCTATAAACATGTACATCCTGAAGTCTACTCAACAGTCTTTTATCTATCAATACATAGTCCAACAAACTACTGTCATTACGCCCTACATCGTATCTTGTATACTTATTTGTCCTCTTTTTCTTAAAGTACATATTACTTATAACTAAACCCCTTTCTATACAAAGTTCAATCAAAGGGCTCCCATTATCATTTACACCTGGCACCCCAAACTTACCTATGACACCTCCTCTAAATGTTTCTCCTACTTTAGCATTTAGGTCCCCTGCCACAATTACTCTCTCACTTGGTTAAAAGGGTTTTCCTTACATTCGCTCAACATCTCCAAAAATCTCTCTCTTTTCTCTCTCTCTTTTCTCTCTCCTCTATACTCCTCTTTCTCCAGGTGCATACACTCATTTAAAATTTAAAGTCATTAAAAATTTCTCTTATACGTTTAAAGATATATTTTTTTTTCATTTATGTTAATGTAAAATTTTAAAAATTTTGTACCATAAGAAAACCCTTTGGAAAACTTGCCTTACATTTTACAACAAGCTCAATTTAATTTTTAAATTAATCCAACTGAATATATTTTAGATAAGTTTACAGTAATTTAATAATAAATGCAATAAAATATTTTTTTTCGTTTAGGTTCAGAATGATTTGCGCGGGGGTGGAAAAAATATGGAAACACCTTCTCATAATAATTTTGTAACGTGTTAAAATCATGAAATTTTGCTATTTTTATGCTTTTATGATTTATTATTAGTTTTACTTGTTCCTTTTTGCTATAATGTTATTTTTCTACAGATTTATCAAGAGAAATTAATTAAAATCCTAAAATGACAGATCTGTCAGACTTCATATTACATACCCAGGGTCCAAATGGCTGTTATCCTGGGTGTAAAAGGGGGCAAAATAAACACAGCAGAAAACTTTTGACTTATACTATCCTTCACCCATTTAGAAACAGCAGTATGTACACTATATACATATGTACAGCAAAAGGTATTTGTGACTCCACGGTAAACAAGGCAGGAATAGAAGCCACAAGAGAGCAGCCGTGCTTCAACCAGCTCTAGAATGGGAATGACAAGGGCAGACAGGAGAGTGGTACCCAATAACCTCTGCGATTGCCAAAAACCATCTTCTCATTGGCTGGAACCTGGGTACTGGAACCTGGGGAACGAGGGGCCCATCGTCAACCCTCAGTCCCTGGTTCGCTAGTTGGGGGAGATAGCCTGTAATGAGGGTGTGTACATGTGCCCAATAAAGGCTACGTACTCTTTGCATGCCACACCCCCACCCCGAGAAGGCTCAGGATTAGGCTCCCCCCTCCCAGTAGTAACCATGCCCATGGCACAAAATAATGAGCCCCTTTCCTCTCACCACCCAAACTCTTGATAGAGCTCAGCTTATTCGTGACAAAAGTCAAACCTTAAATCAGAATGAGACAGCAGCAGTCGGGTAGTTAGGTCCAAGACAGGGCGGACGGTAGCCCGCTCCCCTCATAAAGAAAAAAATAAAGAAATACCTAGCATCTTTCATAATAATTTTGTAACGTGTATAAATATGAATTTTGCATTTTTTTTTTTTGATTTTTTTTTAGTTTTTTTTTAGTTGGTGCTGTATGGGGGGGTTGCGCCCAACGAAAAAAAGCTGGGCTTTTTGGTGTATAAGAGGTACTGTCTTGAGGTGATGACTTTCCTTGCGAAAAAGGGGGAAAACCCTTCATCAAAAAAAAACTCTGGGGAAAGGAAACGAAAACTGTCAGATAGGGGTTTTTGAAGGATCATAAGACTACAGCAGCCAAATTGCAGCAGAGCTTAAAGAACATCTCCATAACCCAGCTTCCCAAAAACTGTAAGAGGGAGCTTCATAACGCTGGATTTTTTGGGGGGCTGCAAATTTGGGAAACCCCTTTTTTCAAAAACCCAAAGTTGAAAAGCGTGTAGAGTGGTGTTAAAATCATCAACAATGGTCATTAGACCAGTGGAAGAATGTATTTTCTTCGACGTTCATCTTTCACCTTATTTCCAACTTCAGGGCCGAGTATACGTGGGAGACAACCAAAAAGAATGCATATGATCCGACTGTCTTCTTCCAACTGTTATACACGGAGGAGGTTTGTTGTACATAGAGGTCATTTTCTCAGCGTAAATTATATCGATAGGTGTGTCCTCTCTGTAGGTATATATACACAGGAATTATCTAGTGTATATACAACAAGTACGTTTTTCCTGCGTATATACAAAGAGGTGTGGTATTTTCTCGGCCATATTACACCAAGTGTGTATTTTACGCAGTGACGTTTGCCTGTACCCCAAAGACGGTGCTTATCTCAGGGAATATACGAATAAGGTATATGCCCTTATCTGTATAAAACGCGGGAGTTTAATCACTAGAGGCGTAAGGTGACATGGGGCCTTAATGACTCCGTGTAGTGACGTGGTGGTGATACAGGTGACATTCAGCCTTAATTGACCTTCGTGTAGTGACTGGTGGTGTACAGGTGACATTCAGCCTTAATGACCCTCGTGTAGTGAATGAACTTTAAACCAAGAATTTCTGATTCTGTCACATTTATTGGAAATGACTGCGTTTCCCAAATAAGAGATGAACTTGGTGATCAGGTTTTATCTGAGAAGGCAACTCCAAATACTGAATCAAAAGCATTCAGCGGTTGTCAAGTAGCTTGTGGCAGAGCTGCGGTTCTGCAACACGAATGCGAAGACCGAAACATGTCAGGGCCAGCAACGTTTAGCGTTGCAACGTTTCTTTCTATATACACGAGAAGCTTTATCAAGATATAGAAGGCTCTACTTAGATCGAAAAATTTATTGCAATAAATGTTTTACAGTTGTCCGAAACTTTGTAGTAAAATAAATTCAGTTCTTTATTGTTAGTTTTGTATCATAATTTTCCACTTCTTCCTTAGAAAAAACTCTTGTGTTAGTTTATTCTTCAGAGTTAAAATAACTGAATCATGCTTACTTATAAGGAGGAACTAAAGAAGAAAATGGTCTTTCGGATATCTGAAGATTTTTTTTTTATCTTAGGATTCACTGTTACAGTTTTCTTTTCTACCTTGAAAATGTGAAGGAATCAGCTGGTGGGTGAACCAGCGGACAACTGTCCTTTGAAACATGTCATCACCAGACTAAGACCGTGTCGGAGTCACGTGTTGTTTCCGTACGAATTGAACGATAAGATGAGGCGTTTAGTGGCGCAGACCTGTGGTGGGGAGTACTAACCCCAATCACAACCCGTGATACTACAGCCCAGCTCGAAACCCAGTGTCCCTTGCAGCCAGCTAACTTTGCGCAAGGACCCATATGTCTATCGGTCGTGAATAGCCCGCTGTGTACTCTACTCCGCACCTCGCCGTCAGATTGAATAGAGCGTGAGAACACCTCCAAGTCCGATGCCGGATTACGCGTGCACCGCAGTCGAGCTACTTCCTCGATAAACAGAATCCTGTTTCTGGTGAAACAATATTTGTCGGAGATATTATAGAATTGAAAGTGCAGGAAAGGAAGGGAAGGAGAAGATGAAGAGAAAGAAAGAAGAGGAAAATGAATATTTTTTTATGAATGATTTGTCTTGGATCAGCCGTGTTGGATATTCTTATCTATATTAACTCAATCTGAATGTGGTTGTTGGAGTCGTGGCTCCTTTTCTTTCAACTTGTCACTTGTCAGCTTTCATTCCCTCCTAGTCTCGTGGGCCCTATCCTACCGTATCGTCACTATGACTGCCTCCGTCCAACACTTCTTCCTGACCAGCCCTGAGGCTGAAGTAGTATTCCCGACTCCCTGTGATTCTATACTTGTGTCTTTCCTTACAGCGGAGTGTCTGAAAATTTCTTTTTCCGCATCCACAAAACGTCTGTCCTGTCTACTATTCATTTCCTCTGAGTAATTTGATGTTGTTATATAATCCTCCTTGGTTTTTCTGTCCATAAATGTCGTTTACGTCAGGTTCTTTGTCGTATGAGCTCCAGAAAAAAAAGTCTCATTGCATTCCTCTGCACTTCCCTCCTGCTTTTATACCTATCTTTTTCATGTGTGGGTTCAGTATGGTGCATGAAAGGCCCTGAATGGACTCTTGTTGTCATTCTAAAGGCTACTCTTAGATGTGAGATATGAAACATTGGACTTCTAAGTTATTCGGTTTGATGTGAGTCTCAGCCGATATGCAGGGCACTATGCTCACCCCTGGTCTTTCCTTTTGAGTGAGGTCTGCACCTTCTGTCCCCTCCCTAGTCGTTTTCCGGTGCCCGATCTTTTTGCCCTCCCCCAATCTTTAATTCCTTGTGGTTGCTTGGTCATGACCATTCATGGACTTTGTCCAGATTCGTCTGTAGCCCTTCCCTTGTCCTTCATCTGTTTAATTTTCATTAGTTTTACACAGCATACAGGGATACATGTGACTCTATGCTACCTGGAATGTTTTCACATAAACCAAAAAACAGTATGGTCTAATGCCGATTCTTGCGGAATCCCGCTAGGGGCTTACCCCATTCTGACATCTCGTCCCGGACCCTAATAGATTTTAGATTTGTTTACAATAAATTAATATAAACAAACACAGTGAAATGATTTTTGTTTTTTCGTTAGGTCAGAAATGATTTAGGCGAAATTATTGCATTACACAAATTTTCGCTTGTCCTATTGGCAAGATGAGCGTTGCTATTTATGCCCAAGATCGAAGCTCTGCCTTTCGGCACGTCATATATATACATGTTTATGATTGCTTCCTTAGGTCTCTATAATATATATTTGTTAGCCATTAGCTGTTTTGAAATGGGAAAGCTGCAGGAGTTAACTAATTAGATAGAAAACGCGGCAAATCTTTCTTGGGTAACTTTAAATAATCAAAATCACTACGCTTGTCCCGCAGAGTAATTCTACTAATAATAATGATAATAATAATGATAATAATAATAATAATAATAATATATAAATAATTATAATAATAATAATAATAATATTATAATAATTATAATAATATCTTTAGTTTACAAGTACATGTACAAGGTATACAGTCCTAGATGACCTTCAATGACATATTACTAAATCGAAGGTGCTTGTTATGCAGAGCATTTTGGGTTAATATGTTTATTTGTACTGAAAATTCGATCGACACCATGCCATCCCTTCTAGGGTTAGGGTAGGTGCCTGAGCCCGAGCCTTTTAGATCATAGACTGTCATTCCCATTTGCCCTTGGGGCGGGGATGGCGACCAGAGAGGCCTAGCTTGTGGCTAAGCCTGGGGACAGTTGGTCCAAAGATGAGAGGAGGGGTACTTTGTGCCTCCTCCCTCATGGGAGACTTAGTCTCAGACACTCCCTAAAGAGGGAGGCCAAATCCGGACCAACACGGGAAAAAGCCCGGGCCGCGGAGATACCGGTGGATTCTTTAATAATAATAATATTACTGAAAATTCACTTTCACGGCCATTTCATTTACTCTTTTTATTTTAATGTTATTACCATGTTTAATTTTTACTGTAAATGATGTTTATCTAGTGTTACAATGTTCCTCATTGGAAACCAGTCATTTTGGGGGGAATGAGGTATTCTAGGTAACTCGCACACATGTTGCTGTGTAAGACAATTGTAATCGTCCAAAAAAAATGTATAAATAAATCAATTTACTTTGGTTGCATTAGGTATAATAAACAGCAGATGTCTCGTTTAGCCTAACCGGTGATTGTTGTGAGAAAACAGGAAGGTATCTCCTGATGCGGGCCTTTGTCTAATGTCTCATAACAGTGGAACCTCGGTACTCGAACTTAATTCGTTCCAGAAAGCTGTTCGAGTGCCGATCTATTCGAACACCAAATGAATTTTTTTCCTTAAAGAGTAATGTAAATTAGATTAATCCGTTTCAGACCCACAAAAATACATTTACAGCTACTTTGGGTGCATTTTCGTATGGTATTTATGCTTGTATTCTCGTTTTCTTGGTTCGTTTTGATAGAAAGAAAGATATATTACAGAAATAGAGATGATTTTGAATGATTTACAGAATAAAAGTACCTTGAAATTGAACTCAAAGTAGCGGAAATGTTCGATTTTTGCTGATTTTCAAGAGTAAACAAATCACATCACGCGTCAATACACCTGTCATCTGCTGGGTCTAATATGCTTTTATAAATGCTCTGATATTATTTATACCACTTTTACAACAATGCAGTAGTCTACATAATAGCAAATCTTCTATTTTTTGTGAGAATAAAAAGTTCAAAATGGAAAGCAAGTGTAATATAAGAGAGGCCCGAAGTGGGAGGAGCTATAGGAGAGAGAGGGAGGGACCAGCAGAAGGAGCATTCAGAATCTGATGAGTCGTTTTGATAGCGGGATACTAGTGGCGACGCAAATACAATGTTGTGTACTTTTGCTAATATTAGTAATAAAGGTTATCTATCTATCACATTTATTCCAACTTGATATCATAATCACGACAGATAACCTGGAAGCACAATCAAGAAGCCGAAATTTAATAATAAAAATTCTTATTTAAAGAGGTGGTGGTGGGGTGGTGGTGTTCACTTCAGGGTAAACACACGTAGGTCAAGTTTATCTTAACAAAAAGATCAAAAAATGTGCGATTTTTCCCGAATACTTTTTTCCCCGGAATATTATGCTATGCACGCATTTTCCAAGATATTGACCCATTTCTTGGCGTGGCACCGTTAATAATAAATGGATTGAAATTATTTTCACAGCAAATGTAAAAACAATGAATGTTTTACACAGGGAAGAAGATCAGACACACCGGCACCGCTTTCATATTTTCCTACGAGTTCTTTTTTTTTTTATCTCTTTTGTGAGATAGTTTAATATGTTTATTATGCACCCATACCCATCCTGTGGGCGGTAGTCAAAAGATTACAGAGGTACATAATTGGTCCAGGGACAGGACTAAAAAGTTTTGATAGCTGAGCAAGTTACAGAGGTAATGAACTCACAATTTACAAAGGTAATGAACTCACAATTTACAAAGGTAATGAACTCACAATTTACAAAGGTAATGAACTCCAGGTAGGTCAAGTCACAATTATGACAAGTTACAAAGGTATTTACAGATTACAGAGGTACGTAATGGGTCCAGGGACTGGGCCCCAAAGTTTTCATAGCTGAACTAGGTACAAGGTAATGAACTCACAAGTTACAAAGGTAATGAATCCTGTAATAATTGTTACTTACGTTTATACATCGCTACAATCATGAACAAATTCCAGAGTAATGAGCAATTCACACTTCCACACACGGTCCACAACTGTAATGAGTTATTGGTGCAAATGTTGAT
>NC_069477.1:22688055-22690555 GCF_026875155.1 Cherax quadricarinatus | reverse complement strand
ATCACCCTTAAAGTTTTGAGGTGGTCAGTCCCTCAGTCTGGAGAAGAGCATTGTCCCATAGAATGAAACAATAGAGATTTACACGGTATGTCCTGAATTATTACAAACAAGTGATTTGGGTGAGATAAGTGCGACTTAAGTCACAGTAGGCCACCAAACTGTCATTCCCTCTATGCCCACTCCCACAAAAATGCTAGACCTAACATTAAATTAATAATTACAATATTAAAAGCAGTTATTCTCGTAAATTAAAGTAATGGACCGTATATGATTATGCTTTATGGGTGCTCAAAAGAAATTCATATTACCAGTTACTATTTATCACAGGAAGACACTTAATGCTAATGGAACACACCCTAACCTTACCCTAGCAGCTAGAATTTGCAATGGCCAAAGCAAAAACTACTGTACATTATGGGTAAGTGTTACTTAACTGAGGTGTTGTCCTGGGAGAATTGGTGTCCTGGTTGCCGAATTGTAAGGCTTTTCCACACAATTTATCCCAATTCTTCAGGAGGAATGTGTCAGCGATTTCTAAATTACGGATTGAGGCCAATATACACCACTGACATTCGATAACACCTGATTACATTGCACAATTCAATACAGTGTTCACATATTATATTCATTGTGGTTTCTCTGCAGCATCACTCCCCGGCTGTTCGGCTTTCCCCCACACTTGAAATTTCTCGAGGGGTCCAAATAGCATCTCATTTTAATACACAGTTATTATATTATTCACATATATGCTCTACATTTAGGAAATTATGCAAAAAAATTTCCAATATATATATATTATATATATATATATATATATTATATATATATATATATATATATATAATATATATTTATATATACATATATATATATATATTATATATATAATATATATATATATATATATATATATATATATATATATATATATATATATATATGTTGTGTGTGTGTGTGTGTATATCAACACTGTAACTAGCCAAGGACTCGAACTCATGCTGCTTTGGCCTGCCTCATGGTGGGCGAAAACTCATGAAGCCTTAATCCACTGGACTAAACGATTCTGAAGAGTAGCGTACCCAGCGGAACCTGAATGTTGTACTTGCTACCCAAGGACATACGTTGGTGTGAATGACTCTAGGCTAATTTCATTCTAGTCCCTGTTTGGTGTACTACTACAACGAGCAGTATTTTATATTACTGTGCCCATGAACGAGTGGTATTGATCAATAAGAACACCGACTAGCAGTCGCAGTGTTGTTATTGATCAATACCACTCGTTCGTGGGCACAATAATATATATATATATATATATATATATATATATATATTTTATATATATATATATATATAAAATATATATTATATATATATATATATATTGGTTCTTGACGAATAACAAACCACCACCTTCACATAAGTTTGCTATAAATCAAAAGGTCTTACTAAAGACTTTACCCCGTTTGCAATATTTATTTCTGTGATCTACTGTCCAACATAAGCGTGCTGGACATGTTCACCGAAAGTGTATATATACTGAAAATTTAATTTAATCCCTTAAGAAGATATTAAAGTATTCTTGGCTGATGGTGAATAGATGACACACAAGCCTTAATGGCAATTCTAGTTAAGCCCAAGTAACCATCCTTCCACCCGCTGGTCACCTGTGTCCTCTTTTTTTTTCCACAGGGCTAACTTCTTACATAGCTTTCAGAATATGTACGACAGGGTCCATGAGACTAAAGAGAATGAGCCAGTTAAGGAGAGTTAAGAGGCGGGTCCAGTAGACTAGACTCGACCCTCGCAACCAAAAATATATAAATAACTACATCAATTGTGGCGTTGGTAGGATCAGCCATCATGACGATGAACTGCGATGAGTGAGCGAGTTAATTTACCTGTTTACGCCCTTGATACCAATTTATATATAAAATATACCAAAATATATTCCTCCTAATTAACCCTTCTAGGGCCTAGTTCCTAGACTTGTGTATCAACATGCTCTTACACCACCGGCCACAGGATGTAGGGTGCACAATAAATTAGCCACTTCGACAGCAAAATCTAAAATCTAATCTTGCATCACGTGGCAAAGGGTCCCCGACACGCACCTTCCCCAGACAAATTAATAGTTGGAAGGTGCGGACAGAGTGGTTAATGTCGGAGTTATCCACCGGCTTGAGAAGGTACCGGAGAAATTGTCGGTCCTTCCATGAAGGTGTGGAGGCGTGACGGCCATGTTGTTTACACCGGACGCTCAGTTTCTTATTATCGTTCGTCTTTTCCAACAACAAAAAATTGTATACTTATTTTACGTGGTTTCTTTAGTTTGTGGAATATTCTCTTGCTAAGTTTGGTTATTCGTTTTACTTTGCTAGCAGGGAACGAACCATACACATTTCCAATCATGCATTCAATATAATATATATATATATATAATATATATATATATATATATTATATATATATGTATATATATTATGTATATTATATATATATA
>NC_069477.1:22666257-22687555 GCF_026875155.1 Cherax quadricarinatus | reverse complement strand
CCCCCAATTTCCGAAAATTTGCCACCGGGGGTCATTCCCCCTCGCCTACCCCCTTCTTGATGTCTTAATCGTTTTTTTTCTCCTCCTGTTTTTCTTTCATCATAAGTTTCCCCTTTGCTTCGTTAGCCCATAGACAAACCGGATCTCTCCCTTTCCCCCTCCCCATGTGACTCCCTTTGAACCTCTGATGGTTTTAGTTCCTTCCGTGGGTGTTCCTTCCTTCAGCCCCTTCCCCTCGTTATGCCCCTATGTTCTTGGTTTATCCTTCCTGCTCACTTGCTCCTGGCCCCCACAGGTATCTGGAAAGGGTCCTTGACTGTCCTAGTTCCTTCATGTTTTCCCCTTCTTTTGTCCTAGATGCCCCTGTCTTTTTTTTGGCCCCATGGGGGGTTTGACGGACCTCTGCTACATTTTTTTCCATGTTCCTTGGGGACCTTTGTCGTTTGTGTAGCCATTGCCGAGCTCTTCTGTAATATCTTTGTCTCTGTGCTTTTTCGATTCTAGCTCCTCTTTAATCTCTCTATCTATTTCTGTGCTGGGGCCCTTTTGCTTCCACCTTCGCATTCTGCTGCTAACCTTTTCCATTTCCTTTTCCCATCATCTATCTCCTTCCCCGTCTTCCTCCCTTTTTTTTTGAGTCTATCTCCATTCCTCCCTTAGATTCGCCCTTGGGCCCCTTGTCCCACCCTGGTTAGGGGGGGGGGAAATAGACGGTTAGGGGGGGGAGGGATGGTTGGGGGGGAGGGGGAGGGGTTATTGGGGGGCGAGAAGTTGGGGGAGGGAGTTAGGGGTTTGGGGGAGGGGTTAGGGTTTTTGGGGGGAGGAGGGGATGGTGGTTATGGGGGAGGGGGAGGAGGTTTTGGGGGAGGGAGGTTGTTGGGCGGGGGTTAGAGGGTTTTGGGGGAGGGTTAGGGGGTTTTGGGGGAGGGGAGGTGGCTAAGGCTAAGGTGTCAAGTGTGTGTGTGTGTGTGTGTGTGTGTCCGTTTGTCAGCATAGTTGCTGATCCCTGTGTTATATTGCATAGCATATTAGTATCATCCATGTGCTTTAGATAGGAGATCCCTTGTAGGCCTGTGACTTTGTGTGATGTCACGGGGTGCGCATGTGTACGCTCGTACCTCTGCCCCGGCCTCACTTGGCGTAGACACCCAGGCGAAGACAGGCAAGGCACTGGGCTCCAGTTCCCATCATCTCAGTCTGACAATATATCGTAACCATCCAACAAGTGTGTCTACCTTCAACCCTCGATATCTCCATTTAAGAACCCCTACGATAAATGGTGGCAATGGAGGGCCTGTAATTCTGACGATTACAGCGATTTCTGGAGATAAACATCTTGTGAGTAGGCCGACCGAGGTTAATGCCAGCCAGCTACTTCAAGCCAGTTCTCCCGCCCAAGCTCCTACCACCTTCTACACCATTCACTGGTCAGTTTCTTTGTATTAGTGTTTATCTGCTTATTTGCATCACTCCCGAGGGGTTGACCCGAGTTTGCAAAATAAGCCAGCTTCCAGTCTGTGGTGAGGAAGCCCAGTTGAGCCTAGTCTACTTCATCCAATTCCTTTGCCTGCCAAGCCAGCTTCCACCCCTGCTGTGCTCATCATGTGAAGTTATCAAGCTATTCTGTGTGAAGGATTAAGATAAGCCAGCTAGCAACTAACCCAGGTGTCTTACCCCAGTACTCAAGCAAGCCACGTGAGTAGTCTTCATCGCTTGTGATTCAAGCTCCAAGTCATCCTGAGTGCTCTTTTTTTCATCCTTGTGGTGCTGTAGTATTTCGTGGGTTTGTTTTAAGCCAGTCGGCTTAGAAATATCTTCGTGGCAGTGTGGCTGTTCTCAGTGAGGCTTACGCCGTTCAACCCATATGCCCAACCACTCACGACTACGTGTGTCTCACCATTGCCGGTCTCAGCCCTGTTAATCCACAAACCCAACCACTCTCACTGTGTTGTGGTAATCACCCAACCTCCACCAGTGTTTTGGTGCACTACTAAGGGTTGTAGCACCATATTTTAAGGACCACATAGGGGGTCAAGAGCTAGAGTGTGTTTTCGCGCCACCGTTAAAAGCCTCCTGTGTGTGTCTATCTTCGATGTAAGCGCAATTCTACGATCACGTGTGCAGAGGACAGCAGCAAGACGACATAAACAATCCTCTACTCTCCACTATCATCAACCTCATTCTTCACCAAGTCGTTACAGCGAGTGTTCTCACTAGAGTGTCTGTTGTTGTTCCTAATGTTCCAGATGGTGATCCCATCCTAGTTGACAGTAATCAGTGCATTGTTAGAAGTTATTTCTCGAGTAACTTTCAAATGTTGTTAACGTTTGTAAGTGTAGTTTCTTTGTAGCTGATACCTCGTGTCACTGTGTGCGACTCAGATTGAATATCAGCATTGTTGACCGTGTTCATTTATTTTCTCCTGTGCTTGCAGTTTGAGATAGTAGATTCGTTCTCCCTTGCTCATACTGCGTGTTATAGCGTTAATTTTTTCAACCGGGGGGAGTCATCCACTCCACCGAGTTTGTTCATTCCTCCAGTAAGAAAGAACCGATCCCATGTGGTCTGGTGTGATTCGATTCCTGCTCCAGGAAGATCTTATTCTTACTGTGAAGCCACCAGCACCCATTAGTGACTTTGTAATGAGCCAAGAATTACTGTATCGAATAGTCTAGTTGAGTACTCCTAGCAGACGAATTAGTAATTCCACAGTCACTAGTGATTGTAGCTGTATCTTTTGTAGATACTCGTTCAGACTGTCCTCAGTCAAGGCATGTGTTAGCCATTGCAGAGGAATTCGATCCTCCCAGAGATGATAACCATTCTACATATGTAAACCTCACCCTCGCAGAATTAGGTTTAAATGTACATAGTCTGTATAACTAGATGTCCGAGATGAAGTAAATTGTCAACTGTTTGTTATTAACTGATTAGTTTTTCAGAATTTTTTTTTTATTTTCGTGTTTCACGTTCCCTTCCGTATTCTGAGAATTTGACGTAATAGTCTGAGTGCGCACCAGATGCCTTTGCTGTTAATTTCACCTTGTATATATATATATATATTTTATTCATCCTCAGAATCCGTAGAGTGCATGAATACAGATCGATCGATCAATTCCCCCCATATTGTACAATGATTTGTTCTTATAGTTTGTAATGCATTACGTTTAAAACTCATTACGTTAACACCCATTACCTAAAAATCATGTTGTAACTCCATTATGATACCATCCATTAGTTCAAGTTATATATGAATTTGTTATTGATTTGAATCAGCCCAGATCCCCTGCCGTTTCAGCCTATAGATAGTAGTGTATGTCGAGACGACATATGTAACATGACCGAGCTGTCAGCATAGTTGCTGATCCCTGTGTTATATAGCATAGCATATTAGTATCATCCATGTGCTTTAGATAGGAGATCCCTTGTAGGCCTGTGACTTTGTGTGACGTCACGGGGTGCGCATGTGTACGCTCGTACCTCTGCCCCGGCCTCACTCGGCGTAGACACCCAGGCGAAGACAGGCAAGGCACTGGGCTCCAGTTCCCATCATCTCAGTCTGACAATATATCGTAACCATCCAACAAGTGTGTCTACCTTCAACCCTCAATATCTCCATTTAAGAACCCCTACAATAAATGTTCTGTTCACTCCACTCGTATGATTTGTGATGTCACGCTCCGCTTAGCCAGCATTGGCTGCTGTTGAGAAATGGCATTACCAGTTAAGCTTAATTTTAAATTTAAATATAGGGAACACTTAGCTGATAAAAGACAGCAAATCGTCTACACAGCCGCCCCTGCAGACGAGGTCTTGAAATGTTGTCAATGTCATCTCTCAACGGGCTGTAAAGAGTTATAATTTGTAAGATTATAAATTACCCCTAGGGGGTGCTATGTCAGCATATTTCATTCACTGATTCCTGACAAACTTACTTGTGTGGACTCAAAAGTCCGCCCCTTACTGCCGACTATAGGTGATTAAAAACTCCTTGCGACTAAGAACTGCGCGTCCCACCGTACTACAAGAAATTCGTAACCTACCTTGCTCTTGTAGCGTGAGCTATGGTGTTCTTCACACCTTCGACAGATATCGGTGACTTGATAGAAGCTGAAGTGTCCTTGGATGTCCACGTCTTCCATAGTCTAGGAAAACGCACACTGGTACACTATGTTCCACAAGATTTGTCTTTGTTGTTAACAATCTTATCACTAAAAAAGGGCTGATCACACTTTCTTAAGTGTTTATTGTGTTTATGAGACATTTTTGTTCCCCACTAACGCACAGATCGTTCTTTGTTGGTTATCCTGGCGTCAGTGTCACTCTCAGTAGAGTCAAAGTAATCTAAAGACGCCACAGCACCCACGCGTTACTCCCCTTGCACAAAGGAAAAGCTGACATAGTACTTTTGCATCCTTGCCACTTCCTCGATGAAGCAGAGCAGAATGTTTGATTCTTGCTGTCTTAAGCTTTAGAAAAAATGTCCACTATTTTTTACTATGGTAATAAAGTGGGGCAGGATTTTCCTTAATTGTCTGCTAAGGTAGAGATGAACTGTCTTTTATTAAGCTACACTTTGGGCAACACAGGACTGCAAGGAGCAGTGGTCGCTTGACCACGTCACATACTCGTACTGCATCTGCGATCAATTACTCACTGTAGCAGTAAACAAGACGCTTGCCCCTTCTGAGAGGGCTGGGCCCCCAGGACTGAAAGGGGCTGAAGGAGCTGAAGGGGGCTGATACCCCCCTCCTGGAGAAAATTTCTCCACACTGGGGGGCGGCGGAGGTTCGCTGCAGGTGAACTATTAAATCACTTAACATTAATTTGATTTTCTCACTCGCCACCACTGCTGCTTGTCTTTTCTGAACAGCTTTAGTCTGTGTGGTTTTGGAGAATCACTAATTTTGTTTTCACACTGTGTAATTCTAATGGTACTAGTTTTTTATTTTTCCGCTTATTCACTACACCTTTGCTTAAAAACATCAACTGTCCTGATGATTCCATTTGCATCAGGTTATATGGGTCACAATTTTTCCAAGTGGCCATTGGGACCTCGGACCATAAATTGTCGATAATCACTGTCACCAGGTCTTAAGGACTTAGGGATTTTCAGGAACCCAGCTCCATAGAAGTGTTCTCTCAATGAGGGAGACAGTTTTCTCGCCAAATTTTCTCCAACGTTCAATCATTTATTAAGGTGTTTGAATTTACGTCTGATTGCTCAGGTTCGAAATAAGTAGGATCCTCTATGATTTCTTTATCATTCATGGGAGGAAAAAGGGTTCGAGCCTTCTGCCATGGAGTAAATGAGATGGACTTAACACTTCAAAATTGTCCAGATCATCGGTAAACATAATTTTAGAGATCTGTTGTTGCCCTCTATTTTCTATTTCAGTCACAACTGTACGGAATTCTTCTAAGTCGATTTTTTGGGACGATGAAGAGTTTTTCCTCAAAAAAACGTTTTACAATGCCGATCATTTTTTCATAAAATCCGCCGTCCCCATGGAGATTTAGGAGGAATGTATCTCCAATGACACCTGCGTTGATTCAGCATCTGTTGTACTTCTGGTTGATCAAAGATCTTGTTTATATAAGCAGCACCAGCAACAAAGTTCGTTGCATTATCTGAAATTATCAGTCTGGGACATGCCCTTCTGGCTGCAAACCTTTGAATAATTTGATAAAGGTTTCAGCAGACATGTCAGTGGCTATTCTAGATGTATGCTCTAGTTGTAGCACAAGCGAACAAACAGATGTACACCTTGATGGGAACTTTGTCAACTGTTTTGGTTAAAATTATTGGTCCAGTGTAATCTACACCTGTCACCTCAAATGGAGTGATATGACAAACTCTTTCAGAGGAATATGGAGGTGGACCTGGATACTGACATACTCGCATATCGTAGTGACGACAAGTAATACAGTCCTTTATTTGCTTTTTCACACTTTGTCGACCTTGAGGTATTTAGTAGGATTGTCGTATATGACAAAGTGTGTCAGCTACCCCCACCATGTAACACGTTACTGTGGGCGTTTTGCCAATAGTTTTGTTAGCCATGATTCTTGGGGATCAATATTGGATGTATGGCTTCTTTAGGTAGTGAAGAATTATGAATTCTTCCTCGACATCTTATAATCTTTTCTGAGTCGAGATAAAGTCCTAAAGAATTAATCATGACAGGTTTCTTTGGGGATTTATCTTGTGTTTCTAGAAATTTATATTCTGTAAGAGAAAACATCTTTCTGTATTGTTTCACCCGTATTTTAATGGGTTCAAGATATCATAATCAGGTTTTATTCCTTTAATGAATTTATGGACAAGAGCTGTAACTCTTAAGAGTTTACCCAAAGATGAGTATTTAGATCCATCAATGACTCTTTCTGTTGTGTCTGCAGTATTTACACAACTTATTTCTGCTGTGTTCAAGCAGACTGTTTCTTCTGGCATAATGTGAGCTTTTTGCTGAGGCCAGTTATTTTCATTAGAGAACCAGTTCGGTCCGTGGAGCCATAATTTATTATCCACAAATTTCTTGAGTGGGACACCACGTGACAACATGTCCGCTGGATTCTCTTGGGTAGAGACGTGGAGAAAGAGATAATCTCTCTGCATCTCTTTTATTTCTGCTACTCTGTTCTGTACATAGACCAACTTACTCTTATTATTTCTTAACCATTGGAGAACTGCTTTATTATCACTCCAGATCACGGTTTTTTCAATAGTGAGGTGATCAAGTACTTTGTTGAGATAGACAGCTAATTTTGTACCTACATAGAGTGCTGTCAGTTCCAATTGTGGTACTGTTCTGACCTTCAAGGGTGCTACCTTGGCCTTTGAAGTAATTAGTGTACTTCCTTCAGTATTATATGAAAGCTACAGGCCATAACCTCTGGTTGACGCATACAAAACAACATGTAATGTGTAATTGTTTCCCTCTTAAACCTATTTGTCTGGGAAATGCAATTTGGATGAAGTTGCTTAAACCCCTTGGATATTTCATCCAATGCTTGCCCTCATTTCTAGAGGCAAGTTCTCTTTCCCCATCCAATTTTGAGCTTCCATGCATCTTGCATAAGCATTTTACCCCTTTATGGTAATTGGGTTTGAGACGAGTCCTAGAGGATCAAAACATTGTGATCCCTCTGATAGTAAACTACGTTTGTGAGTGTACTGCATGATTTATTGTTTATCCTTTTGAGACTCAAAGTATCTTCCTGTGTGTTCCAATTAAGTCCCAGCTTTATTTTGCAATCGGGAAAATTTCAGCTTCAGGGAAATCTTCTTTGATAAGTTCCCTTAATTGCTTTGAATTTGTATTCCACATCCTTAGGGGGATATTTGCTTCTTTCATCTCCTTGTTAGTTTCTCTGTATAAGGATTTCAAATCCTCCTCTTTATTCACACTACCTTGAAGATTGTCCACATAGAAACTTTTCTTTAAGATTTCTTTGAAGGGACTTTCAGATTTCTTCAAATGTGTATTTAGAGTAGCTTCTAGTAAGAATGGAGAGGATGTTGCACCAAATAATACTGATTTGAAACGATAAGTTTTCACAGGGCTTTGAGGATCATGTGGATTTTCAGGCCACAAGAATCGAGTAATCTCTATCTATTTCTTGTAGTCCTACTCTTAAGAAAGCTTTGGAAATATCAGCCGTGTAGGCATATGGGTTTGTGCGAAATTTCATAAGCACGTCTCCAAGCTTCTCAGTTAGTGAGGGTTCGATCATCAGACAGTCATTAAGACTTGCTACATCTTTATTTGCACGTGCGCTGCAATTATATACAAAAACGTAGTGGATGGTTTCAGAATCTTTTCTGACTCCATGGTGCGGGAGATAATGGCTTCTGTCTTCAACTTATCTTCGACTTTTTTCCTAAATTTGAATTTATTGCCCAAAACTGTTCTTGTATGATTTTATCATAGACAGTCAGTAGCTCTGGATTCTTCCTGAGCTCATGTTTTTTGTGCTTTCATTTGTCCGAAAGCCATGCGATAATTGCTAGGCAGATGTGGTGGATTTAATTTCCATGGTAACCTAACCCAATACTGCCCATCTTCATATTTGACAGTGTCCAAATATTGGTTATAAGTCTGAGACTCTTGGGGGTTTGGGTTTTTATTTACATCAATACCTATCGCATCTAAATCCCACAACTTATCAACTGGTTTCATTCATTTCTTCCAGTAACGATAATTTTTGCTGTGGTACTGTTTCAGCGGTTTTTTCTCGTAACTAGTACATTTTCCACTGATCAATATCAGCTTCTTTCCCATTTTGAGAGGGAATGGGACCACATATATGGGGCCTCCTGCTGTTTTCAGCAAGTGGACATCATGTTTTACTTACTTTTTTTGCACAAAACAGTGATAATAATCACTTCCAATGATTAAATCAATTGGACTAATAGTGTCCGTCTGTATGTCAGGACAGGCTAACTTGCCCTTTAGCTGCTTTCAGTGCTGCACTGTTTCTTTTAATCCCTGGATCTGCACAGACTTAGGCAAATCATCTACTACCACAGCTTCTACTGTCTTTTTCCTTTTTCCCTAGACTAACAGTGATTCTGGCTAGGTCATATGTCTTTTTACCAAAATTTGTGGAAAAAACCAGCTATATCTAACGGGTTATTTTGGCATGGGGTTGTTTATTCAGTTTCTGCAACACTGTTCTTCTTATGAAGGACCTTTGGAACCTTGATCAAATAATGTTAGCCATTGGTTTTGTGTAATTTATTAGATAACTCAACTCGAGTATCGGGAGAGCAGTTGCTTTAAACTTTTCTCTCACATTTAATGCTGTTGCTTGTTGACTTCCTGATTCTGTGGAAGTCTGCTGCTGTTCAGCAAAAGTATTTGGGCATAATGCTGTATGATGCATACCCTTGCATTTAAAACACTTCTTCAGTGAGCATTTACCTCCCTTGTGTTCACCTAAACACTTGATGCACCTTTTCAGCTGATGAACACGTTGTTTACGTGCCTCCATTGATGTGTATTGAATACAATACTGTGCCCAATGTGTTCCATCACAAAGTACGCATTTTGGAGTACGTTTATGTGTGACAGTCTGTTTACTGTCTGTTGTATTCCATAGTCAGGACTATGGAACTGAACTTCTCCAGGCCGAGGGACTGACAACCTCAAATTCTACGACTTTAAGGGTGATGGACTGATTACATCGTCTTCACATCTCTACTGTTCCTGCCTACTTTCTGTATTCGACTGAAGAAGCCTACTGTGTAGGCGAAACGTTTCGGAATAAAGTTGTCTAACTGTTGCATATGTGTCTTACCTAACAACCTGTCGGTATTGTATACCATTTTGATGTTCAAAACTGGTTCCCCATGACACACCTCTGCGAGAATCAGGAGAGCACAGGAGAGGGGAAAATATCAGGCCCCCAAAAACAATGGGTGGATAGGCACATAAATCTTGTTGGTGGGACTGCGGCCCTAAAACCCTGGAGTCATCACTGAAGACCCCCAAAAGGTGGACCTCCCAGGCCACAACCTACATGTCATTCCAAGGACCCTGGAGTCACCCCAGCGGTGATCCAAAAAAGAAAAATTGAAAAAGAGTCCTGGAGAACCAAAACACCTCGGATCAAAAGACATGACCCAAACAATGGAGGGCATCACCGCCAGCCCCACAGTCAAATAAAAAAGTTAGGTCTAACAGTCCCTATACAACATAAAACAGAGGCGAGGCATTCCAGCCAAACACCTAAAAAACGTAGCATACCCTTTCCTAGGCATGGCCTTTGATGTGACTACCCCCCTAAATACACACCAAATAGGGAATCCTGATACCTCCAGCTCCAGCTCAACCTGCCCTTCTCCTTTGGGTGGTCCAGAGTTTTCCCTCTACTCGTCTACCGCAAATCACTGCAAAATAAGAATAGATAAGTGATCTATACACTACATTGTGCACTTTAAACACGAGACAAGGCATCAGCAACCACATTCTCCGCTCCCTTCACATAATGAATCACCAGATTAAGAGGTTGGAGAAACAAGGCCCACCTCGTAAGTCTCTGATTTTTGGTTCCTCATTAAGTGAAGAAAAGTAAGGGATTATGGTCAATATACACCGTTATGGGTAAACTGATGATTTAGATACACCTCAAAAGTTGCACTGCCAACACTAAAGCAAGAGCCTCCTTTTCTTTTGGTGGCATAGTTCTGCTGGTGTTTCTTCTGTTTTGCCGAAAAGTAGCTGACTGGCAACAATTGTCCCTCTACTTCTTGCAGTAGAACAGCCCAAAAAACCAGTATCACTGGCATCTACTTGTAGAGAAAATGGCAATGTGAAATTAGGCTAGCCAGCACAGGAGCACTTGTAAGCAAAGCTTTTACATGTTCAATGCCCTCTGACACTTTATATCCCACACAAAAATACACTTGGGGCTAGTCAGGTCAGTGAGTGGAGGATCACCCTTTTACAAATTTGGACAGAACTTTTATAAAATGTTACCATGCCCACAAAACGCATAACCTCCTTCCGGGTCTTTGGTACAGGATAATTGTCTATTTGCCTCCACCTTGGCATTCACTGGGGCCACCCTTCCCCTGGCCAATAACATGTCCTAGAAAAGTTACCTGGGCTTGCCCCAAAACACTCTTTTTCCAAATTAACTGTGAGCTGAGCACCAGCGAGCCTAGAGGGAAAAACTCTCTAAGCTGCCTTACATGTTTGACCCAAAAGTCGCTAAAAATAACCAGGTCCCTCAAATATAACACCTCACGCCCTTTAGGCCACGTATAACCTCCTGCATTCTGCATTGAAAACAGGAAGGGTGCATTTCGAAGCCCAAGGGGAGAACTTTGTACTGAAAAAAGCCCATCTGGCGTTACAAAAACAAAAGATGTCACTGGCACATGGGGTTAAAGGTATCTGGTTTAAAAACCCTTCAACAGGTCTAACTTACTTACATATTTAGCTCCCCCCACTGCATCAATGACATCATCCATTCTAGGAAGAGGAAAACAATCAGCCTTACTTATTAAATTAACCTTAAAGGTAGTCAGTGCACATCCTCATGGTGCCATTGGTTTGGGAACCATCAGACAGGGGGGATGCCCACTCACTCTCGCTTGGTATTACTAAATCATTGTAAAGTAAAAATTTACCTCCTTCTCCATACTTTTTTTCTTTTGTGGGTTCATTCTGTAAGGGACCTGCCGAGTTTTGGGTTTAGCTTCCTTACATCTATATCATGGGGCTTTAGGCTTGTTACACGAGGGATATCCCCAAACAAATCTCAAAATTCCAGAGAAACTGAAACCATCTCAGCAACCCTTTCCCTTTCTAAGACCTAACATACATTGTGAAGAATCTTTTAACAATGCCCTGTTACTAAGGTGTACATCTGTGGCCCCCTGTGCATCAATGTTCACCCCTGGGTCACCTACTATATTTACACATGCCACACCTCTATGGTGGTTTCCTTTTCAGCCTGTTTATATGTACCACCGTTCAGACTTCCGTCGCCCAGGTTTTGGAATTTTGTAATTTTGATCTGTGACCTTTTCCACTACCTTGTACGGTCCACTGAACTTTGCTTTTAAGGCATTGCCAGGCACCGGCTCCAATGCTAGCACCTCCTCTCCCACTTCAAAGGTACGAGGCACGGCCTTGCGGTCAAATTGTTTCTTCATCTTGGTTTGGCTGATGTGCAAGTTCGCAGCCGCCAGATGCTTCATGTGATCCAAACGGTCTCTGAAAGCGAGAAAATCCTCCGAGGGGGCAGCCTCACAATCTTCACCAAGCCAGGAATCCCTCAAAATCGTCAGTGGTCCCCGTACCTGGTGACCATAGATCAGTTCAAAGGGACTATAGCGTAATGAATCCTGAGTGCTGTCCCGCACGGCAAATAAAAGGAGGGGGATACCCTCATCCAGTCCTTCTGGTACTGGGCACAATAAGCCCCCCAGCATAGTTTTGAGGACTGGTGAAACCGCTCCACAACCCCTTGACTCTCTAGGTGATAGGCGTGGAGGTCGTCATTTTAATATTAAAATCCCTCAAAACCGTGCGAAAATGTTTAGATGTAAAATTTGACCCCCTGATCTGTTTGAATTTCCTTAGGGATCCCGACCTGCGTAAAAAAAATTTTACCAATGCTCTCAAGACCACGCGTGTTGTAATCTTACGTAGTGGAATGGCCTCCGGAAACCTGGTAAAAGGAACAAAAAAATAGTAAGTAAGTATTGGTTTTCCCAATCTTGGTCCTGGGTGCGGCCCTACACAATCCACCACCAGCCTGCTAAAAGGTTCTCCGGCTACTGTAATAGGGTTAAGAGGGGCAGGTTTAAATTTTTCCCGATTAGGTTTTCCACCCTTTTGGGAAAATGGGCATGATTCTACATACTTACCCACTGATTCCCATAACTGGGGCCATAAAAATGTTTAGAAATCTTGCCCATAGTCTTTTTAACACCTAATGGGCCTCCCATGGGAACATCGGGGCCAAAACAAAACCCGATACCTAATGGTTCCGGCACCACCACTTGGTAGAGTGCCTGCCGTGCTCCATCATTAAATGTCGCATCCGATAAGGTCTTTCGCATTAAAATACCGTCTGCAAAAAAAGAAACATTTTGTTAGTTGAGAGGCCTCTTCCTCGGTAACAGCAGATGACCGAAAGCTTTTAGTGTGTCGTCACACCCCTGGGCCTCAATCAGCTGCTCTCGAGTAGGAGTCGCCCCCCCCCTATACCAGCTCCAAGACCCCCACGCAAACAGGGTCTTGCCTGGGATGGTTCATCACAACCCCGAGCCAATGCAGGCTAGGCTCGAGGAATAGATTTCCCAAACCCAAATCATCCCCAGGATCTAACGAGTCACAGAGAGAGACTGCCCTCTTATCTTTTGACATTTTCCTGGTTACTGCACACAACGGAAATAACTCGGGCAAGGTTACCTAGCTTTTTCCTCCCAACTCTGTGAGGCTGGGTCCCTCCAAACCAGAGATTCCTCACTTTCAAGACAAACCCCTGACATTATTGCCTAAGAGTAGGTCAACCCCTGCACAAGGTATATCCTCTGTGATACCTACAACTAAGTAACCACATGGTATGCAGACTCCACCCATAATCTGTGCACTGGAGTCTTGACAGGCATCCTGTAATTCCTTTGAGCAAAAGTCCAACCCAGTGTATGTGTCATTCGACACTGGCAGTATGCCCCCACGAAGCAAAAATGTATGTGCTACCAGTGTCCCTCAAAGACATAACACCTGTTACCCTACCTTCATTTTGGTGTAAGGCCACGGTGGACTTGCTTTGTAAAGACCTTCATCCCAGGGTCCAACTGCTGAGTTACCTGACATACCCCGGGGGTGGTGCTTCAATATTAGCTACCCCTTTTGGGTACCTGGTGTATCTACCTTAGAAAACTCCAGCAAGCGCCTGATCTCTACGCATCTTCTTGCAATACGGCTGCAGATGGCCCCGTTTATGACAATAAGTACAGTTTAAAATGGTTTTTTAAAAAGGCCCCCTGCCCTTTTGACCTAGGTTGGATCCCTTTGGTTTTTGGGGAACTGGGCTCGTCCCAAACCCGTTCCTTGTAGTCCTGGACCTGTGACAGCTGACTTAAAACCTCCTCAGAGTGGGTACTGGAAAAATTAGGGTTATTAAAATCTTGTGGTTATTAGGCTGATAATGGGTGGCTTAACCTTCTGAAATTTCTTATTCTATTTGGTTTGGGGGGAGAAAAAATTACCATTATTAGTAGGGGGGGGTGTGGTAACTACTACCAAATTTTTGGTTAGCTTTAAAAATCTGTCACCCCGCTCTAAAGCATTATTAAAATCATCAAGATCCTTCTCCCCAAGATATGCCTTAAGGTCCCGAAGGAACATTTCCCAAAAGATCCTCTAAAAAATTAGGTAATTTTAACCCTTTATTATTGCCTACCACCCCCTTTGAGCGACCCACCTATTTAGAAGTGGGCATCTTCTCCTTTTCCATATTCCACCAAAGACTGCCCTGACTGAAACTTTAGTCCCCTGAATTTCTGCCTGTACCTTTCCGGCAACATTTGATAAGCTACTAAAACTACCTCTTTTAGCTTATAATAATCAGAAAAGGCAGATCCTTCTAAAGAACTAATAGCCTGTAACCCTTTACCAACTAATTGGGTTCTTGCTAATGTCGCCCATTCCTTTTCCGGCCAAACTTGGGATTTGGCCGTACTTTCAAATAACAGAAAAAACTGGTCTGGGTCTTTCTCTAGGAATTTGGGCACAAATTTTATGGCTTTATCCAAATGAAAAACATCTACTCTTGTGTCTGTTTCTGGGTGAGAAGCAAGCTGCCTCTCTTTAGCTCTTTCTTGAGCCCTAAGCTCCTCTAAGGCTCTCTGTTCCTGGATCTTTGTGCGCTCAATCCTTAACCACAGTTCTCACCCAGCTGTTGGTGAGGGCGGACGCAGAGCGTGCGGCTGGTGCCCTCTGGTGTCTGTATTGAGAAGTTTTGTTTTCTCAAGATGGCGGAACGCAGGAAAAGAGTCAACACTGTCTGTGTGGAATTATTGAAAGGTGCAATATACCAGGACACCGCTGACGTCATTCTGCCTCTTGTGATAAGAGATACGTATGGAATCCCACGTGAGGATTTATATGGGATTTCTCTGAACGGCAACGCAAGAATTTTTGTGAAATTTGTGTCGTCTGCTGCGTATGTGAGTGTTGTGGATGCCTTTCAAGAAAAACGGATTGTTATCAAACGTAGTTGGAGGTGCGCCTGCGTGATGTATCGACAAGTTATACGTGGGTTCGTCTACGTAATATCCCCCTTCGAGGCAGACGAGGTGGAATCCGTCGGACTTTTGGGCGCTATGGAAACCCGTACAAGCTGCCAAAAATTGGCTTGGTCCCAGGTTTTTATGCTTGGTATGCTCGCAGGTTCCTTTTCATGAAAATAACAATTGAGACATCCAATTCCCTCGTTTGTCATGTTGGAAGATTTTCAGGACGCAGGTCTACGTAACCACCGGGCCCAGGTTCGGACGTGCCCCCTGTGTGGTGCAACGGGTCATATGGCGGCGTCTTGGAGCCCCCGCCAAAGGGAAAACAACGGTCGGACGGGACAGACACTGCATCCAAAGTACGATGGAGGAGGGTGAGCTGGGCCATCAAAAGCCCACAATGGTGGGACAAGTCTGCAGATTTTACCACGGATAGTTAAAGTGGAGTGAAGCAGTGGATCTGCAGGGGGATCGTCTCGACGTACCACCAGCGTCGGAGATCGAGCGATTGGGTGCGTGGACATTTGCGTACCTCAGTGAAAAGGCACAAACGCCCTTGATATTGACCATTTTTGAAGACTTTACAGGGATCCTCGATAGCGGCGACGAGGGTTTACGCCTACATTAGCGGTGTCGCCTGTGGTCGACCATGGTCTAGCGGGAGTGTGGGGGGTGACGATAGGCCCGTACGACTTCGCGTGGTGGTGAGGATGTCGAGGGTAATAGAACAGACAGCGATGGTTGGACTATGGGGAGTGTCCGGGAAGAGGCCCAGTACACCGTGGAGGCGATGTCTTAACACCGGGTCAAGGTCTGGTAAAATGGTGTGGGCTGACGTAGCCAAGGAGTTAAGGGGACACCCCTTAGAGAAGTTAAGTGGAGTGTGGGAAAAACGGGCAGGTGCAGCAGTGGCAATCCAGTCAGGTAATAAGGTGATGGGAAAACGAAATGAGAAAAACCTAACCAGGTGTTCAAGTGTATAACAATGAATGTCAATGGCCCAGAGCAGAGGTCAAGAGAGGGTTTGGGTGAGGTTATCGCTCAGACTTTAGGAATGTTGACGTTTTTTTTATACAGGAACACAATTTTCGGTGTGGGGTAGTGAATTACGTTTTGCGGGTTAAAGTGTTTATGCGGGAAATTCGGATATCTCAAAGGTGGGGTTGTGATAGGCTTAAGGGAGACCAGCCCTTTTAGCTTGTAGCATGGGGAGTGGGGCGGAGGGGGCCGGGTTGTGGTGTGGTGGGTTTGTGGGGGAACATTCAGGTGGGTTTCGTGGGAGTATAATGCCAGCGACAAAAAAATCGACGAGTAAAAGAGGTTTTTGTACGCGATTTTTTTGGTTTATTTTCTCAGAAGTCTACCCTTAGTTTCTGTCGTGGCAGGTGATTGGAATTGTGTGATCCGGGAAAAAAGACGTCGAACCCCGTGGTGGGGGGTGTAATTTTAAGGGTTTTACGTGAGGTATTGCAAGCGATTGGTTTTTGGGGGGATGTTGTGGGTAGCGACGGGTGGAATGTGGAACATACGTTTTGTAGAAGGGGTTACGCTGCGGGGTTTGGGGACAGGGTTTATATCACCAACTTAATCCGTGGTGGCAGGGTTGATTGTGTTGATCTGGGTTTCTCAGATCACCGTGGTGTTCTGGTAACACTGGAGTGGGAGGGCGCTATCCGTGTATTTACTAGTTATTGGAAATTAAATGTCAGCTTGTTGCAAGGAGTCGATGCTGTGGAAGCTTTCAGGTTTTATGGTGGGTTGACTTCTGGAATAAGGGGGAATGGATAGAGGATGTTGTAGAGTGGTGGCATTCAAAGGCGAAACATGCAATACAGGGTTTTTATAGACGGTTAGGGAAGGAGGAGGCGTGTTTTTGATATGGGAAAGCAAAAATATTTAGAGGGACAGCTGAGGGATTGTTATGGTACAGGCGGGAGGTATGACCTGGGCAGAAATAAGTGGTCTACATAGTCAATTACGGGAAATTCAGAATGATAAATTTCAGGCTTTGAGGGTGCGACCCTGGGATTGAGGGAGGTGCTTTGGGGGGATAAACCCTCAGTTGGGGTTTCTGCGTAGTTTCAGAATGGGGACGGATGGCGACGACAGTTTTGTCAGTAGTGGTCGGTGATGACTTGGGGGGTTTTATCAAAAAGGACAAAGGCTCGTTACTACTGAGAGCATTGGGACCTATGCAGACCAATGGTTTGAGAGAAAATGGAAGGGTAGAGAGGGGAATCGAGAGGCGAGGGAAGCTTTACTGCGTGGCATAGTGGCAAATTTGAGAGACGTGGATCGGAGGACATGGAGGGTTGTATATCGGAGGAGGGTTTCCCAAGGCTGTTCAGGGCCCAGGCACTGAGGAAATTCACCGGGTTTGGGGGATGGGATACCAGGTGATTTTTATGTCGTTTCATTGGGAACTGTTAAAAACACATGTTGGTTCGACTTTACAATTCAATGAAAATAGAGGTAGCATGGGCGGTGAAGCTGGGTTGGGTGTTGTAGTATTGGTACCAAAGGCCGAGGTCTGTGAATCTTTGGAGGCATATAGGCCCATCATATTGATGGGGGGGGATTATAAAGATTTTTGCGGGGAAATTTTGGCAAACCGGATGAAACGAGTTTTGGACAAGGTAAATATGGGAAGGGCAATACGGGATTCCTGGCGATCTATGAGAGATGGTCATCGACCCCTCAAAAGTTTCGTGAAAGATTGTAGTGGAGGCAGAGTCGTAGGATTGGATTGGGAAAAGGCTTTTGAAAATGTGGATAGGGAAACATTTTAGCTATATTATTGAAGCAGGGTTTCGGGGAAGAAATAGTTAGCTGGGTACGTATGTTATATATGGAGGCACAGGTACGATTTCCAGGTTAATGGGAGGGTGGGGTCCGCGATAGGCATGGGGTGGGGGCTGCGGCAGGGGTGTCCCTCTCGCAGTTTTGTTTGCCTGTTTGCAGGACCCCTTTTATAGATTGGTAATGGGTGGGGTGGGGGGGGAGGATTGTGCACAGGAAGAAGCAGTAGAAATTTTAGGTTATGTGGGCGACACCACCATCTTGGGGCATAGTAGGATGGTTTAGCGTTCATAAATAAGGTTATAAGGTTTTTTAGCTATGCGTCTTCCCCCATGCGCATTAATAGAAAAAAAATCCAAACTTTTGGAGGTGGGGTCCCGGGTGGGCGGGACGTTAGGTACGGAGTATGGGTGGAGAACCGTTGAGCGGATAAAGATCTGTGGTGTGCATTTTTGAATGGGCGAACAGGCAGCGCGTGCATTTAATTCAAAACCCTTGTAGTTACGCTGCAATTCGTAGGATGGCGGGATGGAGACCAGGGTGATGTAACATTACACCAAAGAGTAAGAGTTGTTAACGTTTCTGGTGTATAGTAAATTATGGTTTGTTTCAGCGGTCTATCCATTGATGACGGACGATGCGTTGCGGTTACAGAGGAAGGCTTTGGATTTCATATGGGGTTACCCTAGGCATTGGGTTTGGGAAAGACATAGTTATGACACACGTAAATCGAGGAGGTTTGGGGTAATACCACTACACAGTCGACTAATGGGCATATATGTACGACAGGAATACCTAACAAGGGGTGGGGTCAGGGGGTGAGAGGTGATGCAGTGATGAGGGAGGTTCGACGATGGTGGGTGGGGAAGGACCTCACAAGGTGCGAAGCAATGTTACGGCACTTATTGATGGTGCAAAACCCTGTGAGAGTTAAGGCAGGTAAAACTAGATAATATAGGTATAACATCGGCGGAAGTCATCGGTGCTGAGGTTTTCCAGGATATAATTGGGAAGACTATATGGAGGGGTTCAAGAAATTGCGCTTACAAAACCCCGGGTTAGGGAAACTGGTTTACCGATTCCTCCCCGGGATTTTGGCGTCCAAGGCACAATTGTAAAATTATGGGAATGACCCAGGATCAGACCTGTGCGTGGTGTGGGTGGCCGGAAACGGCGTTTCATGTCGTATACTTTTTGTGACAGTTTACATAAGGTTAGGGTTGGTTTTAAGGGTGTTCTCCGAAGAGTGGGAGGGGGGGGTTTGTCGATGCTTAGAGTTTTGAGTCTTGAAATGGGAGATTGCTCGGATGCTGTACGACGTTCCGTGTCATATTTGGTACTTGACTATTTAATGTGTCATGGGGTATGCGGGGGCTTACTGGTGCGATGCGTGTCAAGGGCGCTGATGTGTCATGTTTATAGGACGAAATGTAGGAATAGAGAGGTATATGGGCAATGCTGGGAGGGAGCTTTTCTTTGGGTATAGGAATCTAACGATGGAAACGTTTTCGGGAGTAATGAGGTGGGGGTAGGTATAATCGCTTGGTTGGGCTAGGGGTTGGTCTCCCGGGGGGGGGAGAGAAGAGTTAGTTTTTTTTTTTTTTTTTGGGGTCTGGACTGTATGTTTTATTTGGTGTGTATGGTGAATCTGGGTGTAATGTAGGGTGAAGGAAGGGAACCTTGTGTGGTCTGGGGTATAGTGTTCTTCTGGCGTGAATGAGTATCATAGTCTGAGAAAGGGGGGGGGAGGGGTGGTACTCAGAACCAAGGTATGGTTTCTTATGCTGAGTCTGTTGAACCACTAAGTCACCAAAAAGAGGCTACGCTGTGTTTAATGTTTATGTTATACAAAATTTTCTAATTTGCCAGGTTGGTGTTAGTTGCATATAGTGTGAATTGTTTGGAGTTTTGTAATGCAATTGTTTTTGCGATGTATTCTGTGTGCACCTGTTAGTACTGGTTTTACTAAGTACATAAGAGTCCAGCAATGTATGTCATGCGACCTGCGAGTCGTAAAGTTGTGTGCTGGAAGATTTTTTGGGTTTTAATTAATGGTAGAAGTTTTAAGTGGGTAATAGTCTTAACATGTTTGTTTCAAAAAAACACTTCTTTCCTATGTTGTGCTATAATTTATATGATGGGTCTTCTTGAGTGGCCCCTTATTGTGCCAAGTACTGTATATTACATGCCTCTCGATATCTTACTGATGTATTGACTATTCCACTTTTGGGTTTCAAGGTATGGATCGGGTTTTACGCACATTTGGTGGTAGGGAATAATTGGTGGGGTGAAGTGGGTTTCTGGGGGGGGGGTTGATGGATGATGCTTTAGGATAACCATAGTTTAAAAAATTTTTGGGGTATTACGTCAGTTCATTCTATTGTTTATGCCATGCATTATTGTAAGCAGTACGATTATTTCCAGTGTATTATGCAGACACTGATTTTTACATATCGTGGACTTTTTTTTGTGTGTAACCACGATATAGCTTTGTTTTGCAGGGTAGCTCCATTATGTTTTGTTGATATTATTCGTCTTGGTCTGTATCCTAGGAATTGGGAAGGGGTTTTGCTTTTACACAGAATACTGATGTGTGTATGTAATATTGTTTATTGGATAGCAGTCCTGTAACGCTTTCTCATTTTGATTTATATTTGTTGTATGGATTTTATTAATAAAATATAAAAAAAAAATCCTTAACCGTTCCTTTTCTTCTGCAACTAGGGTTAATTTCATTTGTAAAATTACTACTTCCTTATCCAGGTCCCTATCATGGGGATTTGATTCAATGTCACCTTCCAAATGCATGTCATCCTCAGAATTTTCACCAGTGTCAGCCATGTTGAGAAATAATAGCACCAAATCTTACTACCAGCCACAGAAATTACTGATATAAAATAAAAAAGCCAAAAGCAGGTACATATACTGAATAGTATATTCACAAGGAGTTTCTGTGACTCCCTCAAATTAAAAAGGATTGCCCGAAAATCCGAAGAAAAAAAAATAAGAGCTACTGCACCTGCAAAGGTAAATTAATTCCAGAAAATTTAGGTGAGCATAACCCCCTAAAAAACACAAGATTGTCCCCGCAAGGGTAAATTTTGACAAAATATTAAGTATTAAAAAACCCTAAAAAACAAAAATATGGCACGAAAGGTAAATGATTTAGAGTATTAATTTAAAATAAACCCTAAAAATAGCAAGTTGCACCAAAGGTAAATTATTTTTTAGTGTGAGTGTTTTAGGATGTTCCCCCCTTTCCAAACCCCTAAAAAATGATTATTGACTTTCCAGGTTGCAAACTTGAAATTCCCCAATTTTGATAATTCTCCCTATACAGGCCCCCATGTTTGCCAAAAATGTGGGATAGTGGGGGCTTGAGGTCAAGGGGAAAGGTAAAAATTCACACATCTCAAGCCCCAAAACCCGGGCCACCCAGGGTATCCCGTCAAAAAAAGAAGCGTAAACCGTAGTGCTACTTCAAGGGGGTTTGGGTTTAAAAGGGGTTAGGCAAAAAAACCCCAATTAGGAAAAAAAATTATTTATCACCTAACATAAAATAACTAAAACCTTAATTCTAAACGCCCAATGAGGGTACAACAGCTGGTGGGGTTCAGCCCCCATAACCTGGTTCCGTCAGCGTCAGGCCGTATTACATACAAACCCCATTTTTTCTTCATCATCATCCCACAGCACCCTGACCATGTCAGAGCCGGGTTTAAAAACAGGGGAAAAAAA
>NC_069477.1:22632621-22665757 GCF_026875155.1 Cherax quadricarinatus | reverse complement strand
CTGTAGCACGACGGGGCACTTGCTCTATAGTATTGCCAGCCGTGCCATTTCCCTGGCTGCTTGCTTCCTCCTGGTTCGCATCCATCTGCTGACTGGAGGTGTTTTTCAAATTTTTTTCCCCGGGCGGTCCCAGACCAGGGTGCTGATAGCGTCAGGTTTCCACTGGCCACAAGTTTTATATATATATATATATATATAATATAATATATATATATATTAATATATATATATATATATATATATATATATATATACATATATATATTAATATATATATATTTATATATATATATTATATATATATATTATTTATATATATATATATAATATATTTTTATATTTAGAAGATGTCTTGAGTATTTTTTAAAAATATTTTTTATCAGAAGGCCTTATAAGAATTAATCCACATAGGCTGATGTTATTACTGAAAAAATGTTGGTGATGCTTGATTCTGAGAGTCTGAGTCACCTTTTCCTTCATTCCATTAAATATGATTGTTTATTATCGAAGTGGTGTATCACCTGCACAAGTAAAAAAAATACCAATAAAAACATTAAAAACATTAATAATAATAATAATAAATAAAAAATAATAATAATAATAATAATAAAAATAATAAAAAAAATAGTAATACTATTAATTTATTTGGCTACAGTAGGGGTGCATTTCACTTTTCTGATTTATGTGTTAATATCTAAAAATTTGATATTAGGAAGGTAAATTCTGGTGGTCTCTTATGTACATTCCTTGGAAATATTCCACTGCTACTTATCAGTCAGTCATTCTACTTGAAAAATCATCCGGCTGCACAGTCAATCATCCGTACAACTAACTAATCACTGAGTCTACATCACAGTCGTTTTGTGAAGCATTTTGGCAGTATAAATATTCCTTTCAAGGTCCACATTCAGACATGCTGTGATTCTCTGAAAGAATCATCTGAATTTTGAAGTTGATACTAATCGGTGGATGATTCCACTCTTTCCCTGTCACTTGAGTTCGTTAGTCTGTCGTCATGCATCTATCCAGTGTCTATCCCACTAACCACTCACCCCTTTTCGCATCTATCCCCTCAGCCATCTGTTACTAATCCATCAAAATGCCTATCTTCTTATCATCCGCTCATCCATCCATCTGTGCATCCATCCATCGACCCATGTATCCTTCCAGCTGCCCAAACCCCCAATTCTTACGTCAATCCCCCTCATCTCTCCTACAGTTCCCGAATGTATTATCCACCACACACTTGCACATGATCACACCCCCTCCCCATTTCTTCTCCACACCTTCTTACATCTCCCCATGCATACCCACACCTCCCCATACTTTTTCCACACCTTCCTACATCTCCCCCTTTCATACCACACCTCCCATACTTCTCCGTCCCTTCCTAATCTCCCCATGCATACCCACACCTCCCCATACTTCTCCACACCCTTCCTACATCTCCCATGCATACCCCCACTCCCCATACTTTTTCCGCCCCTTCCTACATCTCCTCATGCATACCCACACCTCCCCATGCTTCTCCACACCTTCCCACATCTCCCATGCATACCCACACCTCCCATATTTTTCCCCCCCTTCCTACATCTCCTCATTTCATACCCCACCTCCCCGTGCTTCTCCACACCTTCCTACATCTCCCCATGCATACCCACACCTCCCCCTACTTCTCCGCCCGTTCCTACATCTCCTCATGCATACCCACCCCCTCCCCATACTTCTCCACACCTTCCTACACCTCCCCATGCATACCCACACCTCCCCATATTTCTCCACACCTTCCTACATCTCCCCATGCATACCCACACCTCCCCTACTTCTCCACACCTTCCTACATCTTCCCATGCATACCACACCTCCCCATACTTCTCCACACCTTCCAACATCTCCCCATGCATACCCACACCTCCCCATACTTCTCCACACCTTCCAAAATCTCCCCATGCATACCCACAAACCCCCATACTTCTCCACACCTTCCTACATCTTCCCATGCATACCCACACCCCCATACTTCTCCCCACCTTCCAACATCTCCCATGCATATCCACACCTCCCCATACTTCTCCACACCTTCCTACATCTCCCCATGCATATCCCCAAACCTTCCATAAATTCTCCACACCTTCCAACATCTCCCCCTGCATACCCACACCTCCCCATACTTCTTTCCCCACCTTACTACATCTCCCCATGCATATCCACACCTCCCCATATTTTTCCCCACCTTACTACATCTCCCCATGCATATCCACACCTCCCCATACTTATCCACACCTTACTACATCTCCCCATGCATATTTCCCCACCTCTCCATAAATTCTCCACACCTTACTGCATCTCCCCATGCATACCCACACCCCTCCATACTTCTCCACACCTTACTACATCTTTCCCCCTGCATATCCACAAACCCCCCATACTTCTCCACACCTTCCTACATCTCCCCATGCATATCCACACCTCCCCATACTTCTCCACACCTTCCTACATCTCCCCATGCATATCCACACCTCCCCATACTTCTCCACACCTTGCTCCCATCTCCCCATGCATATCCACACCTCCCATACTTCTCCACACCTTACTACATCTCCCCATGCATATCCACACCTCTCCATACTTATCCACACCTTACTACATCTCCCCATGCATACCCACACCTCCCCATATTCTCCACACCTTCCAACATCTCCCCATGCATACCCCCCACCTCCCTATACTTCTCCGCCCTTTCCTACATCTCCCCATGCATATCCACACCTCCCCATACTTCTCCACACCTTACTACATCTCCCCATGCATACCCACACCTCCCCATACTTCTCCACACCTTACTACATCTCCCCATGCATATCCACACCTCCCCATACTTCTCCACACCTTCCTACATCTCCCCATGCATACCCACACCTCCCCATACTTCTCCACACCTTACTACATCTCCTCATGCATATCCACACCTCCCTCTCCTTCCAGTTACTCATCTAACAACAACAGCTTCATTACAGAGACTCATAAAACTGCACACGAAACGTTTCTTGAATTTCCCTTTAAGAGCAATCATCTAAAGGATTCCTTTTAAAAGAAGCCTACTAAATCTTCCTTATTAAGAGGAGCCTACTGAAGCTTGTTTACTAAAGTAAGTTCACTGAAGCATGCCTTCTTAAAGAAGCCTACTGAAGCCTGCCTACTAAAAGAAGCCTATTGAAGCTACTAAAGATTGCCTATTAAAAGAAGCCAACTGAAGCTTGTTTACTAAAAGAAGCCTAATTAAGCTTACCTTGTAAAAGAAGCCTACCAAAGCTACTGAAGCTTACCTATTAAAAGAAGCCTACTGAAGCTTGCCTACTAAAAGAAGCTTACTGAAGCTTTCCTACTGAAAGAAGCTTACCAAAGCTTCCCTACTGAAAGAAGCCTACTGTAACTTCCCTGCTAAAAGAAGCCTGCTAAAAAAACTACTGAAAGATGTTTTTTCACTTTAGATCTACATGATAAATCCATTAGTCTCCGACTTTCCAAATTTCACATATATATATTTTTTCCCTCAACTTAGGAATTCATTCCTTACGAGGCCATTTGAATTTCAAAAATTTTTCCCAATATTTTTTTTTTAATTTCTCACTATGATTTTTTTTATTCTCAATAAAATTATTTACCATTCACAATTATTTATAATAAACTGAAAAAACGCAACTCGATTATGCTTACTTCTGAGTTTAATTTTTCCTATGTTTTCTCGTCTGCTGTATATTTCATTATTTATTATGTATCTATTATGCCTTCCGTGTCTACTTTGTTATATACTCCTGTTATTAAATCCTGGTCAAAGTTATTCAGATTGTAATTATCCTGGGGATAGTTATCCTGGTCACAGCTGGTTGTAATGTTCATAATTATCCTGGTTACAGTTATCTTGGTCATAGTTATCATGGTCATAATCACCTGGTTTTGGTTATTCTGGCCATAATAATCATGGTCTTAGTTATCCTGTTCACTTTTATCCCGGTCATAATATTAAATATCCTAGTAAAGATTATCCTGGTCATAGTTTTCCTGGTCATAGTTATTCTAGTCATAATTATCCTGGTTATAGTTTTCCTGGTCATAGTTATTCTAGTCATAATTATCCTGGTCATAGTTTTCCTGGTCATAGTTATTCTAGTCATAATTATCCTGGTCATAGTTTTCCTAGTCATAGTTTTCCTGGCCGCAGTTATCCTGGTCTTAATGATCCTGGTCTTAATAATCCTGGTCATAATTATCCTGGTCATAATTATCCTGGTCATAATTGCCCTTCCTTGAGTTAGCAAGTTTTTGCTTACCACGTGTTTCATATTTTTATCTCACTTTCTGTTGTTATTACAGCATAAATCTGTGAGATATACTAATAGTATAGTGAGATAGGCCTCTACTGTAGTGAGGTAGGCCTATAACAGTGACACAAATCAACAGTTTAGAGGTACAGGCCTATATAACAGTGAGATTAGGTGTATTGTATAGAGATTCAGACTGACCTCTTTTTTAATTTGTCCTTCCGGTTATTCTTTAGTAGAGGTCATTAAATTTTTTTTAGTGCGTGTTGTGTGTGTGTGTGTGTGTGTGTGTGTGTGTGTGTGTGTGTGTGTGTGTGTGTGTGTGTGTGTGTGTGTGTGTGTTTGTGTGTGTATGTGTGTGTGTGTGTGTGTGTGTGTTTTGTGTGTGTGTGTGTGTGTGTGTGTGTGTGTGTGTGTGTGTGTGTGTGTTGTGTTTGTGTGTGTGTGTGTGTGTGTGTGTGTTGTGTGGTGTTTGTGGTGTGTGTGTGTGTGTGTGTGTGTGTGTGTGTGTGTGTGTTGGTGTGTGTGTTTGTACTCACCTAATTGTACTCACCTAATTGTGGTTGCAGGGGTCGAGACTCAGCTCCTGGCCCCGCCTCTTCACTGATCGCTACTGGATCCTCTCTCTCTCTTTTCCTGAGCTTTGTCAAACCTCTTCTTAAAACTATTTTGGTTCCGCCTCACTACTTCACTTGCGGGCATTCCACTTGTGACAACTCTAGACGAAGAAATATTTCCTAACGTCCCTGTGCTCGTCGAGTCTTCCTTCCGTTGTGCCCCCCTTGCCCCTGTGTCCCCCTCTGGAACACCCATCTCTGTCCACCTTGTCTTTTCCCCGCTTTTTGTATGTCGTTACTTCTCCCTGACCCTTCTGTCCTCCATGTCGTCACCCTTTTTTTCCCCTTAACCTTTCCTCGTACACATTCCCTTGAGCTCTGGGACTACCCTTGTTGAAACCTTTTTGTCTTTCCTAATTCTTGACGTGCTTGCCCGGGTGTGGGTTCCAGACGGTGCTGCATACCCATAGGGCCTAAATACACAGTGTACAGGTCTTGAACGACCCTTTGGGTATCGGAACGCTTTCTGGGTTTCCCAGGCGCCCGTATGCGCAGGGGTTTATTTGGTTGATGTGTGCCCCCGGGGTACTCGGGGTTAGGTCACCCCAAGGTCTTTCTCCGGGTGAGGTCGTAGTCTTTGTCCACCTAGCCTAAAATCTGTCTGCGGTTTCTTTGCCCCTCCCCAATTTTCTGTTTTTGCTTTTGGCTGGATTAAATTTCGGGAGCCAGTTACTGGACCCATGTCCAGCCTTCCGGGTCTCTTTGCAGTCCTGCCTACCTCGCCGTTTTTCTTCCCCAAAACCCCGCATTCGAAAGGGGCTTTCAGAGTTTCCCCCGGGTGGGGCACATTAAAAAAAATGCCGGCCCTAGTGCCCCCGGGGGACCCCCCGTCCAGGCCCCCACTGTGTCCCCTTTCACTCCCATGACCGTGCTGCCCCCCTGTGGGGTATCCCTTATCATGCTTGCCCTTTTTTTATGTGGCCTGATCCTCCAGCTTCTGCACTAATTTTGTGGGGAACTTGTCAAAGGCCTTCCTGCATCTAGAAAACGCAAATCTACCCAACCCCCTCTCTCGTGTTTTTACTTTGTTCCCTTGCATAAAACTCCGGAGGTTTGGATACAAGATTTCCCTTCCATGCCCATGGGTTTTTCATTATAATCTTGTTCCTTCCGGGGTTTTCGACCACTCCCCCTGATAATCTTTCCATACTTTGCACACAATACATGTCAAACACAGGTCGAGTTTAGTGCCTCTTTCTGTTTCCTTTCTTAAAATAGGGACTACATTAGCTGCTTCATTTCTCAGTATTGCCCATTTTCGGGGAGTGTTGAAGATTGGGTTAGGGGGCACACACAGCATCTCGCTCCTCAAAGGACCCGGGGGGAGTGTTGTCCGGTCCCATCCCCTTTTTGGGGGTTCAAGGCATTTAAAGAGCTTCTTCACCTCCCCTCAGTTTTTCGTATGTCTCCAACACTTGGGGGATTTCCCCTTTTGATGTTCCCTTCTGTGCTGTCTTCCCACAGCCCCCCGTCTCTACTGTAAAAAACTTCCCTTAAATCCCTGTTCAGCCCTCAATACCTCCGATCATTTCTTGTGATTCTCCCCCTTTCCTGTCCTAATCTGATCCCCGGGTCTTTGACTGTTGTCTTCCCCCTGATTGGCTAACAACATTTCGGGTCAGTCTTGATTTCGATGCTATGTCATTTCATACGCCCGCGGGGCCTCCCCCTTACCTGTGGTACTCTTTCCGGCTCTGCCTGATCCCCTATTTTCTGTGTTCTCTGCCTTCTGTATTTTTCCTTTCCTCTATTGCCTTTGTTTTTTGCCTCCTTACACCGTCGGGTAAACCGGGGGGTTTGTTCTGGCTTCCCGTTTTTTACTGTTGCCCTTGGAATGAACCTTTCCACTGCCCCCTTGATTTTGTTGCTACATATTCCTTCATTTCATTTACTGTTTCCGCCAGTTCTCTGTCCCACTGGACCCCCCGCATGAAGTTTTCAAACCCTAGTGTCCCCCTTTTATAGCAGGTTTTTCCCCATTCTACCCCTGTTTTCCCCCACTTGCACTCTACAGTATTAAGCACAGAACCACGTGGTCCTAGCTCCTGGGGGACTCCTACTTTATCCCAATGTCTGACTCCCCGGGTGAAACAAGGTAAAATTTTGCTGGTTCTCCTCCCTCCATTTGGGGTATTCCCTTAACAGTTGGGCATAAAGGTTTTCCAGCACCAGCCAACACCTGGCTCTCCATGTTTCGGGACCCCCATGGGGCCCGGGTTTTCCCAGTAAAATCTCCCGTGGTTGAAAAACCCCCCAAACCCGCAAATTTGCTTGCTGGAGTAGCTCTTCTTTCCACCTCACAAGTGGTCCACCTTGCCTGTTCTCTCTTTATATTCCCCTCTTTTGGCCTCCCGCATTCTGTGAGGATTATACATCACTGCAAAGACCACTTTGTGTTTCCCCCAAATGAAATGTACCTGTATGTATCTTTTCCTTCTCACAATTCCTTCCATTTTCTCGAATTTCCATTTTTTTTTTCGAGCAGAGCAACCCCCCAAACCCCCCCCCCTACCCCCCTATCTTTTCCCCATGATCGGTATCCTTGTGGGAAGATTGCATCGTTTTTTGTCTCCAGAGTTTTTTTTCTGTAACTCTATGAGTCTGGGGATTCCCATTTATTCTTCTTGCCATTTTCCCATGTTTATTCGTTAATCCATTGCATTTTTGTACCAACCCTTTAAATTTTTGTTTTAATACGTAAAGTGGTGCGGGGGTGGAAACAGAGGACGGGTGTGATGGTTGGTTTGGAATGTTATTGCCCTTGGGGGGGTCGTGGCTGGAGTCCTTTGCGGTGTTTCGGGGGGGCGTTGTCCTTCCCTTTGATCCGGGTTAACTGCTCTCCTTTTTTTATTTTCCTCCATTTTTCCCCTTTTGTTTTTTAACCTCTCTTTTATTGTCTTTTCCCTTTTGCCTGTGTTCTGTCTCGGCGGGTACACACTCCGGAACCCTGCTTGCCTCCGCCGTGCTTTCTCCTGCGGATCTGGTTCGGGTTGGGGTTCTGCCTTGAAAAAAACTTTGGAGGCCGATTCCTTTTTCTTTGTGAACCCCCCAATTCTCCCAAAATTTGCCCCCGGGTCATGTCCCCCCCCGCCTATCACCTTTATGATGTTTCAAACGCTTTTTTTCCCCTCTTTTTTTCTCATAAGTTTCCCTTTTCTTCGTCTAGCCCATGACAAAAACGGATCTCTCCCTTTCCCCCTCCCATGTACCCCCATTTCATCCTCTATGTGTTTTAGTTCCTTCCCCCGGGGGTGTTCCCTTTCCCTTTAGTCCCTTCCCCCGTTATGGCCCCATGTTTTGGTTTTTCCTTTCCCGCTCATTTTCCCCGGCCCCCACAGGGATCTTTAAGGTCCTTGCCATTTCCCATTCCATCAAATTTTTCCAACCCCTTTTTCGTCCTAGGCCCCTGTCTTTGTTTTGGCCCCATGGGGTTTGAAGGGGCATCGCAACAGTTTTAGTTTCCATGCTTCCTTTGGACCTGTTGCTGTGTTCGATGTAGCCATTGCCGAGCTCTTTTAATATCTTGCTCTGTGCTGTTTCAGATGTCCAGCTCCCTTTAATCTCTCTATTTTGATTTTTGCTGCGTGGCCTGTTGCTTCCACCCTTCTGCATCGCTGCTAACCTCCTTTCCATCTTCTTTCCAGCTCATCATCTCCTTCCCCATCTTCCTCCCTTTTTTTTAGCTTATCTCCCCTTCCTCCCCCTCAGATTTGTCCTTGGAGCCCCTTGTCCTCATCCTGGTTAGGGGGGGGGAAAGGCGGTTTTGGAGAGGGGGTGGATGGTTTGGGGGAGGGGGAGGGTGGTTTTTTGGGGGGCAGAGATAGTTGGGGGGGGGAGTTAGAGGTTTGGGGAGGGGGTTAGATGGTTTGGGGGAGAGAGGGGATGGGTGGTTATGGGGAGGGGGAGATGGTTATTGGAGGGAGGGGGGGTTGTTTGGGGGGGGGGTTTGACGGGTTTTGGGGGGGGGGTTTGTGGTTTGGGGGAGGGGTAGGGGCTAAGGCTAAGGGGTCAAATGGCGGGGGGTGGTGTGGTTGGTGTGTGTGGTGGTGTGTGTGGTGTGTGTGGTTTTGGTTGGGTTTTGTGGTGTGTGAATGTGTGTGGTGAAGTTGTGTGTTTGTGTGTGTGTGTGTTTTTGTTGTGTGGTGTTGTGGGTGGTGTGGGCGTGTGTGTGTGGGGGTATGTTATGTGTATGTGTGTGTGTGTGTTTGTGTGTTTACGTATGTGTGTATGTATGTGTGTGGTGTGTATGTGTGTATGTGTGTGTATGTGTGTGTGTGTGTGTCTACCCTTGTGTGTGTGTGCTTGTGTGTGAGGGAGGGAGGGTTAGGGGGGGGGGTTGAGAGGTCCGTCGTGTAGGCACAAATTTAGTCTCATTTATCTTTCCCAATTATGCTACTCTCTCCACTTATTGCCCTTTCTGGATTTACGTGTTAATTGTTGCTGGTTATTATCATTTTCCTTGTTCACATTGAGAGAGGACTTCCTAGCTTCCTAAGTATTCTTACTGCTAATAACTACCGGTAGTAACACTGCCTGTGTGCGTGTGTGCGTGTGTGTGTGTGTGTGTGAGTGTGTGTGTGAGAGTCTTGTGCGGTGTAATGACTGGCCGCAACTTCTTGTGACCTGACTAAACCCTCCTGGGTGTGTGTGTGTTTGTGTGTGTATGTGTGTGTGTGTTTGTGTGTGTGTGTGTGTGTGTGTGTGTGTGTGTGTGTGTGTGTGTGTGTGTGTGTGTGTGTGTGTGTGTATGTGTGTGTGTGTGTGTGTGTGTGTGTGTGTGTGTGTGTGTGTGTGTATGTGTGTGTGTGTGTGTGTGTGTGTGTGTGTGTGTGTGTGTTTGTGTGTGTGTGTGTGTATGTGTGTTGGTGTGTGTGTGTGTGTGTGTGTGTGTGTGTGTGTGTGTGTGTGGTGTGTGTGTGTGTGTGTGTGTGTGTGTGTGTCCGAATCTGTATCCCACATAGGTGAGCAATTTCGTGTTTACGCATCCATGTAAATTAAATTCCATCCCTCATTTAAATGAATTAAACACCCAAATAAAAAAAAAGGGGGAGGGGGCAATAATTTTTCATAAAAAGAATCCTTCCATAAATTGCGAAAACCGCCATGCAATTAAAAGTAAATGAAATACGCATGCCAGTCATTATTAGAACCTTCGGTGAATAAATGTGATCTCATACACTCGTGTATTATGTATACATTCGAATGTTATGCATTAATAATTGTTATGCAGGGTTCTGCATGACATCGTAATGTACATATAGTGGAGAAGTGTGCCATAATAGTATGAATATTATAGTTGTGGAGAATAATTTTATAATTGATAATGTGCATTTGGGGGTACTGTAAAGTACTCTAACTGTAATTATAAAGAAATTCTGTTAATGATTTATTTTCGAAGGATGTTTGGGTACGCGGAGTAAGCGTGGTTTGGGGGAGTCACGTGACGTTAGCATGGTGTGTAGAGGCTGGCGTCGGAGACGCTGTGTATTTAAGATAAGTTTGTAGTTGTGCACTCATTTTGTTTATCCAACTCAAGCCATAGGCTCTCATATGGCTTACCTGTATGTTCACCCAGGCTCTGACATGGTCAGGGTGCTGTGGGAGGAGTGAGGAAATAAGAAATGAAGTTGGGAGTTGAGTAGTGTGGGCCTGGCGCTGACGAGGCATAGGTGTTATGGTGGCTGAACCTCCAGCCAGCTGTTGCTTGTGTACCCTCATTTGGGCGTTTAGGATTAAGGTTTTCCTGTTATGTTATATTATGGTGACTAAATAGATATATTTTCCTAATTGGGATTTTTGCCTAACCCTCTGTTACCCAACCCCTTTAAGTACACATACCAGTTTAGCGCTTTCTGTTTTGACTGGGATAGCCCTGGGTGGCCGGTTTGGGCTTGAGATGTGTGTAACTTTTACCTTTTCCCTTAGACCAGGCTCAAGCCTCCAGCTATCCCACATTTTTGCATAACATGGGGGCCTGTATATGGGAGAATTATCAAATTTTATGTGGTAATTCAAGTTTGCAACCTGGAAAGTCAATAATCATTCTTTACTGGGTTGGTCAGAGGAAGCATTCACTATAACACTCACATTAAAATAATAATTTACTTTTGTTTGCAATATTGCTGGTTTTTAGGGTGTTATTATTAATTAATACCCTGTGAATAATTTACTTTTGTGTGCAACATTGCTGGTTTTTAGGGTGTTGTTATTAACTAATACCCTGTGAATAATTTATCTTTCTGTATAATATTGCTGGTTTTAGGGTGTTATTATTAATTATCTATAAATCATTTACCTTTCTGTACCATATTGTTGATTTTTAGGGTGTTATTAATACTTGATATTTTGTGCATAATTTACCCTTGCAGGTACAATCTTGCTGATTTTTAGGGGGTTATGCTCACCTAAATTTCTGGAAATAATTTACCTTTGCAGGTGCAGTAGCTCTTATTTTTTTCTGCCAGGGTTTTCTTTTTGTGTGCAATCCTGTTTAATTTGAGGGAGTCACATGACAACTCCTTGTGAATATACTACTTCAGTATATGTACCTTGCTGTGTGCTTTATTATTTTATATCAGTAAGTTCTGTGGCTGGTAGTAAGATTTGCTATTATTTCCCAAAATGGCTGACACTGGTGAAAATTCTGAGGATGACATGCATTTGGAAGGTGACATTGAATCAAATCCCCATGATAGGGACCTGGATAAGGAAGTAGTAATTTTACAAATGAAATTAGCCCTAGTTGCAGAAGAAAAGGAACGGTTAAGGATTGAGCGCACAAACATCCAGGAACAGAGAGCCTTAGAGGAGCTTAGGGTTCAAGAAAGAGCTAAAGAGAGGCAGCTTGCTTCTCACCCAGACACAGACACAAGGGTAGATGTTTTTCATTTGGATAAAGCCATAAAATTTGTGCCCAAATTCCTAGAGAAAGACCCAGACCAGTTTTTTTCTGTTATTTGAAAGTACGGCCAAATCCCAAGTTTGGCCGGAAAAGGAATGGCGACATTAGCAAGAACCCAATTAGTTGGTAAAGGGTTACAGGCTATTAGTTCTTTAGAAGGATCTGCCTTTTCTGATTATCATAAGCTAAAAGAAGTAGTTTTACTGGCTTATCAAATGTTGCCGGAAAGGTACCCGCAGAAATTCAGAGGACTAAAGTTTCAGTCAGGGCAGTCTTTTGTGGAATATGGTAAGGAGAAGATGTCACTTCTAAATAGGTGGTGTCGCTCAAAGGGGGTGGTAGGCAATTATGAAGGTGTAATTACCTTAATTTTGTTAGAGGATCTTTTGGGAAATATTCCTTCTGACCTTAAGGCATATCTTGAGGAGAAGGATCTTGATGATTTTAATAATGCTTTAGAGATGGGTGACAAATTTTTAGCTAACCAAAAATTTGGTAGTAGTTACCACACCCCACATACTAATAATGGTAAGTTTTCTCCACCCACCAATAGGAATAAGAAATTTCAGAAGTTTAAGCCACCCATCTATCAGCCACAAGAGTTTTAATAACCCTAATTTACCAGTACCCACTCGAGGAGGTTTTAAGTCAGCTGTCACAGGTCCAGGACTACAAGGAACAGGTGGGACGAGCTCAGTTCCCCAGAGCCAAGGGATCCAACCTAGGTCAAAAGGGCAGGGGGCCTTTAAACCATATTACTGTACTTATTGTCATAAACAGGGCCATCTGCAGCCGTATTGCAAGAAGATGCGTAGAGATCAGGCGCTTGCTGGAGTTTCTCAGGTAGATACACCAGGTACCCACACGGTAGCTAATATTGAAGCACCACCTCCGGGTATATCAGGTAACTCAGCAGGTTTGGACCCTCGGATGAAGGTCTTTACAAGCAAGTCCACCGTGGCCTTACACCAAAATGAAGGTAGGGTAACAGGTGTTATGTCTTTGAGGGACACTGGTAGCACATACACTTTGCTTCGTAGGGGCATACTGCCAGTGTCGGATGACACATACACTGGGTTGGACGTTTTGCTCAAAGGAATTACAGGATGCCCTGTCAAGACTCCAGTGCACAGGTTATGGGTGGAGTCTGCATACCAGTGTGGTTACTTAGCTGTAGGTATCATAGAGGGTATACCTTGTGCAGGGGTTGACCTACTCTTAGGCAATAATGTCATGGGTTGTCTTGAAAGTGAGGAACCTCTGGTTTGGAGGGACCCAGCCTCACAGAGTTGGGAGGAAAAAGCTAGGGCTACCTTGCCCGAGTTATTTCCGTTGTGTGCAGTAACCAGGAAAATGTCAAAAGATAAGAGGGCAGTCTCTCTCTGTGACTCGTTAGATCCTGAGGATGATTTGGGTTTGGGAAATCTATTCCTCGAGCCTAGCCTGCAGTTGGCTCAGGGTTGTTATGAACCATCCCAGGCAAGACCCTGTTTGAGTGGGGGTCTTGGAGCTGGTATAGGGGGGGGGGCGACTCCTACTCGAGAGCAGCTGATTGAGGCCCAGGGGTGTGACGACACCCTAAAAGCTATTCGGTCATCTGCTGTTACCGAGGAAGAGGCCTCTCAACTAACTAAATGTTTCTTTTTTGCAGACGGTATTTTAATGCGAAAGACCCTATCGGATGCGACATCTAATGATGGAGCACGGCAGGCACTCTACCAAGTGGTGGTGCCGGAACCATTTAGGTATCAGGTTTTGTGTTTGGCCCACGATGTTCCCATGGGAGGACATTTAGGTGTTAAAAAGACTATGGGCAAGATTTCTAAACATTTTTACTGGCCCCAGGTATGGGAATCAGTGGGTAAGTATGTAGAATCATGCCCAGTTTGCCAAAGGGTAGGAAAACCTAATCAGGGAATTAAACCTGCCCCTCTTAACCCTATTACAGTAGCCGGAGAACCTTTTAGCAGGCTGGTGGTGGATTGTGTGGGGCCGCTACCCAGGACCAAGATGGGAAACCAGTACTTACTTACTATTATTTGTTCCTCGACCAGGTTTCCGGAGGCCATTCCACTACGTAAGATTACAACACGCGTGGTCTTGAGAGCATTGGTGAAATTTTTTACGCAGGTCGGGATCCCTAAGGAAATTCAAACAGATCAGGGGTCAAATTTTACATCTAAACATTTTCGCACGGTTTTGGGGGAGTTTAATATTAAAATGACGACCTCCACTGCCTATCACACAGAGAGTCAAGGGGTTGTGGAGCGGTTTCACCAGTCTCTCAAAACTATGCTGCGGGCTTATTGTGCCCAGTACCAGAAGGACTGGGATGAGGGTATCCCCCTCCTTTTATTTGCCGTGCGGGACAGCACTCAGGATTCATTACGCTATAGTCCCTTTGAACTGATCTATGGTCACCACGTACGGGGACCACTGACGATTTTGAAGGATTACTGGCTTGGTGAAGATTGTGAGGCTGCCCCCTCGGAGGATTTTCTCGCTTTCAGAGACCGTTTGGCTCACATGAAGCATCTGGCGGCTGCGAACCTGCACATCAGCCAAACCAAGATGAAGAAACAATTTGACCGCAAGGCCGTGCCTCGTACCTTTGAAGTGGGAGAGGAGGTACTAGCATTGGAGCCGGTGCCTGGTAATGCCTTAAAAGCAAAGTTCAGTGGACCATACAAGGTAGTGGAAAAGGTCACAGATCAAAATTACAAAATTCACACATGGGCGACGGAAGTCTGAACGGGTGGTACATATAAACAGGCTGAAAAGGTACCACCAAAGAGGTGTGGCATGTGTAAATATAGTAGGTGACCCAGGGGTGAACACTGTTGCACAGGGGGGCACAGATGTACACCTTAGTAACAGGGCATTGTTAAAAGATCCTTCACAATGTATGTTAGGTCTTAGTAAGGAAAGGGTTGCTGAGATGGTTCAGCTTCTCTGGAATTTGAGGATTTGTTTGGGATATCCCTCGTGTAAGCAAGCTAAATCCCATGATATAGATGTAAGGGAAGCTGAACCAATTCGGCAGGTCCCTTACAGAATGAACCCACAAAAGAGAAAAAGTATGGAGAAGGAGGTGAAATTTTTACTTGACAATGATTTAATAATACCAAGCGAGAGTGAGTGGGCATCCCCCTGTCTGATGGTTCCCAAACCAGATGGCACCATGAGGATGTGCACTGACTACCGTAAGGTTAATTTAATAAGTAAGGCTGATTGTTTTCCTCTTCCTAGAATGGATGATGTCACTGATGCAGTGGGGGGAGCTAAATATGTAAGTAAGTTAGACCCCACGTGCCAGTGACATCTCTGCTTTTGTAACGCCAGATGGGCTTTTTCAGTACAAAGTTCTCCCCTTTGGGCTTCGTAATGCACCCTCCTGTTTTCAACGCAGAATGCAGGAGGTTATTCGTGGCCTAAAGGGCGTGAGGTGTTATATTGATGACCTGGTTATTTTTAGCGACTCTTGGTCAGAGCATGTAAGGCAGCTTAGAGAGCTTTTCTCTAGGCTCGCTGGTGCTCAGCTCACAGTTAATTTGGCAAAGAGTGTTTTCGGGCAAGCCCAGGTAACTTTTCTAGGACATGTTATTGGCCAGGGGAAGGTGGCCCCAGTGAATGCCAAGGTGGAGGCTATAGACAATTATCCTGTACCAAAGACCCGGAAGGAGGTTATGCGTTTTGTGGGCATGGTAACTTTTTATAGAAAGTTCTGTCCAAATTTGTCAAAGGTGATCTCTCCACTCACTGACCTGACTAGCCCCAAGTGTACATTTGTGTGGGATATGAAGTGTCAGAGGGCATTTGAACATGTAAAAGCTTTGCTTACAAGTGCTCCGGTGCTGGCTAGTCCTAATTTCACATTGCCATTTTCTCTACAAGTAGATGCCAGTGATACTGGTGTTGGGGCTGTACTACTGCAAGAAGTGGAGGGACAATTGTTGCCAGTCAGCTACTTTTCGGCAAAACTGAAGAAACACCAGCAGCACTATGCCACCATAGAAAAGGAGGCTCTTGCTTTAGTGTTGGCAGTGCAACATTTTGAGGTGTATATATCATCATCAGTTTACCCTATAACTGTGTATAGTGACCCTAATCCTTTACGTTTCCTTCACTTAATGAGGAGCCACAATCAGAGACTTACGAGGTGGGCCTTGTTTCTCTAACCTCTTAATCTTGTGATTCATTATGTGAAGGGAGTGGAGAATGTGGTTGCTGATGCCTTGTCTCGTGTTTAAAGTGCACAATGTAGTGTATAGATCACTTATCTATTCTTATTTTGCAGTGATTTGCGGTAGACGAGTAGATGGAACCCTGGACCACCCAAAGGAGAAGGGCAGGTTGAGCTGGAGCTGGAGGTATCAGGATTCCCTAGTGTATGTGTATTTAGGGGGGTAGTCACATCAAAGGCCATGCCTAGGTAAGGTATGCTACGTTTTTTAGGAGTTGGCTGGAATGCCTCGCCTCTGTTTTATGTTGGTATAGGGACTGTTGGACCTAACGTTTTAGTGAATTGTGGGGCTGGCGGTGATGCCTTCCAATGTTTGGGTCATGTATTTTGATCCGAGGTGTTTTGGTTCTCCAGGACTCTTTTTCAATTTTTCCTTTTTGGATCACCGCTGGGGTGACTCCAGGGTCCTTGGAATGACACGTAGGTGACGGCCAGGGAGGTTATTACAACCCAGGAATCCAAATGGCCTGTTATCCCGGGTGTAATGGGAGCAAAATAAACACAGCAGAAAAAGTTTAGACTTATATTATCCTTCACCAATTTAGAACAGCAATATGTACACTATGTACAGTGATAAGTATAGTGCACTCCACGGTAAGCAAGGCAGAAATAGAAGCCACAAGATAGCAGACCGTGCTTCAACCAGCTCTAGAATGGGAATGACAAGGGCAGACAGGAGAGCGGTACCCACATAACCTCTGCGATTGCCAAAACCATCTTCTTATTGGCTAGAACCTGGTCACTAGTTGAACGACGGGGCCCCATCATCAACTCTTAGCAACCTGGTTCGCTGGTTGGGGGAGATAGCCTGTAAATGAGGGTGTGTACATGCGCCGAATAAAGGTTACGTACTCTTTGCATGCCACAGAGGTCCACCTTTTAGGGGTCTTCAGTGATGACTCCAGGGTTTTACGGCCGCAGTCCCACCAACAAGATTTATGTGCCTATCCACCCATTGTTTTTGGGGGCCTGATATTTTCCCCTCTCCTGTGCTATCCTGATTCTCGCAGAGGTGTGTCATGGGGAACCAGTTTTGTTTACTAAAGATTGCTGTGAGATGGGAGTGGTAATGTGATGTTGTTTTCTCAGTAGAATTTAACATGTAACATCTGTTTTTCTTTTCTTTGAACTCCTGGAAAATGTACTTACTGTTTAAAAGTTTTTTTTGGTGGCACCTACAGTTTGGTCTGCCTTGCAACATACTGAACTTTGGTGTTACTTCATAAAACGGCATTCCTCAGGGGCACTTTTGTACAAAGTTAACTTGCTCGTTTATAAGTTTGCTTGATGTAATTTAGGTAAAATGCATCAACGCCGGCACCTGGCCAGCGCTGTGTTGTAATGGTGCCTTTTCCTAAAACAGCTGTCTAAGAGTGTGACTGTGGGCTCGTTGGGCACAGAACTTGAACACTTTTATGTTCGGCGAGTTTCATATGTCTGCAATCTAGTACTTCAGTTTGTTAATATTGCATATTTGTAGTACCAAAAGACCGTGATTGTATGGTGGTCATTCCCCAGTTATCATTTTGCCCGTTGCCTCAGACCTTAATGTGGGGCTTATTTTCTTTTTTTTTCTTTTTGCCTAGCGGTGTCTGTAGGGACCCCGCTAGCAGAGTGAGACCTATGGTCTGGGGGTGGGGGTGTTATGCAGGGTTTTGCATGACATCGTAATGTACATATAGTGGAGAAGTGTGCCATAATAGTATGAATATTATAGTTGTAAAGAATAATTTTATAATTGATAATGTGCATTTGGGGGTACTGTAAAGTACTCTAACTGTAATTATAAAGAAATTCTGTTAATTATTTATTTTCCAAGGATGTTTGGGTACGCGGAATAAGCGTGGTTTGGGGGAGTCACGTGACGTTAGCATGGTGTGTAGAGGCTGGCGTCGGAGATGCTGTGTATTTAAGATAAGTTTGTAGTTGTGCACTCATTTTGTTTATCCAACTCAAGCCATAGGCTCTCATATGGCTTACCTGTATGTTCACCCAGGCTCTGACATAGTCAGGGTGCTGTGGGAGGAGTGAGGAAATAAGAAATGAAGTTGGGAGTTGAGTAGTGTGGGCCTGGCGCTGACGAGGCATAGTGGTTATGGTGGCTGGACCTCCAGCCAGCTGTTGTTTGTGTACCCTCATTTGGGCGTTATGTTATGTTATGGTGACTAAATAGATATATTTTCCTAATTGGGATTTTTGCCTAACCCACTGTTACCCAACCCCTTTAAGTACACATACCAGTTTAGCGCTTTCTGTTTGGACTGGGATAGCCCTGGGTGGCCGGTTTGGGCTTGAGATGTGTGTAACTTTTACCTTTGCCCTTAGACCAGGCTCAAGCCCCCAGCTATCCCACATTTTTGCATAACAATAATGTACATGTATACGTTATTCATGGATATACTTTCACTGGTCTTCATTGGCACGCAGTTCAATGTTGGTATATATTTTTTTCTGTAAGTTTTCTGAAATCTTTAGTTGTTTTTATCATTATTTTGCTTTTCTTATTTCGTCTTCGAAATCTTTTACGATAATCTTTTCTTCCTTCAGGTTCTTTTATCACCATCTTTTTTCCTTCGAGGTCTTTTATTATCACCTTTTTCTACCTTCGAGGTATGCCTAACAAGCTTGAAGCCAGAGAAACGTCGCAAAACAAGGATTTGTTGCAACGTTTTGGTCTTGTTTATAACTGTCTTGATCATTTGCTAGGTAAGGTGGATGAAAATCCCAGCCCCGTAGGACAGCAGATGAGCGAAACATCGTTTGCCTGGCAAGCTTGAAGCCTGAGAAATATTGTATAACACACTTTTATTGGAACGTTTCGCTGTATGTGGAGTTTCATCAAGTAGTAACTTAATAGAGCTCTAGGCAGAGCTTAACGTTGTCTCATCAGATGCTTACTCACCGCAGCTTGACGTCCAGTGGGTCAGCATCATAAGGGTGCTTACCCCATTCAACATCTAACAAACATCACCTTTATGATCCCTGACGAACAAACCATCAACAAACAACTACCAGTAAATCCCCGTATTAACACCGATATTCATTACAATATAAAAACAAAAACTGACGCACAAATATACGATTCCACGTAGCACAGAATTCGAATTTATAACATCCCAAACAGATCGAAAGAATCAAGTTTCACTTCCAAGGCTTTGGAACCTCTCTAGGTTTTTTTTTTTCGATGAAATGCGATTACTTCCCATACACTAGGGCCTAGGGCCTACGAGTCTAGCATTTCCCTATAAATATGGCCATATATGTACCTCTCAAACAGTCATAAAAACGACACGCTTGATCAGACGACCTGGCACCTATTATCAATAACAAACGGTGTCATAATGGGAAAAGTACAACAGCCCAAACGCCAATTGGATCAGTCAGTCAGAAGATCCTGAATGAGATAGACTAATTAACATGATTGAGAGCAGTTCGCTAATTAAGATTACTACGACTGAATATATTGCCCCTTCAGCTACAAGAGGTAGCAGGCTAAGTCACTCATGTGTGAGGTGAGTCACTAGACCGGTTTATGTACTAAATTTAATAAAGCCTAGCGACTGCATCAGGAATATTAAGGTTACATGTCGCCTATATATCACCAGTGACATTTGAGTACCTAAAACAGGAATTAAGGTAAATTATCCAGGTATATACACTGAAACGAAAGTCTAAATTATCCTGAATATGGTATTAATTACCCGAGCTTATAATTATGGTTTACAGTGAATGCACGTAAGAAATGTTAACTGAGGGACAACCCTCTGGGAAAGAGAAAGAGAATGAAAATCAAGAGAAAGCGAGAGAATGACGAAGGAGAGAAAGCAATAGAATGACAGTGGAAATAAAGAGAGGTAATAATAATAGAAAGAGAGTGACTTAGCGATAAAGTAAGCCAGAAAATTATGATGAATACGAGAATGGAGAGAAAGTTATCAGTACCATTAAAATATATTCGTTAAAAACTGCGATATGTAAAGGACAAGCAAATGGAGGCATCAACCAATTAACCAGTCTAACAACTAGCTTGCCAACCAACTAGTCTAACAACTAGCTTGCCAACCAACCAGTCTAACAACCAGCTTGCCAACCAACCAGTCTAACAACTAGCTTGCCAACCAACTAGTCTAACAACTAGCTTGCCAGCCAACCAGTCTAACAACCAGCTTGCCAACCAACCAGTCTAACAACCAGCTTGCCAACCAACCAGTCTAACAACCAGCTTGCCAATCAACCAGTCTAACAACCAGCTTGCCATTTAACTAGTCTAACAACCAGCTTGCCAATCAATCAGTCTAACAACCAGCTTGCCAACCAACCAGTCTAACAACCAGCTTGCCAACCAACCAGTCTAACAACCAGCTTGCCAGCCAACCAGTCTAACAACCAGCTTGCCAACCAACAGTCTAACAACCAGCTTGCCAACCAACCAGTCTAACAACCAGCTTGCCAACCAACCAGTCTAACAACCAGCTTGCCAACCAACCAGTCCAACAACCAGCTTGTCAACCAACCAGTCTAACAACCAGCTTGCCAACCAACCAGTCTAACAGCCAGCTTGCCAACCAACCAGTCTAACAACCAGCTTGCCAATTAACTAGTCTAATAACCAGCTTGCCAACCAATCAGTCTAACAACCAGCTTGCCAACCAACCAGTCTAACAACCAGCTTGCCAACCAACCAGTCTAATAACCAGCTTGCCAACCAACCAGTCTAACAACCAGCTTGCCAACCAACTAGTCTAACAACCAGCTTGCCAACCAACCAGTCTAACAACCAGCTTGCCAACCAACCAGTCTAACAACCAGCTTGCCAACCTACCGGTCTAACAACCAGCCTGCCAACCAACCAGTCTAACAACCAGCTTGCCAACAAACCAGTCTAACAACCTGATTGCCAACCAACCAGTCTAACAACCTATTTGCCAACCAACCAGTCTAACAACCAGCTTGCCAACCAACCAGTCTAACAACCAGCCTGCCAACCAACCAGTCTAACAACCAGCCTGCCAACCAACCAGTCTAACAGCCAGCTTGCCAACCAACCAGTCTAACAACCAGCCTGCCAACCAACCAATATGCCGGTCAATCTACTATCCACTCTGCATGCCTGTCATGCAGGGGCCCCATTTCCAGTCGTTATGGCCCTGACGCCTCGTAATTAAACTTGTCTTATTAGCAACCTGGGCAATTAGTCAAGGCGAGCAATGCAAGGAATAAGATGGAACAACAGCAATTCCCCAACTCCGCCCCTCCCTTCCCCAACTCCCTCAGCCCCACTCTGTTTCCCCAATTCCCTCAGCCCTTGCTCAGCTCCCCCCAGTCCCCTATCTCCCTCAGTTCGTCTCAGCTAATGAGAAGCATAAGTGATTATTGTAGCTAATGCAAATCTGCATTTGAAAGACACTTAAAACACAGACTAAGTGGGAGTACATGAGAGTAAAAGGGAGAACATAGGAGAATATGGAGTGTGTAGAGTACATGGGAGTGCATATTAGTACAGGGGAGTACCTGGGAGAGCTGACAGCCTGATATTCACCTGTTCCTAATGGAGGCTATCTACACTAATTCTGTCTGGTTAGTTAAGACTAGAATAGTACAGTAGTAGGCTCTCCTCTTCCTCCAGCTACACTTCTGGATGGAAAAATATGGTGAAAGAATTCCTTGACGTATGGATAAAAATGCTAGGATATTAACTCGGCATGGGACGATGCCAATATTTTATCCGATACCGATACCTAATTTTCGGCCGATACCGATACTTTTCTTATATCTTTTAATTTTTAAATTTTAATGGAATGCTTACTGCACAACAGGTAATAAATAACATAGAAAGGTTAAGTATTAAATAACTTAATTTCTCTAAGATAATAATGTCATTACTCATTTCCTGGCTTGGTGTGTTAGTTACTGATTGTCAAAGACACTTATCGATAGTATGCGTGCCTAATTGTATTCACCTAATTGTGGTTGCAGGGATCGAGTCATAGCTCCTGGCCGCGCCTCTTGACTGGTTGTGTGTGTGTGTGTGTGTGTGTGTGTGTGTGTGTGTGTGTGTGTGTGTGTGTGTGTGTGTGTGTGTGTTGTGGTGTGTCTGTAACTCTCACAGTCGTGAGATATAGTTTTATAATGGTGATATTATCAAGCACACATGAAATATTACCGATACCGATGCTTTGGCACATCCATAATACTTACTATTATTAACATCCTTGCTAATGTAGTTCCACAATTACTGTTGTGCCTTGGTGCCTCACTCTCAAAAGATCGTACCGACGTAGTTCCCGAACTAACGTCAAGATTTCGACACCCGTTGGTTCATAAATAACTATTATTATTTTTGTAATTACAGCATCAGTGCACTGTATAATTTAGCTATTCAAAAAGTCGGCAAAAAAATAATCTTTACCTCAATTTGCTTTGCATCATTTGCCTCGAAGTTTCGTTCAAGTATTCAGAGCTATTAACATAAATAATTCTCTGCAATGAAGTGTATCGAATCGGCTCAGTATCCCCTCCCTCTTCCTTCCCATTCTCACCTACCCTCAGGTCAGAATCTCGAACCTCGAACCTCGATCTTAAAGGCTTAATTGAGATTTCATAGACTCCTTTTCCTAAGGAATGACAGGTTCAGTGCTTTCAGTTTGTCTTCATATAGTCTGCTTCTTAAAAAGAGTAACAGATCCCTTGTAATAAAGAAGACTGAACAAAATACACATATTTGTGTTTATAGAGGTATACGAGATTTGGTTCCCAAGTAGTGAACTTTAGAAAGTTCACTACATATGAATGAAATGCTTTGTACTTCTTCAAATAAAGATTATACTCTTTATTTCAGTCTTCTTACTACTATTCGTCGACTGTAGCTACAATTCCACAAGATCAATATATTCAAAGTGGACCAATGCAGTCAGTATTGTTTCTGATGTTTTGCACGAGAAATATCTTGGTATGAAACGTAGTATTCTGCTTGTGCTGCTGATCATGGAGAAACACTGTTTAGTATATTAAAGGTCGTTGCTTATTATTATCTTCAATTATCTCGGCTACGTTGTTTCCAAACATTTTGTACACACTGAGACAAACTCATTTTCCGCGTCTGACCACTGCCCCAACTTATTCCGATATCTCTGAATACTCGTGCTGCAGTTTTTCACCAATATTGTATCATGTGCAAATTTTGCATTCTTAGATGTTAGTCCCATTTGAAGATTCTTCTAATTATACTGTGATAAGGATTGTGACAGAAGCCGATGCCTGAAGGATTCAGCTCTCAACGTTCAGCCGTTCAGACGCACTTCTCCTTTCAGTAACATCCGCTGTTTACTGTTGACAAGTAAGTCGTTGATTCAGATCTGAGGTTTATCGCCAATACCATGATCTTTGACATTGACCAGCAATCATTGATGAGGTACAAAGAAGAACGTTTTCTGGAAATACAGGTGTACAACATCTGCTGGGACTTTATCATCACAGTTTCTCTAATATAAATTAATATTTGTGCTGTTGTTAAATGCTTATCCTCTATTTATCTTGCTATATAACAACAGTCTTCGTTTATATATTCAAAAATAGAATTAAGGTAATGTGATAATGTACATCTTATTTCAAAGTCTCCAGTTACTTAGCATCTTCCCTTTGTCTAATGATTTGTTAAATATCATCTTTAATGGGTACGCAGTTTGGTATCCAGGTTCTTCTGTAATTCCAGCAGGCTGTTGGTTCAGTATTTCTGAATTATTTCTATCTGTTAAGACTGTTAAGCTTTGCTGTTTAGTGTGTCAGTTTCAGGTCTCGGTAATAGATCTGTCGGAAATGTTGATATGGTGATGGACAGTAAATGAAAAGTTTGAGACTGTTGAATAATGAGGCTATTTCTTTAATGCTCTTCTTTCAGTCCTCCGGTACCGCTAGTTTAAGGTCCCGTATTTCTTTTTGAACGCCTTTTTTCACCTTATATATGCGAAGGATTTAAACAAGTCTTTTGGGGATAGCTTTGATGTTTAGAGAGAGAGAGAGAGAGAGACAGAGACAGAGAGAGAGAAAGGGGTATGCTATATTCGGAATTCGGGAAAAAGTGGTGTTAGAAGGTTGACTAAAGGTGGACAAAAAAAAATGAAAGTCTGTAAAAGTCTGAGAAAGAGAGAAAGGCAAACGAGTCTCGCTAATACCGTACTACTCGTCGGATAATTAATTGCATTTTTCATTCCAAACGTTAATGAAGGCCTTTATATCATGCTTTGATGATTTGGGCTCCCGGAGTTTTTAATTAAGAAGTTTCAAGGCTTTTCAATAACGAGCAAGATGCAGTGCAATTTTTTCTCATGAATTATGGTTGTTGATATTATCATTGAGTTTGCTTGCCCTTGAACGCTGTCAAGAGGTCGCTGTATTCAGCTCGGAAGTGGAGTGTGGCTGAGTCTTTCCCCTTGTGTCACATTTCTCCTTCGACCTGGAGACACTGTCTCTGTTTATATACCTGTGCTCCTGTTGCCAGGAGACACTGCCTCTCCTGTCTGTCTATGTATACCCGTGCTCCACCTACTTAGAGACACTGTTTCTATTTATATATCTGTGCTCCTCCCAGGAGACACTGTCTATTCTTATGTACCTGTCCTCCACCTACCTGGAGACACTACTTCTGTTTATATACCTGTACTTCACCTACCTGGAGACACTACCTCTGTTCATATACTTGTGCTCCACCTACCAGGAGACATTACTTCTGTTCATATACCTGTACTCTACCTACCTGGATACACTGCCTCTGTTTAATATAGCTGTTTTCCACCGATCTGGAGAGATTTCTTCTGTTTATATACCTGGAGACACCACCACTTGTGGTGCACACTAAATATTAGAGCCCAGGTGAGTGTTGTACTACTTCCTCCTCCTGAATGCAGTTTCCATAATCATGCACTGTTAATACTTACAACGGTAAGTACGCTGAACTTCTTCGACATTGTCAAGCTCATGGGTTCTTTCTTCTTTTCATTTGTAAATCGATAAGTACAGTTAGGTAGTGTATCAATCTCACACTTACTGTATAAAAGATTGTGCTTTCACCTGACCTTGCGGTTTTAGAGCTTCACATGACATAAAAAAATTTCTCCCAAATAGTGTTTGTACAGTGTCACTGGACTTAGTTCCATGTTGAGTGTTCTCTATATTAGTCTGATGGCAGTGAGGAACTCGTGATATAAGGAATTTAATCTATTTATCCCTTTCTTGGATCGAATCTGATTCTCTCCCGTTTACCTTGCGCCCTGAGCTTCCCTACTGATTTTCTGTTGTCTCGTGAGCATAATAATAACTTATTGCCCTCATTTGTGTAGTAATGTATTGGTTCAACTTCACTCAGAGGTGACTACGGCCCCTTACCAATCGCTGTTCTGCTATCACCACTTCCGAGTCACAAGGTTTGTAAGATGCTTTCACTAGGTCATAAGATGCTTTTCAATGGGTCATAAGATGCTTTTCAATGGGTTATAAGATGCTTTTCAATAGGTCATAAGATGCTTTTCAATGGGTCATAAGATGCTATTCAATGGGCTGAAAGACGATTGTCACAGGGCCGTAAGATGCTTCTCTCAGTGTTTTAAGCCACACTCGGGCACACCAGACAAACTGAGAAAGTGAATTTCATAGTGATTTATCAGTCTCGTTAAAAAAAACACAAAGGCACAATACCGTGATGGGAACAATACACAAATAACTCCTACATAGTAGAGAGGAAAGCTTACGACGACGTTTTGATCCGACTTGGACTATTTACAAAGTCACACGGACTGACCCCCCACTTTTACTACTACTACGACTACCACTCAGTTTCTACTACTATTGCTACTACCATTACTATACTCCTCTGTCTCTCTTGTGCCACTAAATTACTCTCCCTAGTTTCTACTACCACTATTATTCCTACTTCTACTTCCACTACCAGTCTCACTACTACCAAAATTTCTTTTTCTTCCTCTCTTGGTCCTGTCCCTGTCCCTCTCACCTATACATACTGGCTCCCTCACTCTTTTGTGTTCGTGTGACCGAAACGTCGTCGATGGATAATGAGAGTCGTGAAAATAGATAACTTAAGAATATCGTCCTGGAGTAAATATTTAAACAGTTTTACAGGAAAGATGACGTAAGAAATGGAGTATGAGGGGTAAGTAGATTTTCAGGCATCTCCACCTATATATTACTGTGCTTACCCTTAAAAATCAACTTATACTCGAAATATCACTTGCCCTCACTCACTCCAGTTAAAGATTCTCACACTGTCGACTGAATCCTTTCAGCCCTCCCTATAACATCCCCTTCATTTCCTTCTCCTTACTCAAGGTATAAAATGGAGATGAATGATATAAAACACTGACACGATGGAAAAATAGACACTATACGGCATTTGTGTCTATTTTTTCACCAAGTATATAATATCCTATATATATCCTGGCTTTCCTTCACCTTCGTGTGTTAGTGTGACTAGTTAATGGAGAAATTCGGACCGAAACCTAGACATAAGCTTCTTCCACCTATGTGCGGGTTGTCTTTGTATTAAATAAATTTATTTCGCTTCACTCACAGCATGGTCGAACCATCTAAATAAAGTATCTTCCGTTTTTTGAGTAGTATATTTCATGCAGCAGCAACAGTCTTTAATCTTTTTCAGTCTTTATTCTCCGTATAATATTCACAGCCCACATACTAAGATCACAGAAATATGTCTTGCTACCGCCTACTGCTTCCTCTTATTAACAACATTCATATACACACATTCATACAAGCTGATCCCTGTGGTACAGCTTAGCAATACGTGTCTAGTGTATACTGTAAAAGCATTACCAGCCCAGTCATTGACTCCACGTACAAAAAACACACACACGCAAACACGTAGACAGACAAACACACACACGTATGTGTGTGTATGTGAGTTTACATTTCAGGTAGAAGGAACAGGGGAGTATCATCGGAGGTACAGTAGTGTCACTAGGTGGGTAGAGCACAGGAACATAAACAGAAGTAGTGTCTGCAGATAGGTGAAGCACAGGTATAAAGAGACAGTGTCTCCTGGTAGGTGGAAGACAGGTATGTAAAGAAAGACAGTGTTTAGTGGTAGCTGGAACATACGGGTAGTGTCTCCTGTTACTTGGAGCACAGGTATATATAGAGAGACAATAGAGACATTGTCTCCTGGTAAATGGAGCACAGGTATATAAACAGAGACAGTGTCTCCAGGTCGAAGGAGAAAGTAATGATGTGACACAAGGGGAAAGACTCAGCCACACTCCACTTCCGAACTGAATACAGCGACCTCTTGACAGCGTTCAAGGGCAAGCAAACTCAGTGATAATATCAACAACCATAATTCATGAGAAAAAAATGCATTGCATCTTGCTCGTTATTGAAAAGCCTTGAAACTTCTTAATTAAAAATCCGGGAGCTCAAATCATCAAAGCATGATATAAAGGCCTTCATTAACGTTTGGAATGAAAAATGCAATTAATTATCCGACGAGTAGTACGGTATTAGCGAGACTCGTTTGTCTTTCTCTTTTTCTCCACCTCTTCAAGGCTTTCACTTTTTTGTCCACCTTCTCTAACCTTTCTAACACCACCTTTTCTGAATTTAGGTCTGTCTGTCCTCTCTCTCTCTCTCTCTCTCTCCTCCTCTCTCTCTCTTTTCTCTCTCTCTCTCCTCTCTCTCTCTCTCTCTCTCTCTCTCTCTCTCTCTCTCTCTCTCTCTCTCCTCCCTCCCTCCCTCTCTCTCCTTTTCTTTCTTTTGCCTTTCTCTCTTCTCTCTTTCTTCACAGATTTTTCTTTTCTTTCCTCTACATTTTTTAGTTTACATTTTTTTTCTAAATTTCTTTCGTATATTAGTTTATTTCCATATTTTTTAAAAAATTTTCCGAATTTTTCTTATATAACAAGCTTTGACAATATTTCTTTTGAACAAGATTTTCCAGATTTTCTCCCTCAGTCTCTATTTTCCAAAGTTCTACCAATAAATCATTTATTTAAGAAAATCTCCTCTCTCTCTTTCTCTCTCTCTCTCTCTCTCTCTCTCTCTCTCTCTCCTCTCTCTCTCTCTCTCTCTCTCTCTCCTCTCTCTCTCTCTCTCCCTCTCTTCTCTCCCTCTCCCCTCTCTCTCTCTCTCTTTTTTCTCTCAGAGTCATCGTAATTACATTACTTCTCTGCTCTTCGCTGTATTTCCCTAGAGATGACTCTAGCAATGCTGGCACCGCAAGATAGTAACGTGTTTGCTTGGTGTTTATGTGTTTGTGTCTGAATATATTGTGTTTTATGGATGAATATATTGTGTTTTTTTCAATGAAAGTGTTTATAAATATATATATATAATATATATATATATATATATATATATATATATATTATATATATATATATATATATTAAAAAACAAATGGTTTTTAATACTTGACGTGCTGTTGGAGTGTGAGCAAAGTAACATTTATGAAGGGATTCAGGGAAACCGGCAGGCCGGACTTGAGTCCTGGAGATGGGAAGTACAGTGCCTGCACTCTGAAGGAGGGGTGTTAATGTTGCAGTTTTAAAAACTGTAGTGTAAAGCACCCTTCTGGCAAGACAGTGATGGAGTGAATGATGGTGAAAGTTTTTCTTTTTCGGGCCACCCTGCCTTGGTGGGAATCGGCCGGTGTGATAATATATAATATATATATATATATATATATATATATATATATATTATATATATATATATATATATATAATATATATATATATATATATATATATATATATATATATATATGTGTGTGTGTGTGTGTGTGTGTGAGTGTGTGTGTGTGTGTATCATTGAATGTTGGCGATGGTGGAAATTCACTTTCTTTTTTTACATCTCTTATTGTTTGTTAGTCTGTGTATCTTTTAGATTCACATGAATTTGTACTTTTTTTTTTACTGTTTTTTGTCATTATTATAATTATTATTATTATTATCATCATTATTATAATTATTATTATTATTATTATTATTAATAGTAGTAGTAGTAGTAGTAGAAGTAGTAGTAGTAGCAGTAGTAGTCTGTTACAAAATAATGACGGTGGTAATGGTTCTTTTACATTAACTTTCATTATTTTATTATTTTCATAGTAATATATTCAAATGAACACCATGATACACGAACCCAGCTGACAATTTTTCGGAGAACTGGGTGGTTTGCGAGAGGAAAAAAGCGTCCAGTCAAAGTGATCTTCAAGGCAAAGTCAGCTCGAAACCGGATCCTGCAGCAGAAAGCGCGCCTAAGGAAGAATCAGGAGTTCCGGAGTGTGTACCTCGACCGAGACAAAACACAAGAAGAAGGGGTGACACTGAAAGAGATGGTGCAACGTCGCAAGGAGGAATGGGAGGCAAGGCAGGTAAGGAGCAGGAGAAATCAGGCCCAGGTGGAAGAACAAACACAACCCCCTCCAGTACCACCCACAGAACGAACACAACCATGGCAGTCCCCAAGCAATCAAACAACCTAACCCAAAACCCACTCACTGTACCCGCTGCCCCCATCCCCCTCAGCATAAACCCCACCCCCACAGAAACCCACAGTAACCCACACAATGTACCCTCAATCCCATCCCCCTCACCACAAACCCCGCTCCCACAGTAACCCACAGCAAACCCACACACTGTACCCTCTATCCCCATCCCCCTCACCACAACCTCCACCCCCATTGTAACCCACCATAGGCCCTCTACCCCTATCTCCCTCACCACAATCCCCACTCCCACTGAAACCCCCCATATGCCCTCTGCTCCCACCCCCACACCACAGACCCCAACCCCACAGCAACCCCCTATAGGCCAGGGCACCTTCTCCCCCTAACCCACCTTTCTCCCCAGACCACAGTTATAGAAAAGAAGTTGGAGGTTTGGTACACAAACGCGGATGGAATAACGAATAAATGTGTGGAGTGGCATGAAAGAATCAAGGAGATGTCCCCAGACATCATAGCAGTTACAGAAACAAAACTCACTGGGATAATAACATGCAATCTTCCCACCCGGATATCAAAGCCTGAGGAAGGATAGAAGGGGCATAGGGGGAGGAGGGGTTGCACTGCTAATTAAAAACCGGTGGGGTTATCAAGAAATGGAAGGAATGGACGAGATTGGAGAAAGGGATTTCATAGTAGGTAAAGTTCAGTCAGGAGAACACAAGGTAATCACTGCAGTGATGTATAACCCACCACAGAACTGCAGGAGGCCAAGAGAGGAATATGATGAGTGCAACAGAGCAATGGTGGACACACTAGCTGAGGTGGCAAGAAGGGCTCACTCGAGTAGAGCAAAGTTACTGGTCATGGGTAACTTCAATCAAAGGGAGATTGATTAGGTAAACCTGGAGCCACATGGGGGTCCCGAAAAATGGACAGCCAAAATGATGGATGTGGTGCTGGCAAACCTCATGTACCAACATGTTAGCAACACTACCAGAGAGAGAGGGGAGGATGAACCAGCAAGACTGGACCTTGTGTTCACTCTAAGTAGCTCAGACATTGAGCACATGACCACACTGAGCAAGTGACCACGTGTTTATGAGCTTTGAATACATCGTTGAGCTAAAAGTGGAGAGGGTAACAGCAGTAGAAAGGGAAAAGCCAAACTATAAAAGAGGGGACTACACAGGAATGAGGACCTTCATGCAGGAGGGAACAGGAGTTGGTAGAAAAATCAGTAAACGAAATGATGGACTTCGTAACAACAAAATGCAAGGAGGCAGACGAAAGGTTTGTTCCCAAGGATAACAGTACTAGCCCTTGGTTTACCCGAAGGTGTAAGGAGGCAAAAACTAAGTGCTGTACAGAACAGAAAAAGTACAGAAGGCAAAGGACTTAGGAAAATAAAGAGATTAGTCGAAGAGCCAGAAACGAGTATGCACAGATAAGGAGGGAGGCGCAGGGGCAGTATGAAAACGACACAGCATCGAAAGTCAAGTCAAACCCGAAACTGCTTTACAGCCACATCAGGAGGAAGACAATAGTCAAGGACTAGGTAATCAGGCTGAGAAAAGAAGGTGGGGAGCTCACAAGAAACGACCAAGAAGTATGTGAGGAACTGAACATGAGATTTCAGGAAATATTTTTCAGTGGAGGCTGAAGGGACACTGGGGAAGACAAAACAGTGCTGTACATCAACAAGGGATATACCAACAAGTTTTGGATGAAATTTCCACAACTGAGGAGGAGGTGGAGAAGCTCCTATGTGACCTTGATACCTCAAAGGCGGTGGGACCGAACAACATCTCTCCGTGGGTTCTTAGAGAGGGAGCAGAAACACTGCGACACTTCCCTTGAAACTGGGCAACTACCTGATGTATGGAAGAAAGCAAATGCAGTCCCCATCTTTAAGAAAGGATACAGAAATGAAGCACTAAATTATAGACCAGTGTCACTGACGTGTATAGTATGCAAAGTCATGTAGAAGATTATCAGGAGAGTGGTGGAGCACCTGGAGCGGAACAAGATTATAAACGACAGCCAGCACGGATTCATGGAAGGCAAATTCTGTGTCACAAACCTACTAGAGTTTTATGACAAGGAAACTGAAGTAAGAAATGAGAGGGAGGGGTGGGTTGATTGCATTTTCTTGGGCTGCAAGAAGGCCTATGACACAGTTCCTCAAAAGAGATTAGTACGGAAGCTAGAGGAACAGGCACATATAACAGGAAGGGCACTGTAATGGATCAGAGAATACATAACAGGGAGGCAATAGCGAGTCATGGTCCGTGATGAGGTATCACAGTGGGCGCCGGTGACGAACGGGGTCCCACAGTGGTCAGTCCTGGGACCAGTGCTATTTTTAGTATATGTGAACGACATGGCGGAAGGGATAGACTCAGAAGTGTCCCTGTTTGCAGATGATGTGAAGTTAATAAGGAGAACTAAATCAGATGCGGACCAGACAGGTCTACAAAGAGACTGGACAGGCTGGATGCGTGGTCCAACAACTGGCTCCTGGAATTTTACCCCGCCAAATGCAAAGTCATGAAGATCGAAGAAGGGCAAAGAAGACATCAGACAGAGTATAGGCTAGATGGACAAAAACTACAAACCTCACTCAAGGAGAAAGATCTAGGGGTGAGTATAATACGGAGCACGTCGCCAGAAGTACACATTAACCAGATAACTGCTGCGGCATGTGGGCGCCTGGCAAACCTGAGAATAGCGTTCCGATACCTTAGTAAGGAATGTTCAAGACACTATAGACCCTGTACGTCAGGCCCATACTGGAGTATGAAGCACCTGTTTGGAACCTACACTTGATCAAGCACTTCAAGAAATTAGAGAAAGTGCAAAGGTTTGCGACAAGTTTAGTTCCAGAGCTAAGGGGAATGTCCTACGAAGAGAGGTTAAGGAAAATAGGCCTGACGACACTGGAGGACAGGAAGGTTAGGGGAGACATGATAACGACATGCAAAATATTGTGTGGAATAGACAAGGAAGACAGAGACAGGATGTTCCAGAGATGAGACACAGAAACAAGGGGTCACAATTGGAAGTTGAAGACTCAGATGACCCAAAGGTGTTAGGAAGCATTTCTTCAGCCACAGAGTTGTTAGGAAGTGGAATAGTGTGGCAACTAATGTAGTGGAGCAGGAACCATACATAGTTTTAAGTCGAGGTATGATAAAGCTCATGGAGCAGGGAGAGGGAGGACCCAGTAGCGGCCAGTGAAGAGACGGGGCCAGGAGCTGAATCTCGACCCCTGCAGTCACAATTAGGTGATTACACACACACACACACACACACACACACACACACAAACCATCTAACTCCCTCCCCCAACTATCTCTGCCCCTCCAATAACCATCCTCCCCCTCCCCCACAACCATCCATCCCCTCTCCTAACCGTCTATTCCCCTCCCCCTAACCAGGATGAGGACAAGGGGCTCCAAGGACGAATCTGAGAGGGAGGAATGGGAGATAGAGCTCAAAAAAAGGGAGGCAGACTGGGGAAGGAGACTAGATGAGCTGGAAAGGAAGATGGAAGAGAGGTTAGCAGCAGAATGCAGAAGGTGGGAA
>NC_069477.1:22606338-22632121 GCF_026875155.1 Cherax quadricarinatus | reverse complement strand
AAGGGGAAACCCCCGGGAACCAAAACAATTTTTCCCACCCCCAGAGGTCCACGCAGGGGAAATGGAGGTTAAAGTTAGCCGGGTCTCTCCACGAGAGTGGCCGGTGGCACTCGTTCCAGGGTCCCGTGGGGGCTCGGGAAGGTGAATTTGATTTAGTTAGCACCTACTTCGCCGGCGGGAGGGGTTGGGGGAAATTTTTTTGGTCCCAAAATTTTCTCGGACAATAGGGCATAAAAAAGGGGTCCAGCATGGCCGTTATGGAACGGCTGAGCTGGGTGGCCCTTCACCCCCCCCAAACAAAAAATTTCTCCCCGGATTGTCAAATGGGGGGAGAGAGGTACACTTAATTAAAAGGTTTCCCCTTCAGGGAAGAAGAGGTATTTTATGTTAGTATACTAATTTAGGTTTATTAAGGCAATGAGATAATAATAATGTAGCCCAAAGACCTTAACATAGGTATAAAAGCCGAAAGTAGGCAAAAATAGGTTAATTTAGCTGGGGAGAACTGCAGCCCTAGTTTGCACCACGAGAAAACGGGTCTGGAAGACCCCAGCCGTCTTTTTTGCCCAACTCCCCTGGAAAGACGTGCCGCGACAGCAGATGGGCCCCCCACGGTTTAATATGAGCCGGGGGAAATTGGTAAGGCACCTCGATGACCGTAGAGACCCCCTCCGCAGCCATACAGTAAACAAGCCCTCACTCTTTGTAAGGATTGGCCAGTTCGGGGGAAAAGTGTAGTTGAACTGGGGCCTTTGTGCAGCTGGCAGTGCATGCCAGTACTACCAGTGTCCTTGGGAGTCTAAAACTGGGGTCCGTTCTGATAGTTATACGCTTCTTCTCTATCGGGTGTGGCGGGGAAAATTTCAGGTAAAATCCTGCCCCCTATGGTATCCTATGCGGATCGTATAAACCAATTCCTTCCCAACGTCCGTGGTTAGACGGAAGTATCTATCTGATTGGTCCCCCAGGATCCCTACATTTCTGACGGGGTAGTGGAAACCCCCGGGGTCTGCCGCTTCACGTCAAGGTCTTTCAATCGTTGCTGTGCAGCAAGACCTCTCGTGAAATTGCCCTGGGTAATGTCTCAAACCCCCAAGGGCTGAAATGTCTCTGCATGTCCCCCTAATTTGACTGTGACATCCCCACATTAAATGTGGATATCCCTTGGGATATGGAATTTCTGAGGTGCAGGAGGTCCTAAAAAACAAGGGGAATATTGCGGAATTAAGGCCCCCGGTTTGAGGGGGTTTTGGGGGGAAGCCCTAAGGGCAAAGCTTAGGGGGGTTTGATGACGGGATTATGCTGCAACCCCAACACCTTTATACGTGCTGCAGGTGTTTTTGAACATAAAATTTTTTATGAAAACTTCCTATAACCACTTGTGAGGCTGAGGTCCCGACCTCAGAGCCGGTGTAAACAAGCTTGCCAGGGTGACGATCATTGGAGGCAGTCCAGACAAATTTTCCAAGGGAAATCCTCCGGGGTAATACGGAAGGGGTGAAGAGAGTGCGCTTGTCAGTGCCCCACAGCCCCAGAATGTCCAGAGTCCAACAATATATAAGAAAAAGATTTCGTTCGGTTTTTTTCCCCCGGAGGGTTTTAGCCCCCAGGAAAACCCCAAGAAAGTGTGCGTCATCGAGGACTGTCTAACTTTTTTTCCTTGTGGTCCTTAATTTTTCCCCCAGGAGGCCCCCCACACCAGTCGACAAAACACCAGGTATTATTTGCTGCGGGTAAAAAGGACAACAGGGAAAGGGAACGATCGAAATGTTTCCACCCGGGGATCAAACCCGGGCCCCGTGTGTGAAAGGGAGCTTTGCCCCCAGGCCCCGACCTCTCGTGTCTATAATTCCAGCAAAAAATGAAGTGCAAAGTATGATGGGGTGGGGGATCAAAGTTGTGGTTCCCTTGTAACTTTGTAGCATGGATGAAAAAAAAGTGGACACAGCATCGATGAGGTGGAAGAAGTAATTCTTCTAAATAGTAACTGGAACCATCAGGGTAGCGTGGAAGGAGCTGCTAGCACTAATGCAGGTCGGGCCCGATTTGAAGTCTAAAGAGAGATGGGGTATACTTTTTTCTAAGATACCCTTGGGACGTCACTTTTTTGCCTTTCATGTATACATTTTTTGTACCGATGCCTTCAAAGGGGAAACAGCTTCCCGCAAATATGGCCAGCACCCCATGGCCACCCTACGGTCATCCTCCACGCCACTACCTCCACCCCCCACTCCCTCCACCTCCCCCCCCCTCCCTCCACCCCCACCCCACTCCTCCACCTCCACCCCCACTACCTCCCCCCCCACTCCCTCCCCTCCACCCCCCCCCCCCCCCTACCTCCACCCCCACTACTCCCCCCCCACTCCTCCCCCCCATACCTCCCCCCCCACTGCCTCCCCCCCCCATACCCCCAGGGGCCCCCCCCACTTTCCTGGTCGACCCAGGGGTGGGGGAAAGCAGAAACGAAAAGAGTCCTTGGCCACACGGCCCATTTGGCCGACCAAAAGGATCGAAGAACAAAAGACGCCCAATTTATTTACATTGTCACATTGGGGCCCAAACCCCCCCCCAACCCCCCAAAGATGTGGCCACCGCCCCCTCAATGCCTTATCTCTTTTTTCCAAACCTGGGGCCCAGCCCCTCCACTGCCACCCCAGAGGGGCTAAAGCTCCAGGGCCACCATTGATATTGATACTAGTGTTGCAAGTGTATTCCGTGTCAACACCGCATCTTGGGGTAAAGTGCCCAAAGAGAGTGTATTATTTAGTAAAGTAAACCCCTGATTTTAATGACATAAAAATAAGGGGGTGGATTGTAATAAATTATCTAGTCTTTCGCAAGTATTTTTCTCAAAGTGTTGATTTAAAACAATGAAACTACTTTTATGAACAACATTGAGAAAATTATTGTTCTAGATTTCCCTGATTGTGGATATCATTTGAGGGAAAACCAGTGTGTAAAAAGTATTGAATGGGGAAACGGTAGGATGGTGTATGGGGAAATGGTAGAGGTGAAGGAACGTAACTTTCCACATTCACTCTAGATACATTACAAAAATTATGCGTCTATGATAACAGAAAAATGTATTGAGTCTGTCAGAAATACTTGCTAAATCTGGGGCATTATTGTTCAAAAATATGCCAACCTGAATTTTCCCAGATACAGGGGAATTCTTGAAAATGATGTGACTGACGGAACATGGCAAAAAAAGGAGACTCACCAAATTAGGCATTGGTACGCATCGATCCGTGACAAATTAGTGGTTGTTTATAAAAGTTTTGTGAAGTACTGTCGATGTTGCCTGTAGGGAAAATTTCTTACAGAAACAGCCAAACCCCCTTGAAAAATATAAGAATTTGCAAATGAACACGAACAAATCTACATAAATATTCGGGAACAGCGCAAAGATGGAAAGTGAAGCAGCAGTAATAATTTGGCAACGACCCCTTTGGAAAAAAAAATTGAGATACAAAGCAATAGGATGACGGTGACAGCAGTACTAAAAACCCTTGTTACCTCAACGAGGTGAAGTCCATTCCCGGTGTACAAGTTTAAAAAGAGGAAAGTTTAAATCACTATGCTAAACGTTAAAGAAAGATAACAAATTTGGTCAAGTCCAATATGGTTTTAAAAAGAATTGAAAACTGGGAGGAAGAGGAAAAGGGGTTCGCCAGAAGAAAAAGGCCATGTTACAGACTTGTAACGATAATTGACACACACTTCGAAAGAAACCCGAGAGAGAAGATCGGTTGTGGGGTTGAAACTATGAGAACTGTTTTTCCTGGCAACTTCTTTATTGTCCTCAATGATGAAAAAAACACGATACCTTTGCCCAACAGGGGTAATTCCGGGGGGTTTCTACCAGAAAGCAGTAGCAGCAAAACCTCCCCCCCCATATACAAAACATGAAAATCAGTTAAAAGTGGAACCCGCTCATGGAGGGGGTGCAAAAATTACAAAGACCTAAAACAAATGAAATGTGCGGCGTTGTGTAAAAGGCAAAGCAAACCCCAATGAAATCTGGTCAGCGCATATTGTCTTTCTGCAATAAAATCCGTATCAAAAAGGGATGTGATTTTGCAGTCGCCATCGTTGCGCTACAACAGGGAATGTGAGGATGTCTGCATACCACTGGGTAAGACGTTCAAAAGTGACTCAAAAAACCCTTGAATTAAAGGGAAAAACTGAAGACAGCTCGGATCCGAAAAAACAAAAAAGGAAAAAGGGGGCTGGACACGTCTCGATCCGGGGATAATCATGTGTCCACACATTATCAAAGGTAGTAATATTGTGTTTTTTTTTGGTTATTTTTTTTATTATGTAAAAATTATATATGGGTGCAACTAATGTACTGTAATAATCACCGAGAAAAGAATTTTGGAATTTATTTTTTTCTTTTCAAATTTTATGGGATGGATTGTCTGATTGGCCCGGCCCCCAGGAACTTTTAGGATTTTTAAACGATCTTCAGGAACTTCAGGAATATGTTATCAACCAGTTTTACTCTCAAAAGTTAAAGGACTATGATATTTTACCCTATTTAGTAAGTTGTTTAAGTTGTTTAAAAAGTTTTTTTTGCACCCCTTTCCCCTCCCGTGGGCGGTAGTAATGTTCAAAGTATTTTTGATTTTTTTCGAAAGTGCATTTTTTTGATTCCTTCTGAGATGCACCATTATTTATGAACGATCATTTTGAAATTTTTCAAAAGTTATTCAAGGGGCCCCGTTTGACTTTTTGATGTAGCGTCTTGGGTAATTAAACCCTTCCCTTTTTCAACCCGGGTGTAAAATGCAAAAAAAAAAAAATTTAAAAAAAATTTGACATAAAATTTTTTTTGGGTACCATAAAACATGTTATTTAAATATTTTTCAAAATCAGAAAGTCAATTTGGAATTTCCCTTTTTATTTGTGATTTTTCAACAATGATATCGAGTTGCCAATATTGATACTGTTGCTATAAAAGTTGCCATGCCAAAATTTTTTAATTTTTTTTTTTTATAATTTTTTATTGGCGATCTTAAACTTTTACCAAAGTTCAAAAATGTCGAAATCTCGGTAAAAAAAATTTAAACGAAATCGTGCAAAAGGGGAAAAGGGAAAAAAATGATGGGGCCCTTTGTTTTAGCAACAGTAGCATGTGATGTTCTCAAAATTTTTAAGAAAAAGGGCCGGAAATTTCTGCAGAGTTGCGGATTGTTGATGGAACAAGAAGAGCAGAACTGACTCGAGATTTTCTATTTAAAACAGGAAAAGTAGCAAAGGAACATAAAGAGGGGGCAAACTGTACAAGTTTTCGAAGGCAAAAAATGAAATAAATAATAACGATTTTAAAAGTATCGCAATACTTCCCATCGTCATAAGTGAGACAATATGTTTTCAAAATGAGAATAAGTGGAAAGTCATATTACAATAACAGCAGCCAAGACAGCGCTTCTGCAGGGGTCACTCATTATTTTTTTTCAATTAAGACTTTCTGAAAGTGATCTTCAATTTTTTGCTCAGCGGTCAAACATCGTAATTTAAAGTGTGAAATTTTTAGAAGCTTTTTACAATTCCATCTACTGAGCGGCAGACATAAAAGTTTTTAACTATAATTAGGAATAAATACTTCTTTCCCTTCTACACAGGTTTTTTTCATCAAAAGGTGAAAGTGATTTAGTTAAGTTTGTATGTGTAATATTTGTCGAAATTTTTAAATGTTGTTTACCAATTTATATTTCATTAAAAAAAGTATGCACTCAAAATTTTCGTGCAGACTGGTCAGGATTCCCGGGAATCCCCCCCATTTTTTGGATTCCAAGGCATCAAGTAGTGGAATTCATTAAGGGGTAACAAAAGGTTTATCGACGATGTTTTGAGAAGACTTGCCAACAATTGGAAAAATTTGTTTCAAGAATAATATTGAATCGCCTTTGCACTTGAGAGATGCTGAGACAAAGGGTTTAAGGGCAAGCAATGGTCAGGTTCTTTCAAGGAGGAAAAAACAAACATTTAAAAAAACTCCAAAAATTGCTCTTAGATTTTATTAAACCCAGGAATCAAATGCCTGTTATCCGGGGTAATGGAGCAAAATAAACACAGCAAAAAAAAAGTTTAGACATATTACTTCACAATTTTAGAACAGAATAGTACACTATGTACAGTGATAAGTATAGTGCACTCCACGGAAAGAAAGGAAAATAAAGCCACAAGATAGCAGACCGCGCTTCAACAGCTCTAGAATGGGAATGACCTACTTGTTACAAAAGGAAGCAGACGAAAAGGTTTGCCTTACTCCCTTAAACGTTGCAAAGGTGTCGTTTGGCTGGTGTCTCCTGGATACTGTTGTCGAGATGCACCATATAGTTGCCTCTCCACAGTGGAATATTTGAAAGCTGGCCACCGGGAAAATTTAAAGTTGGTGACAAAGACGTTCCCCCCGGCTGCACTCTTCCCCAAAGGTTGACATCCTGCTCATCCCACGCTTTTTGAAAAGAAGAGGGACCGCTCGGACAAGGACGGTTGTTTCGAAGGTATAAGCCAACTGGCTGCCTCAATCAGTGGTTAAGTCAGATCCTGCAGAAAGACCGAACTCTGTCCCAAGACCCAGCAGTTATCAATCAGAATAAGCTGTACCAGCTCTAAAGGTAAAAGAAAACACATTGCTTTATAACCAAGCTGGTAAAAGTTTGTTTGCTGTCTCAAAAAAGTCCACAGGTTTGACCAGCTGCGCCTGTTTAATTTAAAAAAAAGCTTACGTATTTGGCTGGAACATAAAATGCTCCAACACTGTTTTCACTACTTTATAATCGAAAATTCAGCGTATTAATGCTGACGTAAATTCCGTGCCTTAAACCCAATAAGCTTAGAACCAACGAGCCAAATGCTGTCGGCCAACCTCAAGTCGAGCCATTTTCGAAGCTTCAAAAAAAATTTCTGGTTCGGCCTAAAAAATGAAAGCGGGAAACAAGTGACTCTTTTTGTAAACAAAAATCATTACAGAATGCGAAAACTGATCCTTTCTCTTCCCTATCAAATTCTTCCTGCGAATGCTCTCGTCCCTAGTTTCTCAAAATTGATTTTGCAGCTCAAGTGCCAACGACGCAAATTCACCTTGAGAAAACCCCAGTGCGTAACTACCATTTGCCGTAGTGAAATCATCTCCTCTCGAGAACAAGTTTTTGCCTAGTCCCGTAAGGAGAATTGATGTGCCACTCTTCTTCTATAATTTGTCACAAAGTGAAGCAGGCGCAGGGAGAGGGGCGTTTGTATTTAATGCCAATGAACGAAAAATTTCCAACAACGCTGAAAGGACAATTTAGGTAGTTATGCAAATTTTTTTTATATTTAATTTAAAACAGTGCGATACAAATAGCAGAAAAATATTAAAAAGATACACGACAAAAAGCTACTGAAACTAGAATTTCTTAACCCGAAACTATATGATACCATACTGCACAGGAAAATACACACACAAAAACAACAAAAATGATATTACAATGTAAAACACTCTCACACACAACACACTGTAATTCAGTGAATATAACACACTCACACTAAAACTAAAATTACTTATATTGTTTATTGTTAAAAAAAAGAAACTCTAACAAGAACAATACAAAACAATCAAACACGAGAAATTATAAAAAATTGTACAATAAACAGAGATATAAAAAAAAACTAACACGCACAATGACACCATACACAGCCCACTAGTGAGTTTCTCCTGTCCACACACACTAGCGAGACTAAATCTAAGATCTCAGTGCTAACAAGCCCCCACGATACTCAAACATTAATTTAGGCGATTATACACAAGATCTTAACATACATAGGTATTTAGGATACAAAGAAGGAAACGGGATAATACTAAAAGTCACAATAAAAACATCCAATATAACAAAACAAAAAAACTACGATGTGAAATTTTACATCTCAGCGGAACTAAGAAAAAAATGAGCAAGTAATTACATGTAATATAATATTACTAAAAAAGCACACTGTAACACAGCATAAAATATAACATAAAATAAAAAACCAGTAGCTTATGCTAGGAAAAACTATTTTTTTTTTTTTTTTTTTTTTTTTTTTTTTTTTTTTTTTTTTAAAAAAAAACAATTACAATTGAATCAAAATCATTTAAAGACAACCTATAACATATTTGAGTCATTGAAAATTTTCATCATAAAGTCCTTGAAATGATTTATCCCATGATAAATGATAATATGCAATCGTAGTGCAACACATTTTAAAATGATAACTTTTTAGTTGCTGAAACCCTGGGGGCAATAACCATATTGCCCATAGATATCAAAACTCAATTATACATCCTTAAAAACAGCACTCCATGCTCACACCCATGTCTGGGAAAATAGCCCGTTGTGTCCCTTACCCTTTTGCAAATCCCATAAATCCCTTAAGGGTGAAATTTCGATAACCCTCACTAAAATCTCCTCCCACCCTCCCTCCTAAAACCCCTTTATTCCAAACCCTGTGTCCTAAAAAAGTTGCTGCCAACGCATTAATTCTTGCACGCACGTCCCCCTCCCTCATAGCCCACATCATATATAATAAATCCGAAATCATATACCCAATCGCATTCTCAACCCTTTTATTCACCCCAGTTATATCTAAAACTTAAAACCCTAAAGACCTGCAAAACCCCCTCCCCCCACTAACCTTAAAACCCTTTAAACCCATCCAAACCCTTATAAGTTCAATACAATCGCAAAAATATACCGTATGATAAATAGTCGCCAATCCACCAACAATCCTTGCATTCCCCACCCCTCTCGTATTCTCTTATAGAAAAAAACCCATTCCTGACGGCAAGTTTCCCATGTAAAAATCTTACATAATTTCTCTGACTTTAGGTTTTTTAAACGCAATTTTTTAAAACGCCCCCAAATATTACGCCAATCATACATTGGATAAACCCCTTCTACCGCCGCTACCAAAGCTTACCATCTCCCCCTATCAAGATTTCTCAGTTTAATATGTAAAGGAACCTCACGTTTATAAATACCCGTAACATTGCCTCCCCTTCATGAACTCCCTACCCCCCACCACCTTTCGCTATCCTGATGTACCCTATGAAGACCGTCTCCTTTCCCCCCTCCCTCCCGCTTATAACTATGTTTTAAATACATACTTATTATCCTCTTTTCGACATCTATAAGACCCAGCCCTCCACGGCCAACCGGGAGTGTGACAACCGCTCTACTTAACCATTCGCTCCTGTTCCCCCAAATGAATCTAAAAACACTTTTTTGTAGCCTTTTTACTCACAACGAAGTATCGGAAATATTACCGTAACATGCCATATTTTACTATATAATAGCACATTCGTTGTAATCACCCTTTGTTGCAAATTTAAAATTAGCAGCTTTTAAAAACCACTGAGGCGCTTCAAACACTATCAACGATACGCAGGGAAAATTTATTTGCTGTGCTAACTTGATATCATTTACATAAACGATCCCACATATCTTATTTGGTCAACCCTTTTCCACCTTTCAGCAACCATTCCGTCCTCACGGACCTTTTTCCAAGATTCATATACTTTGTTTTCCCCATGTTGATCGTCATGCCAGTAGCCTTTTCAAAAACTTTCACTAACGTTTCTACCCGAATCAAATCCATGTTTTCTCCACCAAAATCGTCGTATCGTCGACATATCCAACAATGCCCGCTCCCCCATCCCTTACATTACCCATCCCTTTGCTTCCAATAAAAACCCTTAATCCCTCTATAAAAGGGATCTTGAAAACAAGCAAAAAAAAATTGTGAAAGGGGACACCTTGACGCAAACCCCTGCCCATCTGAATTCGATCTCCCAACCTCCCATTCACCTGCACACGCAAGGTTGCCTCCTGATACATTAATTTGGCCCATGATATAATTTCCGCCCCAAACCCCTGCCATCTAATGATCTTCCATAACGTCTCCCTTTCCCCACACTATCAATCCGCCTCCCAATCTATAGCCAATACCCCCCCCCCTTCCTAATTTTTACTCTCTCTTCAAAAAAACTTCTAATCATACGTGACCTACATACATAGACCTGCCCGGCCCCCCATATTGCCCCTTGTCAATCACTCTGCCCGGGAAACTTTTTTTATTCTGTTAGCCAAGATCCTTCCAAAAATTTTAGTCACCACATAATAACGAGATTGCACGATAATCTTTAACCGTTAATGGCTCACCTTTAGGAACTAGGACGACCACAGCAACCTTTGTTGCCCCCTAAAACCCCATCCCGCTTCATTATATTGAATTAAACGTACCAAAAACCCCTTTAAAAAAAGTTCCAATTTTGAAGATAAAGTCGCTGGGCAATCCCTCAATTTCCCGGCGCCTTACCCAATTGCGCCCCAGATAAAGCCTCCAAGTCTCACACTCCGTTATCGGCCCTCCCAACATCAAACGATCATGGGTTTCCCCCAGCTCACACTGCACAAACCTACCGATTGACTGCAATGCAATTTCACTTATTCCACACTTTGCGTTTTCAATTTAACCCAAGCATCTATATACCCCCCTTTATACCCTCCGTGTCGTCACACCTGATTCACTCTATACCCCCGCATACCTACCTGAACATTCAACCCCATTAAAATCCATTGCTTTGCGACGTCTGGGGTTTGATTCCTCAACACACACGCCGACGGCCGATCTCCCACAAAACCTCTTCGATTCCACCCTTAAGGCCTTTCCCCATCAAAACCTTTCGTTTTGTAAATTTCGTAGTTGCTCCTTAAATTTTTTCAATTTCTATAACAGGATAATTAGCATTCGCTTGTACATAGCAAATCGCGCAACTGCCCCTCTAAATATCGTTGGAAACCATTTTGTAACTGACTATATCTCACTCCTTGACTAATATAAAATTCCTTAATTCGCTTTTTTGGCTATCGTTTCCCACTGTTTCGGGCCCCCGCCAAAACTAGCGGTTAAAAAGTTAACCTGCCGGCCGGGAGTACCACTGGGTGCGTCATCAAACCCAAATGTGGGGGCTGCTGAGCCGGCCTAGAGCAGTAAGAGCCTGAGTGCCTCACGGTACACACCTAAGCAGTAGGTACCTGACCACCGAAGGGTACACGTCACTGGCTTTAGTAACAGTATGTACCAGAGCGCCTCGCTGTACCCCACCTAAGCAGTAGGTACCTGACCACCGAAGGGTACACGTCTACTGGCTTTAGAAATATTATGTACCTGAGCGCCTCGCTTTTACACACCTAAGCATAGGGACCTGACCACCGAAGGGTACACGTCTACTGGGTTTAGTAACAGTATGTACCAGAGCGCCTCGCTGTACACACCTAAGCAGTAGGTACCTGACCACCGAAGGGTACACGTCTACTGGCTTTAAGTAACAGTATGTACCAGAGCGCCTCGCTGGGCACACCTAAGCAGTAGGTACCTGACCACCGAAGGGGACACGTCTACTGGCTTTAGAAATATTATGTACCTGAGCGCCTCGCTGTACACACCTAAGCAGTAGGTACCTGACCACCGAAGGGTACACGTCTACTGGCTTCAACATTAAGTACCTGAACTCCTCAGGGTACACGTCTATGCAGTAGGTACCCGACCACCGAATCGTACCTATCTAATGGGGTTAGAAGAACCGCTCACCGCAGCTCACGGGTCTGTTGGCCTCAGTTACTTGACGGCCGCATTCAGTGAGCTTGCAGCATGGTGTTCGGCTTAGCGGGTGTCAACCGCCTTTGGAGAGGATTTACTGGACTACCGGTGATGTCTGTGGACTCACCCCTCTACGTTGATCAACTGTGGGCCGGGGTCCCTCAGATGCTGTTTGTGGGACATTACATAAGAAAAGGTTGGAGTGTTACACTGAACTGGGCCAGGACCGTAGTGTGACACTGAGGGACGTACGATGGAGTGGAAACTGAGATATGCACAGGACCGTAGTGGAACACTGAGATGAAAAGGGGTCGTGGGACACTGAAGATGGCCTGGTTGTGTGTACACTGAACAGTGTCGTGTGACTGGGCTTCGTGTCGTGAGAGGCAGTTGATTGTAATTTTTATTATAAAATGTTATTTTTAATTTATTGTTTTAGCATAGAGTATATATATAGTGACAGTAGTGTCAGAGTTGTACCCTGTGTAGGGTTATTAATTATATTTTAGTAAAATGCTGATTATAATTTATTATATAACATGTACATATTATTATATTATAGTTCAAATACCTCTAGACCAAAGATAGTTTATTTTTTTATATTAAAGATTAATTTATATTAATGTGTGTATTTATGTATCCCGAACTCTTTATTACAAAAGAAGTAAATCTCTTCATCTTCATTTAAAAATTATTTTTTTGTAATATATGGGGGCCTGTCCGGGAGGATAATGATTATCTAGATGATTTCTGGACGATCATATCCGGGATGACGGTTCGGGATACATATTACATTGATCTTTGTGTTGTCGGTCCTTTTTGTGGTGGGGTGTTGCGGGCCCCCGCCAAACTGCGGTTAAATAGTTAACCTGCCGGCCGGCAGTACCACTGGGTGGTCATCAAACCCAATGTGGGGCGGGTGAGCCGGCCTTAGAGCAGTAAGAGCCTGAGTGCCTCACGGTCACACCTAAGCAGTAGGTACCTGACCACCGAAGGGTACACGTCCCACTGGCTTTTAGTAACAGTATGTACCAGAGCGCCTCGCTGTACACACCAAGCAGTAGGTACCTGACCACCGAAGGGTACACGTCTACTGGCTTTAGAAATATTATGTACCGGGGCGCCTCGCTGTACACACCTAAGCAGTAGGTACCTGACCACCGAAGGGTACACGTCTACTGGCTTTAGTAACAGTATGTACCAGAGCGCCTCGCTGTACACACCTAAAACAGTAGGTACCTGACCACCGAAGGGTACAAAGTCACTGGCTTTAAGTAACGTATGTACCAGAGCGCCTCGCTGTACACACCTAAGCAGTAGGTACCTGACCACCGAAGGGTACACGTCTACTGGCTTTAGAAATATTATGTACCTGAGCGCCCCGCTGTACACACCTAAGCAGTAGGTACCTGACCACCGAAGGGTACACGTCTTTCTGGCTTCAACTTAAGTACCTGAACTCCTCAGGGTACACGTCTATGCAGTAGGTACCTGACCACCGAATCGTACCTATCTACTGGCGTTAGAAGAACCGCTTTAAAACCCCAGCTCACTGAGTCTGTTGGCCTCAGTTACTTGACGGCCGCATTCAGTGAGCTTGCAGCATGGTGTTTCGGCTAGCGGTGTGTCAACCGCCTTTGGAGAGGATTTACTGGGGCTACCGGTGATGTCTGTGGACTCACCGTCTACGTTGATCAACTGTGGGCCGGAGTCGTCAGATGCTGTTTAGTGGGACATTACATGAAGAAAAGGTTGGGTGTTACACTGAACCCGGGCCAGGACCGTAGTGTGGACACTGAGGGACGTATGATGGAGTGGAAAAACTGAGATATGCACAGGACCGTAGTGGAACACTGAGATTGAAAAGGGTGTCGTGGGACACTGAAGATGGCCTGGTTGTAGTGTACACTGAACAGTGTCGTGTGACTGACTTCGTGTCGTGAGAGGGAGTTGATTGTAATTTATTATTTAAAAATGTTATTTATAATTTATTGTTTTAGCATAGAGATATATATATAGTGACAGTAGTGTCAAGAGTTGTCCCTGTGTAGGGTTATTAATTATATTTAGTAAAAAGCTGATTAAATTTATTATAGTAACATGTACATATTATTATATTATAGTTCAAATACCTCTAGACCAAAGATAGTTGATTTTATATATTAAAGATTTAATTTATATTAATGTGTGATTTATGTATCCCGAACTCTTTATTACAAAAAGTAAATCTCTTCATCTTCATTTTAAAAATTATTTTTGTAATACCCACCAATTTAAAAAAACCAAAACCCATCTCCAGTGCTTCAAAACCCCAAGGCGTTCCCACATATGCCAAAAAACAAAAGACTTTCCTCCCTCTTCAATAACTTTACATTTAATTTCCAAAAAGTGGACCCCTTCTAGGCCACCCCCAATATCAAAATCCATTACAACTCCTCTGTGATCCGAAAAAAACCACATTATCACATTCACCTCCGCACTGTAATCGCACTAGACACGTACATTCTATCCAATCTCGCCGCATAATCTCGTCTAATAAAAGTATGCTCCACCATGCCACCCCCCCCACACACATCCATTAAACCCACACTCGTCAATAAATCTCCCAGGAATCCCCAAGCAACAACCCGCTCCTCGAGGCTCCACATCTTTTCGTCGTATTACACAATTCCGTCGCCCCTATTATCGTACATTTTGGGAAACTACGTAGATAATATACTAATACTTTTTGTACAAAATGAGTTTTAAGTTTTGTACATCTCCCTCGGCCGGCCCATATACACATACAAAACTTATGTGTGCTCTACCCCATAAACCATCCACCCTAATCACTCTCCCCTCCCCCCTTTCACTATGGCGTACTACAAACGGGCTATTTTCCTTTACCAGAATGGCGACGCCTCCTTTTAACCTCGTCGCATATTCCATATACACATCATAACCATCCATTTCTAACTCATATCCAATTCTGTAATTGTGTTCTTGGATAAATACCACATCCACATTTAGACGCATCAAAAATTCATTAAACCACTTTCGCTTCCGCTCAGATCTCAAACCGTTAACATTTATTGTCAAAACCTTAAAGTCAATTAATGGGGTTTTCCTTTAGTTCTAGGTATAGACTTTTCACTTATACATTTTACACCACCTCTATCCCTCCCCCCTTTTTTGGGAACCACCTTGATAAACCCTTGTTTCGTGGATTCACTGTTCCCTGTCCTCTGTACATCCGCCCAAGACTTTTTCCCTGGCCTTTGGGCAGGAGTAAGCACGTCGTCTGAGTCTGATGGGGTCGCAGTTCGCTTTCGCGTCCTACCCTCCACCTGCATTGGGATTTCTTTAGTTTCTATCGTGATGCACCTCCACTTCTGCTACATTTACCGTCATACCATGCGACACACTAGACTCAATGCTTCCATCCGTCGCCTCACCATGATGTTCAACCGATCCCAAAATTGCACCTGGATCCTCCACACAGTTGACGATCGACTCATCTAACAAAACATCCAGTGCCTTCACTAAAGACGCCCGCTACATCCTCTTCCCCCATAGTGGGCAGAGTTCTCTTCAATACTTTATTTATGTCCAGTGACGGTGATTCTTCTCGCTGTTTTGCATCCTCCAAAGCATTCTCCTGCGCTTTTTCTACCTCTTCACTCCAAGATGGACCGTTGTAGAGACGGATGAGCATAAGACTGTTCTGTCCCTCAACTTCCTCGACCTCTTCCGATTGTTGCTGTTGTGATATTTGGAGATTCCCCCGACGCTTACCACACTGTGCCGCTATGTGGTCAATACGACCCACACAGCCGACACGTACGACGTTGCCCGCATATGTTACATATACTTGAGTTCGAAATGCTTGCAACATAATATAGGACGGTATGGGATGACGTAAGGGCATTTTGACTGAATATGTTCCCTCCAAACTTCCAGCATAAGGTCCTGGCGGCCCACCGACCTGCAGAGGCCATATGAACCGTACCATAATTACGTAGTTCATCTTTTATAACAAAATCAGTCGCTTCAAAAGGCACATTCTTGATTTTTACCCATGTGTAGTATCGTGATACATCATGAAGACGTACTGATACAGCTGAATTGACGGCTATAATGGTCTCTTGATACTTATCCACCACTGCTTCGTAGACATTTGCTGACGTCATTTTAACGAAAATCCGTGTCGTCCCATTAAGTGCTACACCACATATCTCTTCATTGCGATACCGTAGGTATCACGGATAATCGCCGTAGTAACAAATCCAATCGTGGCTCCCGTGACAGCCCCACGGGTCAACTCAACGCAAACAGTGTTGATGCGCCTGTTGCTATGCAGCGCCATGTTGGAAAATGAGCAGCACACGTCCTCACTACTCAATGGCTGTTGACGAACTGATGTAGCTCGCCTGAAACAGCAGAGGGGTGCAGAGCACAACCGCACTCTACCGTGGTCAGGCAGCGAATGATTATGCAAAGTATATGCCGACACCAGACGTCTGACTCGTCTAGGTGGCATAAGTTATTCGCTATGCACAGTACGATTGCAGAATTCCCCAACGTAACACGTTAATTTGCAGGACACGCTTAGCTATGCACAGTACGATTGCAGAATACGCATACAAGCAAAGCCGACTGCAAAATTCTCCACACCGAACAGGCTAGTAACAACTGACACGCAAAATTTGTAAAGCAATGCCAGACAGCTACACTGTTCTAGAAGATTGACCGTAGCGAAGCGAGCACACCGAACAAGCTAGTAGCGAGCTGTTGAACGATCACACAATAGCAAGGCTGACATAACAGTAACTGACACGCAAAATTTGTAAAGCGTAGGCAAAGCTAATGCAATGCCAGACAGCAAGCTGCACAATGTTCCTGCTACGAGCTTCACCCTAAGCTCAACCGTTTCTCTAAGTCCAGCTCCAGCTCTCGGACAGGCTACCCATATTACAACCCAGGATTCCAAATGGCCTGTTATCCCGGGTGTAATGGGAGCAAAATAAACACAGCAGAAAAAGTTTATACTTATATTATCCTTCACCAATTTAGAACAGCAATATGTACACTATGTACAGTGATAAGTATAGTGCACTCCACGGTAAGCAAGGCAGAAATAGAAGCCACAAGATAGCAGACATGGCTTTCACCCAGGAGGCCCGGGTTCGATTCCCGGCATGGGAACCAGGTTCGAGTCTTTCTGCAGGATCGTGACTTAACCACTGCATTGGAGGCAGCCAGGTTGGCTGATACCTTCGAAACTAACCGCTCCTTGTCCGAGCGGTCCCGTCTCTCTTTTCAACAGCCTGGCATGAGCAGAGGTCAACCTTGGAGAATGAAGTGCCAGCCGGAGGGAGAACGTCTACGTCAGCCAACTAAGTCACCTGGTGAGCCACGCTTTTCAACATATGGTCCACCTGTGGAGAGGCAAACTACTCATGGTGCATCTCGACAACAGTATCCAGAGAGACACCAGCCAGAACGACACCATTTGCAACGTCAGCAGGGAGTAAAGGGCAAGCCTGTCGTCTGCGCCCTCTGTAACAAAGTAGGTCATTCCCATTCTAGAGCTGGTTGAAACACGGTCTGCTATCTTGTGGCTTCTATTTCTGCCTTGCTTACCGTGGAGTGCACTATACTTATCACTGTACATAGTGTACATATTGCTGTTCTAAATTGGTGAAGGATAATATGTCTAAACTTTTTCTGCTGTCTTTATTTTGCTCCCATTACACCCGGGATAACAGGCCATTTGGAATCCTGGGTTGTAATAGATTTCGACATAGTTCATATCTGTGAAGGCTCCAGAGGGGTGGTCACAGTCGCTCAATTAACAGCGTAATAACCTCATTTGATATTTGAAGAGAAATGTGAAATCTTTCTTGAGAATTAAACAAAAATATAAGAAATTTCTTCTTGAATTAAATCCCTAACACAACAAAAGTGGTGATTTCCCAGGGAATTACCTTCTATTCTGCCAGGTGTGTAGCCAGTCAGAAATGGCTGAGCAAAACCGCTTACTTAGACAGAAGAAAAGGTCGACGGTGCAACCATAATTTGGCTAATAATGTGAGAAGTTTACTATACACTTTCGGTTGCCAGTTCTAGATCAGATACAACAACTAACAGTACTTCCACTATCAATCAGTTGATCCAATTTCCTTTCGGTATAGTGACAACAATATTCACCGTATCATATCAGCTGGATGGAATTTCACCAAATGAAAACATATCCCCACTATTTAAGTTAAAATAAATGGAGGTTAAGTGGTATTTAGCTTAGATCCTAGGAAAGAGAAAGCCGCTCTGATTCCTTAGATAAGGAGACCTTTAAAAGTATCAAGGCTTACCTGCAAGGTGGTGGTGATGGAGGGCCTTCATAACAAAGTAGAGTGGTGATAATGATAATGGAGGGTCCTTATAACAGAGGAGAGTGGTGATGGACAAGGAGTCTTTACCTGGTTCATGTTACTGGTGGTGTGCTGGTGAAGAGCCGAGGTAATGGTGGGGTGCAGCGGCAGTTTCCTCCAACAATGTTCGGCCTCCGTCAATTTCATCGGCTCTATAAACACGAATAACTCATAATAACGCTCTGATAAAGTACATAACTGCCCTAAGACACTGCCTGACTATCTTAGGCTACAGCCGTCACCCAGACAGAAAGATTAGTCGTGTTCCTGCCTGACTGAGTTAGGATCAACAGTAATCTTCGCTATGACAGACTGGGTAACAGTGTAGCCGTTGCCTTGTCTGAGGTGTGACTTTGTCTTCGCCCTGAGAGACTGACTAAGGTTCTAATCATCTTCCCGCCCTACTGAGTCAATGTCTAATTGTTTATATGTCTGGCTTGGTAATGGCTTATTATCTCCAGACAATTAAAAACATACATTAGCCATTTCTCTGTTTGACTGGTTATACTCTAGCGTTTACTCTGCCTGACTGGTTTAGAATGTTAAGAATTCCCCAAACCTCTACACTGCTTGGGCTTAAACCTCTAATACCTTAGACCCGTCCTTAGATGTACCACGTCGGTATCACAATACCCTACAAGAATTGATGTGTTACTAAGAGTTTAAAACCTTTGCAGTGTCTTTGCAGACGGTCAACTGACAATTTAATGACAAGTTTTTTAATATAAATAATGATAAATGTTTTGCAGTGTAGCTTACGTACATAGCCGACAAAAACGCTAAGTCCTTACGTTAAGACTTTTGAGATAGAAAGTCAGCATTCCCAAGCTTAAGCTGCAGTCTTATGTCTAGTGTTAAGTTTAGCTGAGGGAGAAGAGAAAACACCAGTGAGAACATACCAATATTGTTTATATGTAACACTGGAAAGTAATTTTTACTTCTATTTAGATTAAAAGAAGAAAGAGATGGAAAGTGAGTGTCTTCCGCTACTCCCAGCTGTGATAAGAAGCATGAGTTAGAATCCAGTGAGGTGCGGTGAGGGGTCGAGATAGCAAGGAGTTACAAATGGGATAACTTGCCTGGGAGAGGCAGAATTAAATGAGGGATTGATGTAGAGTCCAAGCTATTAAACAGTTACACGAAGGAAACACTTCAGGGAAGTTGAAGCTAGTAACAGTTATGGGTGGAAGAAACTGCCTGGGAGACAGTCCTGAGCAAAAATCAGAAGCAATATAGAGGTCTCAGGGTGAAGGCTAAGTGCTGCCATCTTGGCTCAGTGACCTGTGTATGTAACTTTGTTCTGTTATAGTATAATTGTAAAGGATGCATTCAGTGTTTATTAGTTATTCCTACCTAATATTAAGTAGTTGTCATTCTAATTTTTATCAAATAAAAGGGAGTTATTTTTGCTTAGATATTGTTGGAAAGAGTTAGGTGCTTATTAACCCACGATTCTTGGAAAATATGCAAACATAAGATGCAGTGTAAACCACAAACAAACACTGGACACGTTCAGAAATGTTGTTGGATGAAGCGTTGGGAAAAAAAAGTGTGAGAGGTGAAAACCAAGTTTTGAGTTAGTAAGTTATCTAAGTAATACCTAAGTTATGAACAATAACAACTTGGCCAGCTACCCATGTTATGCCTCAAGAACTAAAGATGATTACTGATACTAAATTAATGAGTGATTAGTGAATTAAAGAAATTTAAAATTTAAATTTGACGATTTAAAGGGTTTAGTTCATTTAATCCTGGCTTCGAGAAAAATTCTTCGGGTTTTGCGATTAAGTGACGGGGGATAAAGCCTTCACCTTTTTTTGCGCGAATAACAACCAATGGTTTAGCGTTTAATATGAATATAGAATTGTAGTAACCAGGGAAACCTATTTACAGTTACTCATTTTAACATTAAAATTTGATTTTTAATCAAATTCCCCAAACATGATTTTTACGAAGGTTAGCGAGCACATGTCTACACGTCTCACCTACACCTTCCCAAAGTCAAATTTAATATAGCTTACCCTACACAGCTAAGCCTATATAGTTATTATTGACATTAATGATTTTTAGTACCGACAAACTGATGAAAAAGATACACGTGTAACATCTGGGTATCTTGACGAGGTAGTTGAACACCTGCATCAAGGTTGAGGGACTGACCACCCAAATTAACCACTCTACTTGTACCATCTCCAATGTTTACTCTTCGTACTGGATTCAAAAAACCACAGATTGGCCGAAACATCTCTGTCAATCAAGGTACTCAGATGTTAATTAAACACCCTATGCAAATTTCCAAAGAACTAAGTCTACATGAATCCAGTACTTGTATTACCAAAACATTTACCTATATATTACCTTAGAGTTAGTTTTTTGAAGTCCCACTTAATTTGGAGAGCTTTGCTGGAGAAGCGCCGCTTGGTTCTCCATGGCTGACCTACGACGGTCAGCTGCCTCCTTCTGTGCTCGCTGCTCCAGGCTGGGCGCCGCCCCCCTCACACCCACACCTCGCACACCCTCCACACACACATTAATTTTTATTCCCGCACTTGATCAGCACCTACTATCATTAAACAAGCTGGGATGCTAATCACATGTTTATTGAGGTACAAAATTAAATAATTCAATTTTACTGGGGAGAAAGTATATAGAGTAAACTTGTAAACTTTGGGACCTCATCAGCCACAGACCCACAGTGGGCCCTTTAAGGTACAAGCAACCAGTCTGTTTTGTTAGTTACAAACCCAATGTTTTTGGAATATACTCTAAAGTACAGAATCGTGGGCAAGAGGCAATCATTATCAACTGGATCTAACTAGAGGTTCTCTCATAACTGTAACTTCTTAAATTGGTTAACTGGAAGGGAAGGTATACCTTCTTAATTCTCTTCCCGTTGAAGCTGCAGCTTTTCCTAGTATTTGTTTGGTTAAACTGGCTATAGGTCCTCAAACAGCCACCAAAGTGTGCTTTTTATCAACATCTCACTGTGTGCAGTTGTGCTGCGGCAACTTTAAATGCTTCACGATGAAGAGAGTTGTCGAATATTGCTGCTTCTGTGATTGATCGGGGAAATTTTTTCTCTTAATATCATTGCAAGCAAACAACGGTACGGGGGGGGGATCGAACTCATGGCAGGTGAGTCTTAAAACTCCAGGTCACTGGGCCACTAGCTACAAATAACATTCATCCAACTAGGAATATTTATACACCATAGGAAGGTTAAAATGGGTCCCACTGGGACCCATTTTAACCCCGCAGCCGTAGTTGTCTGTTGTACTCACACTCACCAAGTGATTTCAGTTGTGTCTGTTGTACTCACACTCACCAAGTGACGCAGCTGTGTCTGTTGTGCTCACACTCACCAAGTGACGCAGCTGTGTCTGCGTCCCTGTGGCAGCGGAAATGACGCTCCCCGAGCTCTGTAGAGGGGACAAAATCGCCGCCTGCCCCCCCAAGCTGCCGCCAGGTGCCGTCGTCGCTAACACTCGCTACCACCACACCACGACGCCGACTTACACTCTCAATACGACTCACACAAAAGTCTTCATGGAAATCACATGAAAAAAATAAATAATCTAAATTTTAAAAAAAAATATTTTTGAGCATTTTTCCGCCGACTACAATAGTCTAACATTAACAGACGTAGATCTATGAACTGTAACTGAGCCTAAAATGTCAGAAATAATTCCCTAGGAAACCATTCAAATTTAATTTATTATAACAGGAGTTTTAGTTATTAACCTTCACAGACATTATTAGGTGTATATGATGTCTCATAAAATAAGGTTTAACGACACTAACAAGGATTTTGTTTTCTACAAACAAGCACCAAGTATTCACAATTAGATCATAGAAACACTTTTTTTTTTTATTCGCCGGTAATTCTCCCGGGCCCGGGTCTTTTCCAAGTAGTGGTGACCCGGCCTTGGTTCCCAAATTGGGGAGTGGGCTCGAGACTTAAGTCTCCCAGGGGGGAGGTACAGTACCTCCTCATCTTTTTGGGGCCAACTGTCCCAGGCCTAGCAACATTCCCCGCCCTCACGGGGGTCGTAGGAGAAGCTAGGGGCCCCTGGTCTGCCATCTGCCCCGCCCTAAAAGGGCTCGTGGGGATGGGAGTCTTATGAGCTGCAGATGGTAGCTAGCTCAGGGTTGTAATCAAGACTCACGAAATCGTAATGACACGATTGTAAACAAACCATACCCCCGGCCCGGGACTTTAATTTGCGGTCAGAGAGTTTCAAAACTCCAGACGCGACGGTCTGGATTTTGAGACTCTCCCGCCGCGGGTTCAATCCCGGCCGGGGTATGGACTGTAATCAATCCTCAGGACATTGTATTACCAACTATGCTACTGAAAATCTAGGCTTTAAAAATTAGAAACACGAAGTCCATTACAGCGTACTTCACTAATATTTCTACACACCGGGGGAGTTGCAAATTAACGGGACAGGTTTAAAAATTTTGTGATTTCTCATAATTTTGTCTTAGTCCCCCCTTAATTAATGTAATCTGGGTTCTTTTCGAGGATTTTGCACGTTTTTTGGCAACCATCCACAGTATGTTACCCCCCCACTCGCCAGGGTACAACCTGTTGATCTGTAGGTTATCCCTGAAAAGCATGCTTCGGGGTTTTGCCAATTTTTCCTTTCAATCATGATTACTGTTGAAATTCACGATGGTGTTACCCCGGAACGTGAAAGTATTGTAGCTTTTAGAAAACATTTGATGTGAGTATCAACGATCGCCGAAAAAAGAGCCCAGTAAAAAACAACTGTTGCTCGGATTCTGAAGAGAGTGGCACACTGGGGAATTTTGGAGGGGCTGCGTCGGTGAAATTTGGGAAATGCAAGACAACACCCCACTTGACAAGGTTTTTAAAAAATGTTTTGAGGAAACCCGAAAACCAGCAAAGATTACAGAGAGATTTGGTTCAGCTGTCGTAAATGTTTTATTCTTCAAATGTTTGACGAAGGGCCCCTTTGAGTGGGCAGAACTGCCAGGAAAACCAGTAAAAAAAAAAAACAATTTCTGGCTTTAATTAGAAAAAAAACGGCTGTGGGGGGCACTCGATCATAGAGGGTGGACGATAAAAAGAATGGAGAAATGGAGAAAAATTTCAATTTTTAGAGAGGTCATTGAAATACATGGGACAGATAAGTGGATGAGACGGAAAAAATGCGAACTTCTTTGGGAAAGGATACAATCAAAAAAGTATCAAAAAACCCCCCAAGAAAGTTTTGGGGTAGTTTTACTGCTAAAGGCGCTGGACGGCTAGTTATCGTTGAGGGAACGATGGACAGTGACTTATAGAGACAATTCCGGTTAGGTTAGGTTAGGTAAGGTTCGTCAGGAAACAGGACAAATGTTTCCCTGACGCGGGTCTTAGTCAGAAAATTCCGGTAAATATTTGATCCATGCGTATAGAGACTTTCCTAATGGAGAAGACTTTTTCCAAACAGGATCTTGCTCCATCCCACACTTCCAGAAAAATGCTGGCATTTTTCAAAGGGGGTGAGTTAAGCGTTCAAAATTTGGGCCCTGGAAACTCTCCTGACCTCAACCCAATTGAGAATCTATGAACAATAACCAGACACAGTATCGCAAAATAGGACTGTTCAACTGTGAAGTTAATTGCTGTTTGTTTTTAAAAGCCCTGGTACCAACACAAAGAACCTGCCAAAACGTTTTCAACATTGGTCAATTCTATGCCAAAGCGCTTTAGCATTACTTATAAAAACAAAAGGCAGTCATCTCTTATTAAATCAATTATCTGTTGTATCATTATTTGGGGCATTTTTTAAATAAACAAAAATTTTTAAAAAAAATGTTTTATTTGATCACTGTCCCAATTAATATGCACACTAGTGTACAGTCTATATTTCAGACTATAGCCCCAAAAATGTTTTTATTGCACATTTCAACGTTTCAGAGGGACATCATTACTTTCACAATAGGTCAGACAAGCTAATAAACACTAGGGTAAACAAGCACTCGGAAAATACCAATACCTACTTACACAAGTTAACATAATAGCTCGGGCAAGCTTCCAATTTTCAGAATTGGACGTCATTTACTCGCTAAAACCAGGTTCTCACCAGAACCGGATTAACATTTTGTAGGCACCTGGGCTACAGGTACTGTGAGGGGCCCCTAGTGATATTTTCAAAAGAAAAAAGTTAAAGAAATATCAAATTTATTTTTACAAGACTAACCACCATTAAATTTCAAACATTTGCTTTGCGTAATTTCTTGGAAACAAATTTCTCCAAAACATCAGTTAAGTTTTAGAACACCTCTGGAGGCCCTCCAGCTGACAGAGGACCCTGGGCTGCAGCCCCTCAAGCCCATGTCTTAATCCCGCCCTGCTTCTCACACCTTTCTGTAATATGTTGTTTTGCAGTCTAGGGGTACAGTTACAAGTTCTGTCTGAGGTAGGACTGGCTAGTCTCCTGCCTGAGACTCTGACGCTGTAGTTCTTTGGGAATGGTGAATGTGGACCAGTCGGCCCAAAAACACGTTACTCCAATTACAGTTTCACCGTCAGGTCTGTGTTGGCGAAAAGAAAAATAAAAAAAAAAAAAGGGCGCAATAATAATTTATACACAAGTATGTGTATGCAAAGAACTTCACTTAAATTGTAATACTTGTCACTGTAGAGATACGAAAATAACATAAATAAATTATACAACTATGCAATCAAGCAAGATATACCATGTTATCCCAATTTATTAAGGAGAGAAACAATTCTAAGGCTTAGTTTTATATAATTAACAGCCTTTACCTCATATTCCAGTAAATACGAGATTCAGCATCTAAAAACCTAGCTAATCCAGGCCTGCCCCCATAATTTACACAGGCCCGTTTGTATGGTTATCAACTCTTAAACTGATAAGCCAACAGTACACGACATATATTTTTGTAATTATTAAGTAAAAACTTTAGGTGCGCTTCTGCACTTTCTGAAAACTTCAGTGACGACTTTCAAGAGTTGAGCGAACATTATCTTGCCTGTCAGACAAGATCAATAATGTTAAACTGTTGCAGGTTAGTAGCTACAACTATATTGCAAAAACGTGATGCTGATGATACACAGCACTGCATTGGCGATTTCCCAGGTCTATTTGTTGACAAGCAAGTGTCCTACCATAGGCTTCAGTTTACTGGCTGATATAATCTGGGGATCGGTGAGTAACTACAGTTACTGAGAAGAGCTAATTCTAGACTGCAGCGCTGTATTTCAAGTTGGACGGTACACGAGTCAAAGTTTTTCCTTGGGTAGCATTGAGAGTGAGTTGGGCAAATATTTTTTTGCTAGTGGTTTGAGAAGACCGTGCCCAGGATGGGCCTACAAGTTGATGCAGTGTTCCTCCTTTCTTATGTTCTTAAGCGAATCATTCAGCGAGTGAGAAACTCTGGAGTAGTGTTCACACCAAAAAATGTAAATTTTAAACTTCTTACTTGTTCTTCTCTTTTTAAGGGAAAGTTACACAAAATATCTTACTGTATTTAAAGTTTACACCATGAATTATCAAAATGGTATACAATACCGACAGGTTGGTAAGAATTTTGCAACAGTTATCAGTCCATCAACAGCAATCAGCCCATCACCTTTCACCCGACGGACCATTACATAGCCTTCACATCTCTATGCTCCTGACATTTTTTTTGTATTCAAATGAGAATATTTCGAAACAGGTAAAAAATGGCCTGTAAGACCTGGGCGTAATGGGAATTGGAACAAAAAACAC
>NC_069477.1:22596161-22605838 GCF_026875155.1 Cherax quadricarinatus | reverse complement strand
TACACAGGTATGAGAAATTCTGGGAGGGTGTGGGACAGAGAAAGGGTAGGAAAATCAGTAAACGAGAGAGGGAAATTGTGGCAAACAAGGCAAAAAGGCGAGGAAAGTTTTGTTCCCAAGGAAAACAGAAATAATAGGAAGACCAAAACAAAATCCTTGGTTTACCCGAAGGTGTAGGGAGGCAAAAACTAAGTGCAACAGAGAATGGAAAAGGTACAGGAGGCATAGGACCCAGGAAAAAAGGAGATTAGTAGAAGAGCCAGAAACGAGTATGCACAGATAAGGAGGAGGCCCAGCGACAGTATGAAAACGACATAGCATCGAAAGTCAAAATCTGACCCGAAATGCTGTATAGCCACATTAGGAGGAAGACAACAGTCAAGGACCAGGTGATAAGGCTGAGGAAAGAAGGTGGAGAACTCACAAGAAACGATCAAGGGTATATGTGAGGAGCCTCAACACGAGATTTAAGGAAGTATTTACAGTAGAGACAGGAAGGACTCTGGGGGGACAGACCAGATGGGGACACCAGCAAGGAATACACCAACAAGTGTTGGACGACATACATACAGATGAGGAGGAGGTGAAGAAACTGCAAAGGGACATCGATACCTCAAAGGCAATGGGACCGGACAACATCTCCCCGTGGGTCCTTAGAGAGGGAGCAGATATGTTGTGCGTGCCACTTACCACAATCTTCAACACGTCCCTGGAAACTGGGCAACTGCCTGAGGTATGGAAGACTGCAAATGTAGTTCCCATTTTTAAAAAAGGAGACAGAAAAGAGGCACTAAACTATAGACTTGTGTCATTGACGTGTATAGTATGCAAAATTATGGAGAAGATTATCAGGAGGAGAGTGGTGGAGCACCTGGAACGGAACAAGAGTATAAATGCCAACCAGCACGGATTCACGGAAGGCAAATCCTGCGTCACAAACCTGGAGTTTTATGATAAAATAACAGAAGTAAGACACGAGAGAGAGGGGTGGGTTGATTGCATCTTCTTGGACTGCAAGAAGGCCTTTGACACAGTTCCTCACAAGAGATTAGTGCAGAAGCTAGAGCATCAGGAGCATATAACAGGAAGGGCACTGCAATGGATCAGAGAATACCTGACAGGGAGGCAACAACGAGTCATGGTACGTAATGATGTATCACAGTGCGCACCTGTGACGAGCGGGGTCCCACAGGGGTCGGTCCTAGGACCAGTGCTATTTTTGGTATATGTGAACGACATGACGGAAGGGTTAGACTCAGAAGTGTCCCTGTTTGCATATGATGTGAAGTTAATGAGGGGAATTAAATCTGATGAGGACCAGGCAGGACTTCAAAGAGACCTGGACAGACTGGACACCTGGTCCAGCAAATGGCTTCTCGAATTTAATCCTGCCAAATGCAAAGTCATGAAGATAGGGGAAGGGCACAGAAGACCACAGACAGAGTATAGGCTAGGTGGCCAAAGACTGCAAACCTCACTCAAGGAGAAAGATCTTGGGGTGCGTATAACACCGAGCATGTCTCCGGAAGCACACATCAATCAGATAACTGCTGCAGCATATGGGCGCCTGGCAAACCTGAGAACAGCATTCCGATACCTTAGTAAGGAATCATTCAAGACACTGTACACCGTGTATGTCAGGCCCATACTGGAGTATGCAGCACCTGTTTGGAACCCGCACTTGATAAAGCACGTCAAGAAACTAGAGAAAGCACAAAGGTTTGCGACAAGGTTAGTTCCAGAGCTAAGGGGAATGTCCTATGAGAAAGAAATCGGCCTGACGACACTGGAGGACAGGAGGGTCAGGGGAGACATGATAACGACATATAAAATACTGCTTGGAATAGACAAGGTGGACAAAGTCAGGATGTTCCAGGTGAGGGACACAAAACAAGAGGCAACAATTTGAAGTTGACGACAACAAATGAGTCAGAGAGATAGTAGGAAAAGGTTTAAATTTTTTTCTTCAGTAATAGAGTAGTAAAGGTCATTGGAATAGCCTAGAAAATACCGTAGTGGGAGGCAGGAACCATACACAGTTTTAAAGTCTAGGTTTGATAAAGGCCATCATGGAGCGGGGAGAGAGAGGGCCTAGTAGCAACCGGTGAAGGGCGGGGCCAGGAGCTAAGACTCGACGCCCTGCAGACCACAAATAGTGAGTACAAAAATAAGGGGTGAGCGAGTACACAAGTGAGGGGGAGAAGCGTAAGCCAGGACGAATGAAGCAAACACAAGAAAGGGACTACACAGAATGTGTGATCTACATGAGAGAACGAACGGGGTTCAGTGGGAACAGAGAACTTGGCAGGGAAGCAGTTAATGAGATGATGGAATATGTAGCAACAAAATGCAATGAGCCTAGGAAGGTTTGTACCCAAGGTAACAGGAATAATGAAAAAGCCAGGATGAGCCTCATGGTTTACCCAAATGTGCAGGGAGGGCAAAACCAGTGTGCTAGGGAATGGAAGAAATATAGAAGGCAAAGGACCCAGGAGAATAAGAGAACAGTCCGTGAGAGCCAGAAATCGAATATGCACAGATAAGAAGGGGTGGCCCAAAGACAAATAGAAAATGACATAGCAGCGAAAGCCAAATCTGACCCGTAACAGTTTACAACCAAAGAACATCAGGAGGAAAACACACAGTCAAGGACCAGGTAATCAGGCTAAGGAAGGAAGGAGGAGAGTCAACAAGAATGACCGTGAAGTCTGTGAAGAATAACAAGATATTCAAAGAAGTTTTCACAGAGGAGACAGAAGGGGACTCCCAGAAAGACGGAGAGGTGGGGCACACCACCAAGTGCTGGACACAGTGCACACAACCGAGGAAAATGAAAGAGGCTTCTGAGTGAGCTAGATACCTCAAAGGTCAAGGGGCCAGATAACATCTCCCCTGGGGGGGTTTTATTGAGAGAGGAGAAGAGGCGCTATGTGTACCCCTAACAACAATAATCAATACATCTATCGAAACAGGGAGATTGCCTGAGGCATGAAGACAGCAAATGGGTAGTCCCAATCTTAAAAAAGGAGTACAGACTGAAGCATAAACTACAGACCAGTGTCACTGACATGTATATATGCAAAATCTGGAGAAAGATTATCAGGAGAAGAAGTTGGTGAACACCTAGAAAGGACGATCTCATCAACAGCAGCCAACATGGTTTTCAGGGACGGGAAATCCGTTCACAAACCTACTGGAGTTCAATGACATGGGTGACAGCAGTAAGACAAGAGAGAGAGGGGTGTGTGGATGCATTTTCTTTGGACTGCAAGAAGGGTTTTGACACAGTTCCACACAAAGATTGGTGCAAAAAATGGAGGACCAAGCAGGGATAAACAGGGAGGCACTACAATGGATCAGGAAATACTGTCAGGAAGACAGCAGCGAGTCATGGTACGTGGCGAAGGTGTCAGAGTGGGCAACCTGTGACCAGCGGGGTCCCGCAGGGACATCCTAGGACGCAGTGCTGTTTCTGGTATTTGGGAACGACATGACGGAAGGAATAGACCTGAGGTGTCCCTGTTTTGCAGAATGACCGTGAAGTTATTAGAAGAATTCACTCGATCGAAGACCAGGCAGAACTACAAAGGGATCTGGACAGGCTGCAGACCTGGTCTCAGCAATTTGGCTCCTGAGTTTCAAATCCCACCAATTGCAAAGTCATTAAGATTGGGGAAGGCAAAGAGACCGCAGACCGGAGTACAGTCTAGGGGGCCAGAGACACAAACCCTACTCAAGGAAAAAGACTTGGGTGAGTATTAACACCAGGCACATCTCCTGAAGCGCACATCAACCAAATAACTGCTGCAGCATATGGGCGCCTAGCACACCCTCAGAACAGCATACCGACATCTTAATAAGGAATCATTCATACCCTGTACAACCGGTGTACGTTTATGCCCATATTGGAGTATGCGGCACCAGTTTGGAACCCACACCTAGCCAAGCACGTAAAGAAACTGAAAGAAAGTGCATAGGTTTGCAACAAGACTACCCCCAGAGCTAAGAGTATGTCCCTATCGAGGAGAGGTTAAGGGAAATCAACCTGACACACTGGAGGACAGTAGAGGATAGGGGGACCGATAACGACATACAAAATACTTGAGAGGATTGACAAGGTGGTGACCAAAGAGAGGATGTTCCAGATGATTACACAGTAACAAGGACACAGTTGAAGCTGAAGACACAGATGAATTACAGGGATGTTAAGAGTAATTTTCTTTTCTTCAGCCACAGAGTAGTCGTAAGTGGAATAGTTTGGGAAGCGATGTAGTAGGAGGGCAGGATCCATACTTAGCTTTAAGCAAGTGTATGATAAAGCTCACGCACAGTGAGATGTGACCTAGTAGCGATCAGAGAAGAGGCGGGGCCAGGAGCTCGGACTCGACCCCCGCAACCTCAACTAGGTGATATACACACACCACACACACACACACACACACACAAACAAACACACACACACACACACACACACACACACACACACACACGCACACACAAAGACTCACACAACAAACACACACACCACATAACACACACACACACACAACACACCACACACACACACAACACACGCACGCACACGACGCACACACACACCACACGCACACAAACGCACACACACAGACAAACACACACACACACACCACCACACACACAGCACACTCACAACACACACACACAACACACACGCCACGCACACACGCACACACGCTACACACACAACACCACGCACACACTCACAAAAAACCCACACAAACACCCACACACACACACACACAAGACTATCCCAGAGCTACGGGGATTGTCCTATGAAGAAGGTAGAGGGAAATCGGCCTGACGACACTGGAGGGCCAGGAGGGTCAGGGGAGACATGATACGACATATAAAATACTGCAAGAGGAATAGACGAGGTGGACAAAGACAGGATTGTTCAAGAGATGGACACAGTCACAAGAGGTCACCAATTGGAAGTTGAAGGCCACTCCGATGAATCAAGGGATGTTAGGAAGTATTTCCTTCATCCATAGAGTATGTCGGCCATGGAATAGCCCAGAAAGTGATGTGGGTGGAGGCAGGAACCATACAATAGTTTTAAAGGCGAGGTATGATAGAGCTCATGGGGCAGGGAGAGTGAGGACCTAGTAGCAATCATATCAGCGAGAGGCGGGGCCAGGAGCTTGACTCGACCCCTGCAACCACAATAGGTGAGGCAAAAGTGAGACACACACACACACACACAGACACAACACACCACAATAACGCATACACACACACACACACACACACACACACACACGCACACACACACCATACACACACATACACACACACATACACACACACTACACACCCACAACCACACTAACCACACATACAAAACACACACACACACATAAAACACACACAACACACATACATACACACTACACTACACACACACACACACACACACACAACAACACATACACACATACACACACACACACAAACACACAGCAACACTCACAGGATCACACACACACACACACACCACCACACACACTACACAACCCGCGCACACACAAACATACACACACACCACACACACACTACGGCACACACACACACTACACACGCACAAACACACAACACACACACACACACACAACACGCACACACACACACACACACCCACACGAACACACACACACACACACACACACACACACATCACACTACACCACTAACACGCCCACACACATTCGCACACCACTCACACACACACGCACACACAACACACATCCACACACACGCCCACACCACACACACACACACGCACACAACACACACACACACACAAACACATACACGACGCACCACACACACACACACACACACACACACACACAACACACACACAACACACACACACAAACACTTGACACAAACACGTACCACCCCTTCCTCTAACCCCCACCTTAGCCACCTACCCCTCCCCCCATAACCATCCATCCCCTCTCTCCTCCCCCAAACCATCTAACTCCCTCCCCCCCAACTATCTCTACCCCTCCAAAAACCAACCTCCCCCTCCCCCCCACAACCATCCATGCCCCTCTCCTAACCATCCTAGTTCCCCTCCTCCCTAACCAATGAGGACAAGGGGCTCCAATGACGAATTCTGAGAGGGAGGAATGGGGATAGAACTCAAAAAAAGTGAGAAGACTGGGGAAGGAGACTAGATGAGCTGGAAAGGAAATGGAAGAGAAAAAGGGGTTTATCACAGAATGCAGAAAGTGTAAGCAACAGGCCAACAGCATCAAGAAATCAAGATAGAGAGAATTAGAAGTATAGCTGAGACATCTGAAACAGCACAGAGACAAAGATATTACAGAAGTAGCATCGGCAATGGCTACATCTAACACAGACCAACAGGTCCGAAGGAAGCAATGGGAAACTAAACTGTAATGCAAGGTCCTGTCAAAACCCACTGGGGCCAAAACAAAAGACAGGGAGCACTCTAGGACAGAAAGAGAGGTTGGAAGACATTGAAGGAACTAGGACATGTGCAAGTACCTTACCAGATACCTGTGGGGCCAGGAGCAAGGTGAGCAGGAAGGATAAACCAAGAAGCATAGGGCCATGAACGAGGGAAGGGACTGAAGGAAGGAACACTCCACGGGAAGGAACTAAAACACATCAAGGATCAATGGGAATACACATGGGAGTGAAAAGTTGAGGAGATCCTGTTTGTCTATGGGCTATACGAAGCTAAAGGGGAAAACTTATGATGAAAGAAAGCAGGAGGAGAAAAAAGCGATTGAAGACATCCCATGAAGGTGATAGGCGAGGGGGACATTATCCCAGGGGCAAATTTCGGAGAATTGGGTGGTTCACAAAGAAAAGGAATCGGCCTCTCAAGTAATTTTTCAAGGGCAGAATCAACCCGAAACCATGATCCTGCAGGAGAAATCACGCTGAGAGGCAAGCAGTAGTTCCGGAGTGTGGTACGACGACTGAGACAAACACAGTACGAAAGGAAGACAATGAAAGAGATAGTTCCAATAACGAAAGGAGAAAAGGAGAAATGAAAAAGGGAGAGCAGAATAACCCAGGATCAAATGGAAGGACAAGCGCACCACCCCCAGAAACACCTGCAGAAGGACTCCAGCCACGACACCCCAAGGCAACTGAACAATTCAAAAAGACCAACCATCACACACACCGATCACGCTCTGTTTCCACACCCCCGCACCCACGGTTACAGTAATTAGAACAGAATTGAAGGTTTGGTACACAAATTCAGATGGATTAACGAATAAACATGAGGAAATGGCAAGGGAAAGAATCAATGATAAGTCCCAACAGCATAGCAGTTTAACAGAAACAAACTCATGGAGACAATAACAGATGCAATCTTTCCCCACCAGGATACCAGATCATTAGGAAAGATAGAAGGGGCAGGGGGGGGAGGTGGGGTTGCCTCTGCTCGTAAAAAAACAGATGGAAATTCGAGAAAAATGGGAAGGAATAGATGAGACGGAGGAGAAAGAGACTACATAGCAGACACTTCAGTCTGGGGAACACAAAGTGGTTCATTTTTTGGGGCAGTATGTATAATCCACCACAGAACAGCAGGAGGCCAAAGAGAGGAATTATGAAGAGAGCAACAGAGCAAAGGTGGACACACTTGCTGAGGTGGCAAGAGAGCTCCCTCCGCAGAGCAATGTTGCTGGTTATGGGGGATTTCAACCACAGGGAGGAATTTGAATTGGGGAAAAAACCTGGAGCCACATGGGGGGTCCCGAAACATGGAGAGGAGCCAGGATGTTGGACTGGTGCGGAAAACCTCATGCACCAACAGTTAATGACACTCCAAGAGAGAGGAGAGGATAGACCAGGCAAGATTGGCCTTGTGTTCACCCTGGGGCAGCTCAGACTTGAGGACATCAGTAAGAGAGTCCCCCTAGGAGCTAGCGACCAGCGTGGTTCTGTGCTATGAATAACATAGTAGAGCTGCAATGGAGAGAATAACAGAGTAGAATTGGGAAAAGCCTGCCTTATAAAAGAAGGACTACATAGGGTTGAAAGAACTTCCTGCGGGAGGTCGAGTGGGACAGAGAACGGGCAGGACAAGCCAGTAAATGAAATGATGTAATAATGTAGGCAACAAAATGCAGGGAGGCAGTGGAAAGGTTCATTCCCAAGGGCACAGTAACAATGGAAGGACCAGAACAAGCCCCTGGTTTACCCGACGGTGTAAGGAGGCAAAAACAAGTGCAATAGAGAATGGAAAAAGTACAGAAGGCAGAGAACACCACGAAAAAATAGGGAGAACAGGGTCCGCAGAGCCAGGAATGAGTACGCACGTTAAGGAGGGAGGCCCAGCTACAAGTATGAAAATGACATAGCATCGAGATCAAGACTGACCCGAAACTGTTGTATAGCCACAGCAGTAGGAAGACAACAGTCAAATACCAGGTGATCAATTAAGGACAGAAGAGGGGTGGAGAACACACAAAAATGATCAGGAGGTATTTGAGGAGCTGAACAGGAAGATTTATGGAAGTTTTTTACAGTAGAGACAGGAAGGCTGTAGGAATACAGCACAGCAGGGAACATCAAGAGGGAATATACCCAACAATTGTTGTATGACATACGAACATCTGAGGAGGAGGTGAAGAAGCCTTAGTTGACCTTGACACCTCAAAGGCGATGGGACCGCGGACATCTCCCCATGGGTCCTTAGAGAAGGAGCAGAGATGCTGTGTGTCCTCCTAACCACAATCTTCAACACATCCCTTTAAACTGGGCAACTACCTAGAAATGGAAGACAGCTAATGTAGTCCCCAATATTTTAAAGAAAGGAAAACAGAAACGAGGCACTAAACTATCAGACCTGTGTCACCTGACATTATTGTGTGCAAAGTCATGGAAAGATTATCACGGAGAGAGTGGTCGAACACCTGGAAAGGAAACCCGCTTATAACAGAAAACCAGCAAAGGGTTACATGGAAGGCAAATCTTGTAATCACAAACCAGGAGAATTATGACAAGAAAAACAGAAGTAAGACAACTAGAGAGAGGGTTGGGTAGATATTCGTTTTCCCCTCGACTGCAGGAAGGCCCACTTTGACACAGTTCCCCATAAGAGCATTAGTGCAGAGCTGGAGGATCAGGCACACGTAAAAGGAAGGCACGCCAATGAAAATGGGACTACCTGACAGGGATGCAGCAACGAGTCATGGTCCTTGAAGAGATCACAGTGGGCGCCTGTTACGACGGGTCCCACAGGGTCAGACTAGGAACCATGCTATTTTGATATATGTGAACGAAACATGATGGAAGTAATAGACTCTGAAGTGTCCTGTTCGCAGATGACGTGAAAGTTTGAAGAGAAGAATAAATCGAACGAGGATGAGGCAGGACTGCAAAGAGACCTGGAGAGGCGGACATGTGTCCAGTAAACTGGGCTCTTCGAATTCATCCAGCCAAATGCAAGTTCATGAAGATTGGGAGGGGCAAAAGAAGACCCAGACAGAGTATATGGGCTAGGTGGACAAAGATTCAGACCGTCGCTCAGCAGGGAGAAAGCCTTGGGGGTGAACCATAACACCGAGCACATCACCGGAGTGCGCACACCAACCAAATAACCGCTGCAGCACTTACGGGCCGCCTGCAAAACCCTGAGAAAATTT
>NC_069477.1:22583661-22591161 GCF_026875155.1 Cherax quadricarinatus | reverse complement strand
TTACGAGAGGCCCCTTGGAGCTAGCGATCATGTGGTTCTGAGTTTTGACTATATAGTAGAGTTACAAGTGGAGAAGGTAACAGGAACTGAAGGGGACAGGCCAAACTATAAAAGGGGGACTACACAGGTATGAGAAACTTCCTGCAGGAGGTTCAGTGGGACAGAGAAATGGTAGGAAAATCAGTAAACGAGATGATGGAATATGTGGCAACAAAGTGCAAGGAGGCAGAGGAAAGTTTTGTTCCCAAGGGAAACAGAAATAATAGGAAGACCAAAACGAGTCCTTGGTTTACCCGAAGGTGTAGGGAGGCAAAAACTAAGTGCAACAGAGAATGGAAAAGGTACAGGAGGCATAGGACCCAGGAAAACAAGGAGATTAGTAGAAGAGCCAGAAACGAGTATGCGCAGATAAGGAGGGAGGCCAGCGACAGTATGAAAACGACATAGCATCGAAAGTCAAATCTGACCCGAAACTGCTGTATAGCCACATTAGGAGGAAGACAACAGTCAGGACCAGGTGATAAGGTGAGGAAAGAAGGTGGAGAACTCAAAAAGAAACGATCAAGAGGTATGTGAGGAGCTCAACACGAGATTTAAGGAAGTATTTACAGTAGAGACAGGAAGGACTCTGGGGGGACAGACCAGATGGGGACACCAACAAGGAATACACCAACAAGTGTTGGACAACATACATACAGATGAGGAGGAGGTGAAGAAACTGCTAAGGGACATCGATACCTCAAAGGCAATGGGACCGGACAACATCTCTCCGTGGGTCTTTAGAGAAGGAGCAGATATGTTGTGTGTACCACTTACCACAATCTTCAACACATCCCTGGAAACTGGGCAACTACCTGAGGTATGGAAGACGGCAAATGTAGTTCCCATTTTCAAAAAAGGAGACAGAAAAGAGGCAATAAACTTTAGACCTGTGTCATTGACGTGTATAGTATGCAAAATTATCAGGAGGAGAGTGGTGGAGCACCTGGAACGGAACAGGAGTATAAATGCCAACCAGCACGGATTCAGGGAAAGGGCAAATCCTGTTCACAAATTTTCTGGAGTTTTATGATAAAATAACAGAAGTAAGACAAGAGAGAGAGGGGTGGGTTGATTGCATCTTCTTGGACTGCAAGAAGGCCTTTGACACAGTTCCTCACAAGAGATTAGTGCAGAAGCTAGAGCATCAGGCGCATATAACAGGAAGGGCACTGCAATGGATCAGAGAATACCTGACAGGGAGGCAACAACGAGTCATGGTACGTAATGATGTATCACAGTGGGCACCTGTGACGAGCGGGGTCCCACAGGGGTCGGTCCTAGGACCAGTGCTATTTTTGGTATATGTGAACGACATGACGGAAGGGTTAGACTCAGAAGTGTCCCTGTTTGCAGATGATGTGAAGTTAATGAGGAGAATTAAATCTGATGAGGACCAGGCAGGACTTCAAAGAGACCTGGACAGACTGGACACCTGGTCCAGCAAATGGCTTCTCGAATTTAATCCTGCCAAATGCAAAGTCATGAAGATAGGGGAAGGGCACAGAAGACCACAGACAGAGTATAGGCTAGGTGGCCAAAGACTGCAAACCTCACTCAAAGAGAAAAGATTTGGGGTGAGTATAACACCGAGCATGTCTCCGGAAGCACACATCAATCAGATAACTGCTGCGCATATGGGCGCCTGGCAAACCTGAGAACAGCATTCCGACACCTTAGTAAGGAATCATTCAAGACACTGTACACCGTGTATGTCAGGCCCATACTGGAGTATGCAGCACCTGTTTGGAACCCGCACTTGATAAAGCACGTCAAGAAACTAGAGAAAGTACAAAGGTTTGCAACAAGGTTAGTTCCAGAGCTAAGGGGAATGTCCTATGAAGAAAGATTAAGGGAAATCGGCCTGACGACACTGGAGGACAGGAGGGTCAGGGGAGACATGATAACGACATATAAAATACTGCGTGGAATAGACAAGGTGGACAAGGACAGGATGTTCCAGGGAGGGACACAGAAACAAGAGGCCACAATTGGAAGTTGAAGACACAAATGATCAGAGAGATAGTAGGAAGTATTTCTTCAGTCATAGAGTTGTAAGGCAGTGGAATAGCCTAGAAAATGACGTAGTGGAGGCAGGAACCATACACAGTTTTAAGACGAGGTTTGATAAAGCTCATGGAGCGGGGAGAGAGAGTGCCTAGTAGCAACCGGTGAAGAGGCGGGGCCAGGAGCTAGGACTCGACCCCTGCAACCACAAATAGGTGAGTACACACACACACACACACACACACACACACACACACACACACACACACACACACACACACACACACACAAACACACACACACACACACACACACACACACACACACAAACACACACATACACACACACGCACACACATACACACACACACACACACACACACACACACACACACACAAACACACACACACACACAACACACACACACACACACACACACACAAACACACACACATTACACACACACGCACACACATACACACACACACACACACACACCACACCACACACACACACACACAAACATCACACACACACACACACACACACACACACACACACACACATCACACACACCACACACACTCACACACACACACACACACACACACACACACACACCACACACACACACACACATACACACACATACACACACACACACACACACACCACACACACACACACACACACACACATACACACACACACACACACACACACACACACACACACACACACACACCACCGCACACACACACACACACACACACACACACACACACAACACACACAACAAACACACACACACACACACACACACACACACACACAAACACACAAACACAGAGGTAGGGCCACAAGCCGTGTATCGACCCCTCAAACAATTTGGTGAGCGCACACACACAAACATTTATCCTCTGTACTAATTTAGGTCTAAAAACTCTCCACAATGAAAAAATATATAAACCTTTATCTGAGACATTCATAATATAAACCGGAACTGAATTAATTACTAAAAATGTTAGTAAAAGACCGGCATATATTTTTTTTTAATTCTCGGTGTATCAGATAGCCGCAGATGTGTGTGAAAATTTTGTAAATATTGTGAAACTGGATCTCGTTCACAATTTTACACACACAAGATTGTATCAGATTATGTATATTTTTGTGAAGCTGACCTAATATGATGTAATAAAACCAAGCTGACCTAATATGATGTAATAAAACCAAGCTGACCTAATATGATGTAATAAAACCAAGCCGACAACACTTCCACCCACCAGGAAAATGTTGATGTACTTCATTGATGAGGAAAATATTGATGTGCCTCGTTGATGAGGTAGATATTGACGTACCTCGTTGATGATGGAGATATTGATGTGCCTCGTTGATGAGGAAAATATTGATGTGCCTCGTTGATGAAGGAGATATTGATGTGCCTCGTTGATGAGGGAGATACTGATGTGCCTCGTTGATGAGGGAGATATTGATGTGCCTCGTTGATGAAGGAGATATTGATGTGCCTCGTTGATGAGGAAAATATTGATGTGCCTCGTTGATGAGGGAGATATTGACGTACCTCGTTGATGAGGGAGATATTGATGTACCTCGTTGATGAAGGAGATATTGATGTACCTCGTTGATGAAGGAGATATTGATGTGCCTCGTTGATGAGGAAAATATTGATGTGCCTCGTTGATGAGGGAGATATTGACGTACCTCGTTGATGATGGAGATATTGATGTGCCTCGTTGATGAGGAAAATATTGATGTGCCTCGTTGATGAGGGAGATATTGACGTACCTCGTTGATGAGGGAGATATTGATGTACCTCGTTGATGAAGGAGATATTGATGTGCCTCGTTGATGAGGAAAATATTGATGTGCCTCGTTGATGAGGGAGATATTGACGTACCTCGTTGATGATGGAGATATTGATGTGCCTCGTTGATGAGGAAAATATTGATGTGCCTCGTTGATGAGGGAGATATTGACGTACCTCGTTGATGATGGAGATATTGATGTGCCTCGTTGATGAGGAAAATATTGATGTGCCTCGTTGATGAAGGAGATATTGATGTGCCTCGTTGATGAGGGAGATATTGATGTGCCTCGTTGATGAGGGAGATATTGATGTGCCTCGTTGATGAGGAAAATATTGATGTGCCTCGTTGATGAAGGAGATATTGATGTGCCTCGTTGATGAGGGAGATATTGATGTGCCTCGTTGAAGAGGAAAATATTGATGTACCTCGTTGATGAGGAAAACATTGATGTACTTCGTTGACGAGGAAAATATTGATGTACCTCCTTGATAAGGGAGATATTGCTGTACCTATTTGATGAGAAAAATATTGATGTACCTCGTTGATGAGGGAGATATTGATGTGCCTCGTTGATGAGGAAAATATTGATGTACCTCATTGACGAGGAAAATATTGATGTACCACCTTGATGAGGGAGATATTGATGTACCTCGTTGATGAGGAAAATATTGATGTGCCTCGTTGATGAGGAAAATATTGATGTGCCTCGTTGAAGAGGGAGATATTGATGTGCCTCGTTGATGATGGAGATATTGATGTGCCTCGTTGATGAGGAAAATATTGATGTGTCTCGTTGATGAGGAAAATATTGATATGCCTCGTTGATGAGGGAGATATTGATGTGCCTCGTTGATGATGGAGATATTGATGTGCCTCGTTGATGAGGAAAATATTGATGTGCCTCCTTGATGAGGAAAATATTTATGTGCCTCGTTGATGAGGAAAATGTTGATGTGCCTCGTTGAAGAGGAAAATATTGATGTGCCTCGTTGACGAGGAAAATGTTGATGTACCTCGTTGACGAGGGAGATATTGATGTGCCTCGTTGAAGAGTAAAATATTGGTGTGCCTGGTTGATGAGGAAAATATTGATGTACATCATTGACGTGGAAAACATTGATGAACCTTGTTTTCGAAGAAAATATTGATGTTCTTTGGCGAGGAAAATGCTGATGAACGTCGTTGACGAGGAAAGCATTGATGTACCTTGTGAAAAGCATTCATATACCTCGTATCTGTTAGAGGTAATCTAACACTGTTACAAGTTATCTAATACTGTTACAAGTGATGTAACATTGATACAAGTTATCTAACACTGTTACAAGTTATTTAACACTGTTACAAGTTATCTAACACTGTTACAAGTTATCTAAATCAATTACAAGTTATCTAACACTGTTACAAGTTATCTAACACTGTTACAAGTTATCTAATACTGTTACAAGTGATGTAACATTGATACAAGTTATCTAACACTGTTACAAGTTACTTAACACTGTTACAAGTTATCTAACACTGTTACAAGTTATCTAACTCAATTACAAGTTATCTAACACTGTTACAAGTTATCTAACAATGTTACAAGTTATCTAACACTGTTACAAGTGATCTAACACTGTTACAAGTTATCTAACACGATTACAAGTTATCTCACACTGTTACAAGTGATCTAACACTGTTACAAGTGATCTAACACTGTTACAAGTTATCTAACACTATTACAAGTTATCTAACACTGTTACAAGTTATCTAACACTGTTGCAAGTGATCTAACACTGTTACAAGTTATCTAACAAAATTACAAGTGATGTAACACTGTTACGAGTGATCTAACAATGTTACAAGTTATCTAACACTGTTACAAGTTATCTAACACTGTTACAAGTTATCTAACACTGTTACAAGTTATCTAACAAAATTAAAAGTTATCTAACACTGTTACAAGTTATCTAACACAGTTACAAGTTATCTAACGCTTTTACAAGTTATCTAACACTGTTACAAATGATCTAACACTGTTACAAGTTATCTAACACTGTTGCAAGTTATCTAACAAAATTACAAGTGATCTAACACTGTTACAAGTGATCTAACACTGTTACAAGTTATCTAACACTGTTACAAGTGATCTAACACTGTTACAAGTTATCTAGCACTGTTACAAGTGTTCTAACACTGATACAAGTGATCTAACACTGTTACACGTGATCTAACACTGTTACAAGTGATCTAACACTGGTACAAGTTATCTTACAAAATTACAAGTGATCTAACACTGTTACAAGTGATCTAACACTGTTACAATGATCTAACAACATTACAAGTGATCTGACACTGTTACAGGTTATCTAACACTGTTACAAGTTATCTAACAAAATTAAAAGTGATCTAACACTGTTACAAGTGATCTAACACTGTTACAAGTTATCTAATATTATTACAAGTGATCTAACACTCTTACAAGTGGTTTACCACTGCTACAAGTGATCTAACACTGTTACACGTGCTCTAACACTGTTACAAGTGATCTAACACTGTTACAAGTTATCTAACGTTGTTACAAATGATCTAACACTGTTACAAGTGATCCAACACTGTTACAAGTGATCTAACACTGTTACACGTGCTCTAACACTGTCACAAGTGACCTAACACTGTTACAAGTGATCTAAGACTGTTACAAGTGATCTAACACTGTTACACGTGCTCTAACACTGTTACAAGTGATCTAACACTGTTACAAGTGATCTAACACTGTTACAAGTGCTCTAACACTGTTACAAGTGATCTAACACTGTTACACGTGCTCTAACACGTACAAGTGTTTACACTGTTACAAGTGAACTAACACTGTTACAAGTGATCTAACACTGTTACAAGTGTTCTAACACTGTTACACGTGTTTCAACACTGTTACAAGTTATCTAACACTGTTACAAGTGATCTAACACTGTTACAAGTTATCTAGCACTGTTACAAGTGTTCTAACACTGATACAAGTGATCTAACACTGTTACACGTGATCTAACACTGTTACAAGTGATCTAACACTGTTTCAAGTTATCTTCCAAAATTACAAGTGATCTAACACTGTTACAAGTGATCTAACACTGTTGCAATGATCTAACAAAATTACAAGTGATCTAACACTGTTACAGGTTATCTAACACTGTTACAAGTTATCTAACAAAATTAAAAGTGATCTAACACTTTTAAAAAGTGACAACACTTTTTAAAAAGTTATCTAATATTATTACAAGTGATCTAACACTCTTACAAGTGGTTTACCACTGCTACAAGTGATCTTACACTGTTACACGTGCTTTAACACTGTTACAAGTGATCTAACACTGTTACAAGTTATCTAACATTGTTACAAATGATCTAACACTGTTACAAGTGATCCAACACTTTTACAAGTGACTAACATTTTACACTGCCTTACACTGTCAAAAGGATCAACACTGTACAAGTGATCTAAGACTGTACAAGTGATCAACACTGTTACAGGCTCAACCGTTACAAGTGATCTACACGTTCAAGTGATCTAACCTGTTAAAAGTGCTCTAACCTGTTACAAGTGACTAACACTGTTCAATGTTTAACACTTTTACACGTGTTTCA
>NC_069477.1:22562005-22583161 GCF_026875155.1 Cherax quadricarinatus | reverse complement strand
ATGAGGTGAAGACAGAACTCACCATTCCCTCGTTAGGTATGAGGTGAACACAGGAACTCACTCATTCCCTCCTGTAGGTAGTGAGGTGAAGACAGGAACTTACTCATTCCCACCATAGGCAGCAGAAGAGTTTAACTCAATATTTACGCTATAACTAATTGGTGAGAATATTTCACCATTCTTATACATTATTCTTCTAAGTGCTGCCAAAAATAAATTGCTAAATGATGAATATGTGAATGAAAAGGGTATTAACGTGGGGTGACTGAAAGTTAGACGAGCATAATCCAGTGTCATAAACTGTCATCAAATTAAAGTTTATTCTGCCAGATGACAAATTTGTTTAAACAATGACAGTATTGTTAGGCAGTTAAACTGTTGTTTGTTTCCGAAATTAAAAGAAATGAGAAAATCTTCTCTATTAAGAAAAGAAAAACTGGCATCAAAAGGCAAATCTTTTTGGAAAAGGGGAATAAATTTTTTTATATACAGAGTGATAATCTAAATGCCACAAACCTAATTCGGGAAGTAAATATTTATAAACAATTTTAATTGCTGATAAATTAGACATGTGCAACCTTGGGTAACTTTATTGAGGAAACGTTTCGCCACACAGTGGCTTCATCAGTCCATACAAAGGAGAAACTTAAAGAACAGGAGGAGAATGAGGTAATCAATCCCTCAGCCTTGATCGATGTGGTCAGTCCATCAATCTTGAATAGAGTTGTACATGTATCTAATTTATCAACGTGTGGGTTCTGTGAACCATTCATCTACAACTTTATTGCTTTTTAAAACCAAAACAGCAGTTTCCCCCCAAATGTGAGGTGATCCATAGACGTAAAAACGTTCACCATTGTTCACTGAATCGCAGTCTTGGTAGAAGAGCAGTGAACTTTCCAAAACCCAAATCTGGCTCAAATTCTTCCCAGAATCCTTCAAAATTAAATAATTAATACAAGTTACAGTTGGGGTCCCTCACTTTCAAAAATTTTTCATTTCGAATATAGAAGAGCAGTTGACAGATCTGGGTGTAACAAAATTATGAGTAAAACATTTTTTCAGCAGTAAAGATGAGGTGACATGAGGCTTTGTATGATGAGGTGACATGAGGCTTTGTATAATGAATTTTTTTCATGGGCTCTTGAATAGAGGATCTCTCAGTGAATTCTGCTTGAGAAACATTAAAACAGTGGATGGTTGATGAAGACGTTTGGGTGACTTAAGCCATTACTGGCATGCAGTACTGAAAAAGGACAAAAAAACGTAGAGGGATGATTTTTATTGAAAATTGTGCTGTGGGGAAATTTACTACGGTAATAGTGAAGCTGTATATAAAAGATACTGTGTTGATTATTTATCATCTGTAAAGATGCACAAAGCAGGAGGAACAAAAAATTATGTGTATGTGCAGCTGTAGGAACTTCCATCTTCATGGAATCAGAGAACTCAACGGGATACCGAACGATTCCAAGATTTGGAAATGAAGACTCAAAGGAATGTTCCTTTAAGGTTTTTTTTGGGAGGTGTTTTTGGAAAGAGAACACAATGAGATTAACCCCATGAACATGTTGTATAAGATAAAGTAAATTAAAGTCTTAGGCAACGCCCTGAACAAATAGTTTTTCCATGAATCATCTTAATTTTTGCCTTTTGAGTTAGCAATGAATATGTAAGTCTTTCCAAATTCAGTTAAATTTACGAACGATGCGCCAAGTAGTTAGGGATCTGGTGTGAAATTTTGGTGAATAGACTTACACAAATTTTAAATTAATAAAGTACTTCATTGTTCGCATCGCTATTGGGCCGTGCGGACCTGCTGCGCAGACGCTCCTGATTGAGTGGCTTGTGCGCAGTTTACCTGTTTGAGCTGCTACCCCTGGCGTTAGCTGGTGAAAACTTTATTTTCCAACATGGCGCTGCATAGCAGCAGGCGCATCAACACTGTCTGCGTTGAGTTGACCCGTGGGGCTGTCACGGGAGCCACGATGGATTTGTTACTACCGGCGATTATCCGTGATACCTACGGTATCGCAAATGAAGAGATATGTGGTGTAGCACTTAATGGACGACACGGATCTTCGTTAAATTGACGTCAGCAAATGTCTACGAAGCGGTGGTTGATAAGTATCAAGAGACATTATAGCCGTCAATTCAGCTGTATCAGTACGTCTTCATGATGTATCTCGACACTACACATGGGTAAAAATCAGGAATGTGCCTTTTGAGGCGACTGATTTTGTTATAAAAGATGAACTACGTAATTATGTACGGTTCATATGGCCTCTGCAGGTCGGTGGGCTGCTGGGCCATATGCTGGAATGTTGGAGGGAACATATTCAGTCAAAATGACCTTACGCCATCCCATACCATCCTATGTTATGTTGCAAGCATTTCGAACTCATGACTTCATTCATGACTTCATTCAAAAAGAACTAAGCAGGTTTTAAACCCAACTAAGAGCAAGGCCCTGATAACATCCTGTCTAAGTTCCTAAAAGATGGTGCTTTGAACTGTCAATCCCTATTGCTCACATAAAAATCTATCAATCACCACTAATACCGTACCGGAGGGGTTCAAGGAGGCCAGAGTTACTCCTATCTTCAAGAAAATAATAGGTCTGATGTAAGCAACTATAGACCTGTTAGTATACTATCTAAAATATAATATCTAAAATTCTGGAGAGGGCGGTGTATTCTCAAGTAGTTAAGTACCTTAATGACAACAGCATTCTCCATAGCTATCAATCGGGCTTTAGAAGATCCTACTCAACCGATACCTCCCTTATTAATCTGATGGATTACCTGAGAACTGAAATGTCAAAAGGGAACCTCATAGGTATGGTAACCTTAGACCTGCAAAAGGCCTTCGATACTGTCAACCACAATATATTATGTAAGAAACTTCAAGCTATCGGTATAGGTTCTGTAGACTGGTTTAAGTCCTACCTTAGCAACAGGAGACAAATAGTCAAAATCAACAAAACGGAATCAGAACCCTGCCGATAACATGTGGAGTTCCCCAAGGTAGTATTCTGGGTCCCTTATTATTCTTATGTTATGTCATGATATGCCTATTAGTGTCAAGTGCAAACTCCTACTGTATGCAGATGACAGTGCTCTGTTTAGTGACAGGTAAAGACCCACAAGATATTGCTAATGTTTTAACACTGGAACTGGAGTCCTGCAGCAAATGGTTAGTAGACAACAAACTATCATTACACACTAGGGAAAACTGAAGCCATTCTCTTTGGAACGAAACATAAACTGAGAAGGGTAAATAATTTTAATGTTCAGTGTAATGGGGAGTCCATCACTTTGGTTTCATCAGTAAAATATCTGGGAATCCCTTTGACCCATGCATGTCAGGAGAATTGATAGGGAACAGTGTAGTAAAGAAAGCGAATGCCAGACTGAAGTTCCTGTATAGACAAGCACAGTGTCTACCTACTGAGGCTCGCAGGACCCTATGTCTAGCCCTTATACAATGCCATATGGATTACGCTTGCTCTTCATGGTACTCTGCCTGACAAAAAAACTGAAAGATAGACTGCAAATCACCCAGAACAAAATCGTAAGATTCATCCTGGGGCTGGGACCAAGAGAACATGTAGGCCAGTATGAATTACAGCAGTTGGATATGCTGAATGTTGAAGACAGAGTAAAACAACTGAAGCTAAATCATGTTTATAAAATTGCTCACGAACAGTGTCCAGAATATCTTGTTGTCAATTTTGTCAAGGTTGGGAACCAAAGCAATCATAGTACTAGGGGGAGGGGAGCACAACTTTGTAGTACCCCACAGTCAGTGGCCAGGCGTCAAACACCTTTTATTGTACAGCAATAAAGGAATGGAACAGACTACCCGCACATGTCAAAGCCAGTCATAGCATGAACCAGTTCAAGAAGACTGCCAAAAAGTGTCTGATGAATGAAGCTACAGAAAGGGAGGGGAATGATTTTCTATTTTTTAGCTAAAATACGTGTAAATTTTACCTTATTCCTAGTAATGACCCTCGTATTGTAGATAGTCTTAATGACCCTCGTGTAATAGATAGTCTTTTTAGTATGATAATAAGATGTTATCTTCATTGTAGAATAATAAGAAAATATTATAACCTTTATATTATAATAATAAGGTAAAAGGACCCCAATGGAAATAAGTCACTCTGTCTGACTTTTTTGGGTTATCCTAGGTTCTCTACACATATGCTGCTATGTATGATAATTCTATGTAACTGTATTTGTGTATACCTGAATAAATTTACTTACTTACTAACTCAAGTATATGTAACATATGCGGGGCAACGTCGTACGTGTCGGCTGTGTGGGTCGTATGACCACATAGCGGCGCAGTGTGGTAAGCGTCATAGGAATCTCCAACTATCGCAACAGCAACAATCGGAAGAGGTTGAGGAAGGTGAGGGACGAGAACAGTTTTATGCTAACCCGTCTCGACAACGGTCATCTTGGAGTGATGAGGTAGAAAAAGCACAGGAGAATGCTTTGGAGGATGCAATACAGCGAGGAGAATCACCGTCACTGGACATAAATAAAGTATTTGAAGAGACTCAGCCCACTATGGGGGAAGAGGATGTAGCGGCGTCTTTAGTGAAGGCACTGGATGTTTTGTTAGACGAGTCGATCGTCAACTGTGTGGAGGATCCAGGTGCAATTTTGGGATCGGTTGAGCATCATGGTGAGGCGACGGATGGAAGCATTGAGTCTAGTGTGTCGCATGGTTGATGGTGAATGTAGAAAAAGTGGAGGGGGCATCACGTTTAGTACTAAAGAAATCCCAATGCAGGTGGAAGGTAGGACGCGAAAGCGAACTGCGACCCCATCGGACCTAGACGACGTGCTTACTCCTGCCCAAAGGCCAGGGAAAAAGTCTTGGGCGGATGTACAGAGGAAAGGGAACAGTGAATCCACGAAACAAGAGTTTATCAAGGTGGTTCCCAAAAAAGGGGGGAGGGATAGAGGTGTTGTAAAATGTATAAGTGAAAAGTCTATACCTAGAACGAAAGGAAAATCCCATTAATTGACTTCAAGGTTTTGACAATAAATATTAACGGTTTGAGATCTGAGCGGAAGCGAAAGTGGTTTAATGAATTTTTGGTGCGTCTAGATGTGGATGTGGTATTTCTCCAAGAACACAATTACAGAATTGGATATGAGTTAGAAATGGATGGTTACGATGTGTATATGGAATATGCGACGAGGCTAAAAGGGGGCGTCGCCATTCTGGTAAAGGAAAATAGCCCGTTTGTAGTACGGCATAGTGAAAGGGGGGAGGGGAGAGTGATTAGGGTGGAGGGTTTTTATGGGGTTAGAGTACACATAAGTTTTGTAGGTATATATGGGCCGGCCGAGGGAGATGTACGACTTTAAACTCATTTTGTACAAGATGTATTAGTATATTATCTACGTAGTTTACCAAATGTAGCAATAATAGGGGGCGACTGGAATTGTGTAATGCGACGAAAAGATGTGGAGCCTCGAGGAGCGGGTTGTTGCTTGGGGTTCCTGGGAGATTTATTGACGAGTGTGGGTTTAATGGATGTGTGTGGAGGGGGTGGCATGGTGGAGCATACTTTCATTAGACGAGATTATGCGGCGAGCTTGGATAGAATGTACGTGTCTTGTGCTGTTACAGTGCGGAGAGTGAATGTGATAAATGTGTTTTTTTTTGGATCATAGAGGAGTTGTAATGGATGTAGATATTGAGGGCGTGCCTAGGAGGGGTCCATCATTTTGGAAATTGAATGTAAAGTTATTGAAGAGAGAGGAAAAGTCGTTTGTCTTTCGGGCATATGTGGGAACGCCTTGTGGTTGAAGCACCTGGAGATGTGGCTTTGGTTAATTGGTGGGAAACGATAGCCAAAAAGCGAATTAAGGAATATTATATTAGTCAAGGGGTGAGATATAATCAGTTACAGTATGGTTTTCAACGATATTTAGAGGGGCAGTTGCGCAACTGCTATGTACAAGCGAATGCTAATTATCCTGTTATAGAAATTGAAAGAATTAAGGAGCAACTAAGAAATTTACAAAACGAAAGGTTTGATGGGGAAAGGCTTAAGGATGGAATCGAAGAGGTTTTGTGGGGAGATCGGCCGTCGGCGTGTGTGTTGAGGAGTCAACACAGACGTCGCAAGGCAATGGAGTTAATGGGGTTGAATGTTCAGGTAGGTATGCAGGGGTATAGAGTGAATCAGGTGTTGACGACGACGGAGGGTATGAGTGGGTATATTGATGCTTGGGTTAAATTGAAAACGCAAAGTGTTGGAATAAGTGAAATTGCATTGCAGTCAATCGGTAGGTTTGTGCGTTGTGAGCTGGAGGAGCATGATCGTTTGATGTTGGGAGGGCCGATAACGGAGTGTGAGACTTGGGAGGCTTTATCTGGGGCGCAATTAGGTAAGGCGCCAGGAATTGATGGGTTGCCCAGCGACTTTTATCTTCAAAATTGGAACTTTTTTAAAGGGGTTTTTGGTACGTTTATTCAATATAATGAAGCGGGATGGGGTTTTAGGGGAACAACAAAGGTTGGCTGTGGTCGTCCTAGTTCCTAAAGGTGAGCCATTAACGGTTAAAGATTATCGTGCAATCTCGTTATTATGTGGGGACTATAAAATTTTTGGAAGGATCTTGGCTAACAGAATAAAAAAAGTCCTGGACAAAGTGATTGACAAGGGACAATATGGGGTGCCGGGCAGGTCTATGTATGAAAGTCACGGTATGATTAGAAGTTTTACTGAAGAAAGAGTAAGATTGGGAGGGGGGGGGGTATTTGCTATAGATTGGGAGGCGGCATATGATAGTGTGGAACGGGAGACGTTATGGAAGATCATGAGATGGCAGGGGTTTGGGGCGGAAATTATATCATGGGCCAAATTAATGTATCAGGAGGCAACCTTGCGTGTGCAGGTGAATGGGAGGTTGGGAGATCGAATTCAGATGGGAAGGGGTTTGTGTCAAGGTTGTCCCCTTTCACAAATTTTTTTTGCTTGTTTTCAAGATCCCTTTTATAGAGGGATAAGGGTTTTATTGGAAGCAAATGGGATGAGTAATGTAAGGGGTGGGGGAGCGGGCATTGTTGGATATGTCGACGACACGACGATTTTGGTGAGAGAAAACATGGATTTGATTCGGGTAGAAAAGTTAGTGAAAGTTTTTGAAAAGGCTTCTGGCATGACGATTAATACGGGGAAAACAAAGTATATGAATCTTGGAAAAGGGTCACGTGAGGAAGGAATGGTTTCTGAAAGATGGGAAAGGGTGGACCAAATAAAGATATGTGGGATCGTTTATGTCAGTGATATCAAGTTAGCACAACAAATAAATTCCGTGCGTACCGTTGATAGTGTTGTGAAGCGCCTCAGTGGTTTAAGAGCTGCTAATTTAAGTTTGCAACAAAGGGTGATAACAACGAATGTGCTATTATATAGTAAACTATGGCATGTTACAGTAATATTTCCGATACTTCGTTGTGAATTAAAAAGGTTACAAAAAAGTGTTTTTAGATTCATTTGGGGAACAGGGAGCGAATGGTTAAGTAGAGCGGTTGTCACACTCCCGGTTGGCCGTGGTGGGCTGGGTCTTATAGATGTCGAAAAGAGGATAATAAGTATGTATTTAAAACATAGTTATAAGCGGGAGGGGGGGGGGCGAAAGAAGACGGTCTTCATAGGATACATCAGGATATGCGACGGTGGTGGGGGGGTCGGGAGTTCATGATAGGTGAGGCAATGTTACGGGTCTTAATAAACATGAGGGATCACTCACATATTAAATTGAGAAATCTTGATAGGGTAGATGGTAAGGCTGTGGTAGCGGCGGTAGAAGGAGTTTATCCAATGTATGATTGGCGTAATATTTGGGGGCGTTTAAACAAATTGCGTTTAAAACCTAAAGTCAGAGAAGTTATGTATAGATTTTTACATGGAATCTTGCCATCAGGAATGGTTTTATTCTATAAGAGAATACGAGAGAATGGGAAATGCAAGGATTGTGGAGGATTGGCGACTATTTATCATACGGTGTATATTTGCGATTGTATTGATCTTATAAGGGTTTGGATGGGTAAGGTTTTAAGGTTAGTGGGGGGAGGGGGTTTGCAGGTCTTGAGGGTTTTAAGTTTAGATATAACTGGGGTGAATAAAAGGGTTGAGAATGCGATTGGGTATATGATTACGGATTATATATACATGATGTGGGCTATGAGGGAGGCGGACGTGCGTGCAAGAATTAATGCGTTGGCAGCAACTTTTTATAGGACACAGTGTAGGAATAAAGGGGTGTATGGAGGGAGATGGGAGAGAGATTTTAGTGAGGGTTATAGAAATTTCACATTAAGGGATTTATGGGATTTGCAAAGTGGGTAAAGGGATACAACGGGCTATTTTCCTAGAATGGGGAGTGAGCATGGAGAGCTGTTTATATGGATGTATAATTGAGTTTTGATATCTAGGTGCAATAGGGTTATTGCCCCGAGGGTTTCAGGTACTACACAGTTATCATTTGGAAGTGTTGCACTACGATTGCATATTATTAGTTTTCATGTATAAATCATTTCAAGGACTTTATGATGAAAATTTTCAATGAGATTCAAATATGTTATAGGTGTCTTTAATGATTTTGATTCAATTGTAAATGGTAAAAAGATCTTTATTTTCAGTTTAATTACAGAGTTTTTATGTAAAGCACAACTTAAATGGTGTAAATTACAAAATAGGTAGTTTTGATATTTTAAGATTTGTTAACGGAAAATTTTCTGTACTCTTGGAGTTAATACAGGTGAATGCATTATTCTTGGTTGAATGGAGGTATTATTATAATTGAAGGTGGATGTGAATGTGTTAAATATGTCAGTATGTTTGATATTAAAATTCCTTTGTTTAGCACATGTAGGAGAACTGACAGTCAGAAATATTTACCTTTGTTTAGCACATGTAGGAGAACTGACAGAAATATTTACCTTTGTTTAGCACATGTAGGAGAACTGACAGTCAGAAATATTTACCTTTGTTTAGCACATGTAGGGGAACTGACAGTCAGAAATATTTACCTTTGTTTAGCACATGTAGGAGAACTGACAGTCAGAAATATTTACCTTTGTTTAGCACATGTAGGAGAACTGACAGTCAGAAATATTTACCTTAGTTTAGCACATGTAGGAGAACTGACAGTCAGAAATATTTACCTTAGTTTAGCACATGTAGGAGAACTGACAGTCAGAAATATTTACCTTAGTTTAGCACATGTAGGAGAACTGACAGTCAGAAATATTTACCTTAGTTTAGCACATGTAGGAGAACTGACAGTCAGAAATATTGACCTTTGTTTAGCACATGTCGGAGAACTGACAGTCAGAAATATTTACCTTAGTTTAGCACATGTAGGAGAACTGACAGTCAGAAATATTTAGAATGAGAAGAGTGGGATTTTCTTTTTATTGTTTTTTATTCGTTGTAAATATGTACATCAATGATTTAGAATAGTTAGTGAGTTTTTGGTAAATTATTGTTTGTTACGATAATAATAATGTAGTAGGAATACTAGACTTAGGTAGATGGTATAACTTATGATAATGGTGTAATGCTTCTTGACATTACAAGACTATTTATTATAACAAGGTGGTTCAATGTTTTATGGCAAGCAATTTACTGGAACAAATTTGAACGTATTCTCATAAAGAGAGGAATGTATCAATAGACCTGTGCTGATTAGTGTAGTGGTTTGTATATGAGGTTTCTAAATTTATGTAGGTCCATTCTTATTCTATATTCCTTTCTTGTGTTCAGAGCAGAAGGAATTTAAAAAAAAAAAAAAAAAAAAAGATAACTGTACTGTACATATATCAATTCCGAGCTAATTAAGAGATACAATGCTTAATTTGATGAAGAATTAGATTGCATTTTAACTATTGTTAACTTATACACATGTATTTAGTTTAGGACAGTCTAAGCTTCGGCATCAGATATAGTATTGGTTATAGTTGTTATAATGTTAACAATGTAATGGTAATAGTTATTGTTTCAATATCCGATGTCAGGATTTTCATTCAGTGCAATATTTTGTTTGAATTTTCTTTTGACTCATGTTTGTGTATGGTTTTAAATAAAATATAAAACAAAAAATAAAGTACTTAAGGAGCTTCTATTAAATGAAAAAGCAGTTAAAATTATTTATTTCATTGTCTAGTAATGACAATTCTCAGCAAACAGTAAAATGATTGATATTTATCATATAAAGACTTACAAGACAATATTTACCATAAAACTTTGTAAAAGTTTAAACTAAAAAAGTTTTTGATCGATTTAAGATTTAGTGATGTGAAACTGTAATTACGGACACTAAAGTACCAATTAAACTGATATTTTACCAGCAAGGATGGTGCTGCCAGGTACATAGTAAATGTGGTTTTCGTCTCCATGTTAAATACCTTGAACTGTCGTTGTTATTGTCATGTTAAATACCTTTAATTGTCGTTGTTATTGTCATGTTAAATACCTTTAATTGTCGTTGTTATTGTCATGTTAAATATCTTTAATTGTCGTTGTTATTGTCATGTTAAATACCTTGAACTGTCGTTGTTATTGTCATGTTAAATACCTTTAATTGTCGTTGTTATTGTCATGTTAAATACCTTGAACTGTCGTTGTTATTGTCATGTTAAATAACCTTTAATTGTCGTTGTTATTGTCATGTTAAATACCTTGAATTGTCGTTGTTATTGTCATGTTAAATAACCTTGAATTGCCGTTGTTATTGTCATGTTAAATACCTTGAATTGCCGTGTTATTGTCATGTTAAATACCTTGAATTGCGTTGTTATTGTCATGTTAAATACCTTGAATTGCCGTTGTTATTGTCATGTTAAATACCTTGAATTGCCGTTGTTATTGTCATGTTAAATACCTTGAATTGTCGTTGTTATTGTCATGTTAAATACCTTGAATTGTCGTTGTTATTGTCATGTTAAATACCTTGAATTGTCGTTGTTATTGTCATGTTAAATACCTTGAATTGTCGTTGTTATTGTCATGTTAAATACCTTGAATTGTCGTTGTTATTGTCATGTTAAATACCTTGAATTGCCGTTGTTATTGTCATGTTAAATACCTTGAATTGTCGTTGTTATTGTCATGTTAAATACCTTGAATTGCCGTTGTTATTGTCATGTTAAATACCTTGAATTGCCGTTGTTATTGTCATGTTAAATACCTTGAATTGCCGTTGTTATTGTCATGTTAAATACTTGAATTGTCGTTGTTATTGTCATGTTAAATACCTTTAATTGCCGATGTTATTGTCTTGTAAACTAAGTTTCTCACGGAGAAAATTTTAACCTAAATCATTTTATACAGGTTGATCAGTACGTCTTAACGCAGCAGATCTCCCTCGGGTGATCAGAATGAATTCAGTTTGATTTTATATACGAACCAATAATGTTTTATAAATACTTGTGAGGCCTGGTCACAGACCGGGCCGCGGGGCGTTGACCCCCGGAACTCTCTCCAGGTATACTCCAGTGAGAGAGAGAAGGTTAGGAGAGGTTTACTAGTAGTAAATGGTAAAAAACCGTAATATGTAGGAAATAATGGTGGGAGGACGTCTAGCGTGCGACGGAAGGCGAGACTTGTATGTTTGGTGGTGTAAGAGATGTGGAATTAGTTTTTATTGATGTCGAAAGTATTGATGTCGAAAGTATTGATGTCGAAAGTATTGTGAGTCGTATATGTAGATGGATAGTACTTAAAATGAAGGAAGGAAAAAACTTAATTATTTAAGTATGTGTGTGTGTGCTTACTTAGTTGTGGTTGCAGGGGTCGAGTCATAGCTCCTGGCCCCGCCTCTGGGCGGGGACGCTACTGAGTCATTCTTTCTACAACATGAGCTTTATCATACCTCATCTCAAAGCTATGTATGGATCCTGCCTCGACTACATCACTTCCCAGACTATTCCACTTCCTGAGAACTCTGTGACTGAAGAAATACTTCTAAAATTCCTGTGATTCATCTGAGTATTCAACTTCCAACTATGGCCCCTTATTGCTCTGTCCCATCTCTCGAACATCCTGTCTCTGTCCACCTTGTCGATTCCTCTCAGTATTTTTTGTATCAGTATCATATCCCCCTTATCTCTCCTGTCCTCCAGTGTCGTCAGGTCGATTTCCCTTAACCTCTCCTCGTAGGACATACCCCTTAGCTCTGAGACCAGTCTAGTTGCAAACCTTTGCACTTTCTCTAGTTTCCTTACGTGCTTGGCTAGGTGTGGGTTTCAAACTGGTGCCGCATACTCCAATATGGGCCTAATATACACGGTGTACAGGGTCCTGAACAATTCCTTATTAAGGTGTCTGAATTGCTAGGCGCCCATATGCTGCAGCAGTTATTTGGTTGATGTGCGCCTCAGGAGATGTGCTCGGTGTTATACTCACCTCAGGGTCCTTTTCCTTAAGTGAGATTTGTATGCGTATGTACTCACCTAATTGTGGTTGCAGGGGTCGATACTCAGCTCCTGGCCTTGCCTCTTCACTGATCGCTACTACGTCCTCTCTCTGCTTCAAGAGCTTTGTCATACCTCGTCTTAAAGCTATGTATGGCTCCTGCCTCCACTACATTACTTGCTAGGCTATTCCACTTCCTGACGACTCTATGACTGAAGAAATACTTCCTAACATCCCTTTGACTCGTCTGAGTCCTCAGCTTCCAATTGTGACCCTTGTTTCTGTGTCCCTCTCTGGAGCAACCCGTCTCTGTCTACCTTATCTATTCCACGTAGTATTTTGTATGTCGTTATCATGTCTCCCCTGACTCTCCTATCCTCCAATGTCGTCAGTCCGATTTCCCTCAATCTTTCTTCGTAGGACATACCCCTGAGCTCCGGAACTAGCCTTGTTGCAAATCTTTGCATTTTCTCTAATTTATTGACGTGCTTGACCAGGTGTGGATTCCAAACTGGTGCCGCATACTCCAGTATGGGCCTGATGTACACAGTGTACAGTGTCTTGAATGATTCCTTACAAAGGGTTTATCGGAATGCTATTCTCTGGTTTGCCAGGCGCCCGCATGCTGCAGCAGCTGTCTGGTTGATGTGTGCCTCCGGAGACATGCTCGGTGTTATGGTCACCCCTAGATCTTTCTCCTTGAGCGAGGTTTACAGTCCTTGGCTACCTAGTCTATACTCTGTCTGCGGTCTTCTTTGCCCTTCTCCGATCTTCATGACTTTGCATTTGGCAGTGCTTAATTCAAGAAGCCAGTTGCTGGACCAGGTGTCCAGTCTGTCAATGTCTCTTGAAGTCCTGCCTGATCATCATCTGATTTAATTCTCCTTTAACTTCACATCATCTGCGAACAGGGACACCTCTGAGTCTATCACTTCCATCATGTCATTCACATATAACAGAAATAGCACTGGTCCTAGGACCGACCCCTGTGGGACCCCTCTCATCACAGGTGCCCACTGCGATACCTCATCCTGTACCATGACTCGCTGTTGCCTCCCCGTCAGGTATTTTCTGATCCATTGCAGTGCCCTTCCTGTTATACGCGCCTGATCCTCCAGTTTCTGCACTAGTCGCTTGTGAGGAACTGTGTCGACGGCCTTCTTGCAGTCCAAGAAAATGCAATCAACCCACCCCTCTCTCTCGTGTCTTACTTCTGTAACTTTGTCATAGAGCTCCAGAAGGTTTGTGACACAGGATTTGCCTTCCATGAATCCGTGCTAGTTGTCATTTATAATCTTGTTCTGTTCCAGGTTCTACACCACTCTCTTCCTGATAATCTTATCCATGACTTTGCATACTATACACGTCAGTGACAATGGTCTATAATTTAGTGCCTCCTTTCTGCCTCTTTTTTTAAATATGGGAACTACATTTGCCGTCTTCCATACCTCAGGTAGTTGCCCAGTTTCAAGGGATGTGTTGAAGATTGTGGTTAATGACACACACAGTATATTTGCTCCCTCCCTGAGGACCCACGGGGAGATTTTGTCCGGTCCCATTGCCTTTGAGGTATCAAGATCACTTAGCAGCTTCTTCACCTCCTCCTCAGATGTGTACATATCGTCCAGCACTTGGTCTATTTCCTGTTAATGTCCCCCTCAGTCCTGTCTTCCAAGAGTCGTTCTTGTCTCCACTGTGAATACTTCCTTAAATCTCATGTTGAGCTTCTTGCATACCTCTTGATCGTTTCTTGTGAGTTCCCCACCTTTTCTCAGCCTGATTACCTGGTCTTTGACTGTCGTCTTTCTCCTAATGTGGCTAAACAGCAGATTCGGGTCAGACTTGACTTTCGATGCTATGTCGTTCTCGTATTGTCTCTGGGCCTCCCTCCTTATCTGTGCATATTCATTTCTGCCTCTTCTACTGATCTCCTTGTTTTCCTGGGTTCTTTGCCTTCTATACCTCTTCCATTCTCTAATGCACTTAGCTTTTGCCTCCCTGCACCTTTGGGTAAACCAAGGACTCGCTTTGGTCTTCCCATTGTTTCTGTTGCCCTTGGGAACAAACCTTTCCTCTGCCTCCTTGCATTTTGTTGTTACATACTCCATTTCATTTACTGTTTTCCTACCATTTCTCTGCCCCACTGCATCTCCTGCATGAAGTTCCTCATCCCTGTGTACTCCCCCTTTTATAGTTTGGCTTTTCCCATTCGACTCCTGTTACCCTCTCCATCTGTAACTCTACTATGTAATCAAAACTCAGGACTACGTGGTCACTAGCTCCGAGTGGCCTCTCATATGTGATGTCATCAATGTCTGAGCAACTCAGGGTGAAACACAAGGTCCAGTCTTGCTGGTTCATCCTCCCCTCTCTCTCTGGTAGTGAATCTGATGTGTTGATGCATGAGGTTTTCCAGTACCACATCCATCATCTTGGCTCTCCATGTTTCAGGGCCCCCATGAGGCTCCAGGTTTTCCCAATTGATCTCCCTGTGGTGTGTTTAATAAGTTATTTGGTGTTTCTGGTAGCGGGGGTAATGATTAAAGGCTTTGGAGGGTTCTTACTTTATTTGTGGTATCTGGGGTACACAGGCAGTTTTTTACATGCCCATGGCCCAGGAGGGCCATGCCCACGAGGGAGAGAGGAGTAGAACCTGTAATCTAGACTGATGAGTGAGTGAGGCAGATGCAGGTGTGGGCATACCGAAGTGGTAAGCCTATAGGTGGCAGCACCAGCATGGCATAAAATATGAACTCAGCTGGCAGACAGCATAGGCTGTCTATGCAGACAGTACAGGCTGTCTACATTTGCTCGGCCACCTACCACATGGTCGACCCGATCATGTCTGGAGGTAAAAAAAAACTCGGTCTCTCTCTCGTAGGAACAGGGCACAGAACACAAAATAAAAACATATATATATACATATGGACATGGGAAAAAAAAAACTTCCTACAGAGAGGGAAGAAAAAAACATGGGGGTGTGCTAAACATCGTGGTCATAGGCAGTGAGCATCGATAGGCATCACTGCATGCCTTCCTGCGTCTGGACAGATACTGCAACACAGGAGCCATTGCTGTGGCTGAGCTGTGACGTAACAGGGTATGGTCTCCTCTGGAATGGTGAAGCAATCAACATAGGAGTCGCTGCAGGGTTTTCACTCAACCTGGGGCACGACTTACTGGTGCCCTCGAGTGAGGCATCGTCAGTACTCGGCAACTGGGCAGGACTTCTTCTGGCAAGTGACTCAGGTCATTTCTCGACTGGTACTGTCGCTGGGCTGTCACTGTCGGCGAGCGTGGGATGACTCGTGGCAAAGACGACTCAGCAAAACACCTGAGAGTCATAACAACATACACCATACTGCAGTGAGCGAGCTAGCAGTCAAAGTGACATCATCTTTGTGCAGGCTGCTCACTGAAGCTAGTGACAGGAGGCTGACACAGCGCCTGCCGACAGGGCTTAACTGCGGCTTGACGAGTGTCATTCTCTCAGCAGTTGGAATTATAGAGGTTAGTCTAAGCATCCCCAGACTTGTTGCTCTACATACAACTACACTCTGATGATCTGGAGGTGAAGTAAAACAAATCTTGATGGGAATCATAGCAGGTACGATTCTGCAGGGCATCACGAGCGGCGAACAATAAGAGCTTACTGTACAAGAGGCTCAGATGCTTGGGTTGACTAATATCAGCTGTCAAATGCGCGGGGTCACACCGGATGACAAGTAACACGAGGTGCTACACAAGGGTCTGGCCACAGACCTGTGGTCGACACACAGCTGGCCTCAAGACCACACAGGACACATGGAAACTGCACACACCCACACTGTATATGCGGTACTACATGGCTTACTAGCAAATGACGCTTTTCTGTGCAAAAATTGACACTAAGCTATACACAAACATGTGAGAACACTGACTGAGAGGAATTAACTAACACATGACATATATCTTCTCTCAATCTTCTTGACAATACTGAAATAATTACTAGAACACTCAATGTGACATGTGATGTCAGGTGTGACGTTGCGAGGTGACGTCAGCAGCATGGTGACGGCAGTAGACGTCTCGAGGTGACGTCAGGCAGACATCGTGACATCATGAAGTCGGGCAGCATCGTGGGTGACGTCGTGTAGTCGGGCAGCAGTCGTCAGTGACGTCAGTGTGATTGCGGGCAGCAGTCCACAGCATGTGGCCTAGGACGTCTGGCTTGGTAACTCACATGGCTTGCTGATCCACGTGACATCGTCGACACTCCATGTGGTTTGCTCCATGTGGCTTGCTGATCTACGTGGCTTGGCGATCTGCATAGTTTCGAGTGGCCCTGGGCACTCACTCGGATACACAGCTCTGGCAATGAATTCACATGGAAAAAAACAGAAAACACAGCAGAGGGAGTGAGTACATAGTGGTGGAGTGTGGTGGTAGGCTGGTGAGGTGTGAGTATACAGCAGGGTGAGCGTGGGCGAGGCAAGGAACGGCTACTTCCTCCTCTCCCACCCACAGACATGAGGACAACACTCAAACTGGATGCAGAAATCACCACAAACTCATCTCTGGCTTGCTGAAATAGTTGTGCTGAGCTGAACAACAATGGCAGAGCCATACGGTGAACATGTGACTTGAAAAAACAGCGTGGGACACTGTGGCGTGGAGTCACAAATGCCACTTACAATTCTTGAAGAATTTCGGTAAATTTCGGCTAGATCTGCTTGCACCTGTGTCTGGATGCTGAAACGTGCAGACTTGACATCAGGATAACTCGTTGAGAGACGGATGCTTCTTATGTGGGGTGATGAAGTGAAGATGACTTCATCCCTCTTCCTTCCTCTTCCCGGGCAAACACACTTGCTGCGACCACTGCTTCCACCAATGTTTACCAGATAATTGGTAGTGCTTGCAGAGCGAGGTCCAATGATAAAGGCTTCAGAGGCTTCTTACTTTATTTGCGGTATGTGGGGTACATAGTGTGTTATGTGCCCATGGACCAGGAGGGCCATGCCCACAAGGGAGAGAGGAGTAGGACCTGTTGTCTGAGTCTAGGCTGCTGGGTGAGTGAGGCAGATGCAGGGGTGGGAATACTGAAGTGGTAAGCCTATAGGTGGCAGCACCAGCATGGCACGAAATATGAACTCAGCTGGCAGACAGCATAGGCTGTCTGTGCAGACAGTACAAACTGTCTACAGGTTGAAATCACCCATAACCAGTAACTTTGCCCTGCAGGATTGAGCTCTTCGTGCCACCTCAGCCAATGTGTCCACCATCGCTCTGTTGTTCTCATCATATTCCTCTCTTTGCCTCCTGCAGTTCTGTGGTGGGTTTATACATCACAGTAACGACTACCTGTGTGTGTGTGTGTGTGTGTGTGTGTGTGTGTGTGTGTGTGTGTGTGTGTGTGTGTGTGTGTGTGTGCATGCGTGTGTGCTGGTGGGGGGGAGTTGTAATGGAGAAAGAGATGGGGAGATGAAGGGAGGGGGACAAGGGGGAGTGATTGGGGGTGAAGAAAGAGTGGGAAGTGGGCTAGAGGGAGAAAGGGTGGAATGGAGGGAGAGAGGAAGGAAAAGAGAGGGGAATGAGGGATAGGGAAAGGAAGAGAAGAGGGTAAGAGGGTGAGGGGAGAGAGAGAGAGGAGAGAGAGAGAGAGGAGAGAGAGAGTGGGTGATTCTGGCTATGGGAAAGAGGTAATTGGCCAGCCCTTTACTCTGAGTTCGCCACCACCGACTGGAATGCTCTTCTCCAAGGCGATGTTGACAACCAAGTGAAAGCCTTCATTGGACACGTCCTTAATTTACAACAAGAACACATCCTTCATCGGCAGTATGTGACGAAGTCTATAGATCAGCCTTGGTTTTGCTTTCATTGTAGAGAGACTGCTACTGCTAAGTACAAGGCATGGCAAAGGTATAAGAGACATCCTACTACCCATAACAGGAGCTTGCACAGGCAAGGCTGCAGGCATATGGGTGGACGTTCAAAAGTGGGGGCCCTCGCTAATTGGGAGGTGGGTACAGAAATAAAGCTAGCATCAGGTAGAGTAGGCTCCAAAACCTGGTGGTCCCTGGTCAAGGACAAAGTTATCTGCCTGATGAACTCATTCCACCTCTAAATCAACAGGATGGGACCACCTATACTAGTAGTCAAAAGAAAGCGGACCTCTTTGTCGATGGTGACAATAAGGCAGGAGGAGGTGTATTTCCTTCTTAAATCGCTTGACCAAGAAAAGGCTGTGGGCACAGGCAAGTTGAGCCTAAGATTGCTGAGATGTTTAGAGCAGCTAGCAGCACCTCTAATTTGCATCTTTCAGCACTGCCTAGTACAGTGTATATGGCCTTCTTTGTGGAAAGCGGCAAATGTAGTCCCTGTTCACAAAAAGAAGAGCAGAGCAGAAATCAGTAACTACAGACCAGAGTCACTCCTGTCGATCACTAGCAAGATCCTTGAGACAATAATCTCAAGACAAATAACAGTTTTTTGACTATCACTCACTACTTTGTGACCGTCAATATGGCTTCAGAAAAGATTACTCTGCTGCTGATCTCTTGATAAACCTCTCCATTAAATGACACCAGTCCCTGGACGAATCCAAAGTCAGCTGTGTGGTAGCACTGGACATTACTGGTGCTTTCGACCGAGTGTGGCACTAGGTCCTCTTGGTAAAACTTCAAGCACTGGGATTGCAGGCTCTATGCTACGTCTCCTCAGTGATTACCTTCATGGTAAATCTCTAATGGTAGTTCTCAATGGAGCAGAATCAGCAAGACATTCTCACTGGGGCAAGTGTTCCACGAGGTAGTGAGCTGGGACCATTGTTATGGAATGTCTAATTCAATGACCTTCTTCATCTCATCAAAGAATCTCATACATATACAAACGACTGTACTCTGACATTTACTTATCCAAGAGAAGAAATCCAGCATGCTCTAAGCTACATCAATCACAGTTAAGAGCTATATCAGCTTTGGGAAACCAATGGCAAGTAACATTTGCACGTGAGAAAACACAAATGATGGTCTCTAGGCACCATGACGGTAATGCTGGAGCAGTACTAAATATGAATGGGATTGTGTCGGTACTTGGGGGAGAAGTTGATATATCCTTGGGGTGAAATTTGACTCCAAACTGACCATGAAGAACCACTTTGTAAATTTTGCAAGAAAGGCAGCCGGGAAGCTTAAAGCACGTCGACGTATCTCTCATCTGCTTGACAGTAGAGGTTGTAAGATTCTGTGTAAGGCACAAGTACGTTCGCACCATCTGCGACAGCTTGACAGAGTAGAGAACAGAGCAAGACGACTCATCTCTCGCCTGGACCCATACTGGATAGATCCGTCATTTCAGCAGAGCCTTCAACACAGGAGGGATGTGGGTGGCCTTCCTGTTATTTACAAGGCCAACATTGTCAAAGTACCACACTTGGATCTACTTCGAGGACAGCGAGAAGCAAGCTTCTGTGCCACAAGACGGGCAGAAAGCAGGAACTTCACTCTGGCTGTACCCTTCTCCAGAGCATCACTTTATCTCAGATCATTTATCCCCAGGATGACTCGAGTAAGGAACACATTCGTACAATATTATGATGTCAACGAGATAAAGTCAGTTGATCAAATGAAAATGCTGGCCCACAGATGGCTCCAACTTCCACCTGTTCCCTACATGTATGTTTCATAACAATAAAAATGAGCTGATGTAGGTAACAGCTCTTAGTTTGTCAATAAAGTTAGGAATCGTTAACATGTAAATAGCTTGTCAATAAAGCTAGGGATCCTTAACCTAACCTTGTCAAACGTTGTGTAAAAAAAGTGTGACCTAAAGAGATGGAGAGTGAGAGAGATGGAGAGAGAGTGAGAGAGATGGAGAGAGAGATGGAGAGATGGGAGAGAGAGGAGAGAGAGAGAGAGAGAGGAGAGAGAGAAGAGAGAGAGAGAGAGAGGAGAAGAGAGAGAGAGGAGAGAGAGAGAGAGGAAGAGAGGAGAGAGAGAGAGAGAGAGAGAGAGTAGGAAAACGTGTGGGTAAGTGCTATCTAGTCACACTGAGGTGTCAATTGCCCTGTGTGCGTATGTGTGTGTACGTGTGTACTTGTGTGTTATTTTTGGGTTTGAGTCGTGCGTGGACGTGTGAGCGCTTTATGCGTGCGTGTGAACGTTTTATGCGTGCGTGTGAGCGCTCAGAATGTTTGCACTGTCCATGCCCATGTGATTCATTGTCCTGATTTTGATCTGATGCTGACCCAGCCACCTACATATTAGTTCCTTTTATGTTTATCCTGTGTGTGTTTGTCTGAACATGGGTACTTGTGTGTGCACGTTTGTTTGTGCGTGTACTGGTGGTCCCCACACTAGCTAACCGTCACCTCTACCCTCACCTTCACATTAGTAAATGCTATTAAATGCTATTAAATGCTGTTTACTCTAGTTCTGATAGCCAGGAGTGAGTGACCCTTAGTTTTCGGCAAGCAGAAACTGGTGCTATTGTAACCCCCTTGTAACCCCACTACATGAATAGTACATCGGTCTGGAAGGAGTGATGGTCTCGTGGATGCTCGTTGTGGCTCCCTGTGAGAGTCTTCGTCTCCTGGTTCCTTTACAAACACTTTTCTCCTATGATAAGCTGCAGAAATTTTATATATATTTTTTTTATTATTGCACACTGGCCGATTCCCACCAAGGCAGGGTGGCCGAAATAAGAAAAACTTTAATCTTAAA
>NC_069477.1:22536350-22561505 GCF_026875155.1 Cherax quadricarinatus | reverse complement strand
CTCCTTCTCCGGGTGCACATACGCTTACTAAAACCCCTTTTCACACCCAATCTCTTTTTACTCCACATAATCCTTGAATAATACATTATAGTCCCTTTTTTTTCCTGCTATAACTTAAACCTTCAAATATTGCTACCCCTTCTTTACTCTAACTTTTTTTTTGAAACCCTGCCCTAACCCCCATTTTTTCCTCCCACTGAAACTCCCCCCCCCTTCACATTGTTTCATTTAAAGCAGGAAAACCAGCTTCTTGTCTTTCATAACACCACAATCATCCTTTCTTTCATTTGCACAACATCCACGCACATTCAGATTTTCCCACTTTACAATTTTTTTTCTTGTTTTTTTTAGAAATTTATTACGGGAAAAGGGTTATTAGCCCATTTTTTTCCCGGCTTTTTATTTGACTTTTACAACACCATGCTTACGGGTAAAGATTCCATTCCGTTTCCCTAGATATAAAGGAAAAGTTTTTAAACCAAAACTATTAAGATAAAATCAAAAAAACTCAGATGATGGTATAAATAAACCCCTACATTTATGTTTAGTGTGACCTAATGTAAGTAAGACAAACGTACCTTAATTTTGCATTTTTATGAGACAGACAAAAACACCAGCAACCTACCATCACATAAAAAAAATTTACAGGCTTTCATTCACACCACTTGGCGGGACGGTAGTACCTCCCTGGGGGGGTTGCTGTCTACCAACCTACTACCAAATATATTATATATAAAATAATATATATTAAAATAATATATATATATATATTTAAAAATATATTAATTTATATATTATTGTGACCACGAACGATGGTATTGACATAACAACACGGCACTACCACGGGCTCAACCCAGCGGGTTTTTCCCCTCATGGTGCTCGAAAACACATGATGCCCTAATCCACTTGCCCATACGACCTTTTAAAGTAGCGCACCAGGGAACCCGGATGTTGTACTCGCTACCCAAGGACACACGAGGGTGGGGGTGCCTAGGCTAATTTCATTCTAGTCCCCTGTTTGGTGTACTAGTTCAACAAGCAGTATTTTTTATTTCGACCACCAACGAGTGGGGGTTTTATAGTAGTAACACGCACTAAACCAAGGGCTCAACCCAGCGCTTTGGGCCCCCTCATTGTGGGGGAAAACACATGACGCCCAATCCCCTGGGCCCAACATCCTTAAGAGTAGTCAAAACACATGGGTTTTGAATCCTTGGAGAAGTTTCAAGTTGGTGGGTGAAATTTTTAGGGGATATAAAAACAAAATTTTAAAATGAATACAGGGAAAAGAAGGGTTTTGCGGATAACAAAACGATTGGTATGAAAGATTGGGGTATCAATTTGGGGGGAAGAGTATGGAGGGGGTGAATGATTCAGATATTTCGGAGTGGGGCGTGTCACGGATGGGTCTATAAAAAATAAGTAATCTAGAAAATTTTTGAGGGAAAAGGGGAGCGGGCACTTTCGAGTCTGGGAGACAAAAAACTTTGTCCTTGGAGAGTAAAGTTTTTTCAACGCCTTTTATGGGTTGAAGCTGGGGGAGAAGTTGCAGCGAGAGAAGGCTGGAGGGATGAGATTCTTCGAGGCAATGTTGTGTGAATTAATGCAAGAAATTTGTATTTGGAAGTTAGGAGGAGGTGGGGATTGCCAAAACGTTTTTCCAAGGGGTGAGAAGGGGTTTTGAGGTGGTTTGGGCACGTAAGAGAATGGGGCGAAAAAGAAAGACTTCAAAAGTGTTCAGTGTGTATGAAGGAAGGGAGGGGAGGTCGCCTAGGAAAGGTTGGAGAGAGGGGGGAAAGGAGATTTTGTGTCGAGGGGCTTGGGCTTCCACAGGGATGCGTGAGCGTGTTTGATAGGAGTAATGGGGAAAAAATGGTTTTTAATACTTACGTCTGTTGGAGTGTGAGCAAAGTAACATTTATGAAGGGATTCAGGGAAACCGGCAGGCCAGACTTGAGTCCTGGAGATGGGAAGTACAGTGCATGCACTCTGAAGGAGGGGTGTTAATGTTGCAGTTTAAAAACTGTAGTGTAAAACACCCTTCTGGCAAAACAGTGATGGAGTTTATGATGATTAAAGTTTTTCTTTTTCGGGCCACCCTGCCTTGGTGGGAATCGGCCAGTGTGCTAATAATAAAAAAAATATATATAAAATTTCTGCAGCTTATCATAGGAGAAAAGTGTTTGTAAAGGAACCAGGAGACGAAGACTCTCACAGGGAGCCACAACGAGCATCCACGAGACCATCACTCCTTCCAGACCGATGTACTATTCATGTAGTGGGGTTACAAGGGGGTTACAATAGCACCAGTTTCTGCTTGCCGAAAACTAAGGGTCACTCACTCCTGGCTATCAGAACTAGAGTAAACAGCATTTAATAGCATTTAATAGCATTTACTAATGTGAAGGTGAGGGTAGAGGTGACGGTTAGCTAGTGTGGGGACCACCAGTACAACGCACAAACAAACGTGCACACACAAGTACCCATGTTCAGACAAACACACACAGGATAAACATAAAAGGAACTAATAATGTAGGTGGCTGGGTCAGCATCAGAATCAAAATCAGGACAATGAATCACATGGGCATGGACAGTGCAAACATTCTGAGCGCTCACACGCACGCATAAAACGTTCACACGCCACGCATAAAGCGCTCACACGTCCACGCACGACTCAAACCCAAAATAACACACAAGTACACACGTACACACACATACGCACACAGGGCAATTGACACCTCAGTGTGACTAGATAGCACTTACCCACACGTTTCCTCTCTCTCCTCTCTCTCTCTTCCTCTCTCTCTCCCTCTCTCTCTCTCTCTCTCTCCTCTCTCTCCTCCTCTCTCTCTCTCTCTCTCCTCTCTCTCTCCTCTCTCTCTCTCCTCTCTCTCTCTCCCATCTCTCCATCTCTCTCTCCATCTCTTCTCTATCTCTCTCTCCATCTCTCTCACTCTCCATCTCTTTAGGTCACACTTTTTTTACACAAACGTTTGACAAGGTTAGGTTAAGGATCCCTAGCTTTATTGACAAGCTATTTACATGTTAACGATTCCTAACTTTATATTGACAAACTAAGAGCTGTTACCTACATCAGCTCATTTTTATTGTTATGAAACATACATGTAGGGAACAGGTGAAGTTGGAGCCATCTGTGGGCCAGCATTTCATTTGATCAACTGACTTTATCTCGTTGACATCATAATATTGTACGAATGTGTTCCTTACTCGAGTCATCCTGGGGATAAATGATCTGAGATAAAGTGATGCTCTGGAGAAGGGTACAGCCAGAGTGAAGTTCCTGCTTTCTGCCCGTCTTGTGGCACAGAAGCTTGCTTCTCGCTGTCCTCGAAGTAGATCCAAGTGTGGTACTTTGACAATGTTGGCCTTGTAAATAACAGGAAGGCCACCCACATCCCTCCTGTGTTGAAGGCTCTGCTGAAATGACGGATCTATCCAGTATGGGTCCAGGCGAGAGATGAGTCGTCTTGCTCTGTTCTCTACTCTGTCAAGCTGTCGCAGATGGTGCGAACGTACTTGTGCCTTACACAGAATCTTACAACCTCTACTGTCAAGCAGATGAGAGATACGTCGACGTGCTTTAAGCTTCCCGGCTGCCTTTCTTGCAAAATTTACAAAGTGGTTCTTCATGGTCAGTTTGGAGTCAAATTTCACCCCAAGGATATCAACTTCTCCCCCAAGTACCGACACAATCCCATTCATATTTAGTACTGCTCCAGCATTACCGTCATGGTGCCTAGAGACCATCATTTGTGTTTTCTCACGTGCAAATGTTACTTGCCATTGGTTTCCCAAAGCTGATATAGCTCTTAACTGGTGATTGATGTAGCTTAGAGCAGCTGGCATTTCTTCTCTTGGATAAGTAAATGTCAGAGTACAGTCGTTTGTATATGTATGAGATTCTTTGATGAGATGAAGAAGGTCATTGAATTAGACATTCCATAACAATGGTCCCAGCTCACTACCTCGTGGAACACTTGCCCCAGTGAGAATGTCTTGCTGATTCTGCTCCATTGAGAACTACCATTAGAGATTTACCATGAAGGTAATCACTGAGGAGACGTAGCATAGAGCCTGCAATCCCAGTGCTTGAAGTTTTACCAAGAGGAACCTAGTGCCACACTCGGTCGAAAGCACCAGTAATGTCCAGTGCTACCACACAGCTGACTTTGGATTCGTCCAGGGACTGGTGTCATTTAATGGAGAGGTTTATCAAGAGATCAGCAGCAGAGTAATCTTTTCTGAAGCCATATTGACGGTCACAAAGTAGTGATGATAGTCAAAAAACTGTTTATTTGTCTTGAGATTATTGTCTCAAGGATCTTGCTAGTGATCGACAGAGTGACTCTGGTCTGTAGTTACTGATTTCTGCTCTGCTCTTCTTTTTGTGAACAGGGACTACATTTGCCGCTTTCCACAAAGAAGGCCATATACACTGTACTAGGCAGTGCTGAAAGATGCAAATTAGAGGTGCTGCTAGCTGCTCTAAACATCTCAGCAATCTTAGGCTCAACTTGCCTGTGCCCACAGCCTTTTCTTGGTCAAGCGATTTAAGAAGGAAATACACCTCCTCCTGCCTTATTGTCACCATCGACAAAGAGGTCCGCTTTCTTTTGACTACTAGTATAGGTGGTCCCATCCTGTTGATTTAGAGGTGGAATGAGTTCATCAGGCAGATAACTTTGTCCTTGACCAGGGACCACCAGGTTTTGGAGCCTACTCTACCTGATGCTAGCTTTATTTCTGTACCCACCTCCCAATTAGCGACGGCCCACTTTTGAACGTCACCCATATGCCTGCAGCCTTGCCTGTGCAAGCTCCTGTTATAGGTAGTAGGATGTCTCTTATACCTTTGCCATGCCTTGTACTTAGCAGTAGCAGTCTCTCTACAATGAAAGCAAAACCAAGGCTGATCTATAGACTTCGTCACATACTGCCGATGAAGGATGTGTTCTTGTTGTAAATTAAGGACGTGTCCAATGAAGGCTTTCACTTGGTTGTCAACATCGCCTTGGAGAAGAGCATTCCAGTCGGTGGTGGCGAACTCAGAGTAAAGGGCTGGCCAATTACCTCTTTCCCATAGCCAGATCACCCACTCTCTCTCTCTCTCTCTCTCTCTCTCTCTCTCTCTCTCTCTCCCCTCACCCTCTTCTCTTCCTTTCCCTATCCCTCATTCCCCTCTCTTTTCCTTCCTCTCTCCCTCCATTCCACCCTTTCTCCCTCTAGCCCACTTCCCACTCTTTCTTCACCCCCAATCACTCTCCTTGTCCCCCTCCCTTCATCTCCCCATCTCTTTCTCCATTACAACTCCCCCCACCAGCACACACGCATGCACACACACACACACACACACACACACACACACACACACACACACACACACACACACACACACACAGGTAGTCGTTACTGTGATGTATAACCCACCACAGAACTGCAGGAGGCAAAGAGAGGAATATGATGAGAACAACAGAGCGATGGTGGACACATTGGCTGAGGTGGCACGAAGAGCTCAATCCTGCAGGGCAAAGTTACTGGTTATGGGTGATTTCAACCTGTAGACAGTTTGTACTGTCTGCACAGACAGCCTATGCTGTCTGCCAGCTGAGTTCATATTTCGTGCCATGCTGGTGCTGCCACCTATAGGCTTACCACTTCAGTATTCCCACCCCTCCCATCTGCCTCACTCACCCAGCAGCCTAGACTCAGACAACAGGTCCTACTCCTCTCTCCCTTGTGGGCATGGCCCTCCTGTCCATGGGCACATAAACACACTATGTACCCCACATACCGCAAATAAAGTAAGAAGCCTCTGAAGCCTTTATCATTGGACCTCGCTCTGCAAGCACTACCAATTATCTGGTAAACATTGGTGGAAGCAGTGGTCGCAGCAAGTGTGTTTGCCCGGAAGAGGAAGGAAGAGGGATGAAGTCATCTTCACTTCATCACCCCACATAAGAAGCATCCGTCTCTCAACGAGTTATCCTGATGTCAAGTCTGCACGTTTCAGCATCCAGACACAGGTGCAAGCAGATCTAGCCGAAATTTACCGAAATTCTTCAAGAATTGTAAGTGGCATTTGTGACTCCACGCCACAGTGTCCCACGCTGTTTTTTCAAGTCACATGTTCACCGTATGGCTCTGCCATTGTTGTTCAGCCTCAGCACAACTATTTCAGCAAGCAGAGATAGTTTTGGTGATTTCTGCATCCAGTTTTGAGTGTTGTCCTCATGTCTGTGGGTGGGAGAGGAGGAAGAAAGCCGTTTCCTTGCCTCGCCCACTCTCACCCTGCTGTATACTCACACCTCACCAGCCTACCACCACACTCCACCACTATGTACTCACTCCCTCTGCTGTGTTTTCTGTTTTTTTCCATGTGAATTCATTGCCAGAGCTGTGTATCCGAGTGAGTGCCCAGGGCCACTCGAAACTATGCAGATCGCCAAGCCACGTAGATCAGCAAGCCACATGGAGCAAACCACATGGAGTGTCGACGATGTCACGTGGATCAGCAAGCCATGTGAGTTACCAAGCCAGACGTCCTAGGCCACATGCTGTGGACTGCTGCCCGCATCACACTGACGTCACTGACGATGCTGCCCGACTACACGACGTCACCCACGATGCTGCCCGACTTCATGATGTCACGATGTCTGCCTGACGTCACCTCGAGACGTCTACTGCCGTCACCATGCTGCTGACGTCACCTCGCAACGTCACACCTGACATCACATGTCACATTGAGTGTTCTAGTAATTATTTCAGTATTGTCAAGAAGATTGAGAGAAGATATATGTCATGTGTTAGTTAATTCCTCTCAGTCAGTGTTCTCACATGTTTGTGTATAGCTTAGTGTCAATTTTGCACAGAAAAGCGTCATTTGCTAGTAAGCCATGTAGTACCGCATATACAGTGTGGGTGTGTGCAGTTTCCATGTGTCCTGTGTGGTCTTGAGGCCAGCTGTGTGTCGACCACAGGTCTGTGGCCAGACCCTTGTGTAGCACCTCGTGTTACTTGTCATCCGGTGTGACCCCGCGCATTTGACAGCTGATATTAGTCAACCCAAGCATCTGAGCCTCTTGTACAGTAAGCTCTTATTGTTCGCCGCTCGTGATGCCCTGCAGAATCGTACCTGCTATGATTCCCATCAAGATTTGTTTTACTTCACCTCCAGATCATCAGAGTGTAGTTGTATGTAGAGCAACAAGTCTGGGGATGCTTAGACTAACCTCTATAATTCCAACTGCTGAGAGAATGACACTCGTCAAGCCGCAGTTAAGCCCTGTCGGCAGGCGCTGTGTCAGCCTCCTGTCACTAGCTTCAGTGAGCAGCCTGCACAAAGATGATGTCACTTTGACTGCTAGCTCGCTCACTGCAGTATGGTGTATGTTGTTATGACTCTCAGGTGTTTTGCTGAGTCGTCTTTGCCACGAGTCATCCCACGCTCGCCGACAGTGACAGCCCAGCGACAGTACCAGTCGAGAAATGACCTGAGTCACTTGCCAGAAGAAGTCCTGCCCAGTTGCCGAGTACTGACGATGCCTCACTCGAGGGCACCAGTAAGTCGTGCCCCAGGTTGAGTGAAACCCTGCAGCGACTCCTATGTTGATTGCTTCACCATTCCAGAGGAGACCATACCCTGTTACGTCACAGCTCAGCCACAGCAATGGCTCCTGTGTTGCAGTATCTGTCCAGACGCAGGAAGGCATGCAGTGATGCCTATCGATGCTCACTGCCTATGACCACGATGTTTAGCACACCCCCATGTTTTTTTCTTCCCTCTCTGTAGGAAGTTTTTTTTTTCCCATGTCCATATGTATATATATATGTTTTTATTTTGTGTTCTGTGCCCTGTTCCTACGAGAGAGAGACCGAGTTTTTTTTTACCTCCAGACATGATCGGGTCGACCATGTGGTAGGTGGCCGAGCAAATGTAGACAGCCTGTACTGTCTGCATAGACAGCCTATGCTGTCTGCCAGCTGAGTTCATATTTTATGCCATGCTGGTGCTGCCACCTATAGGCTTACCACTTCGGTATGCCCACACCTGCATCTGCCTCACTCACTCATCAGTCTAGATTACAGGTTCTACTCCTCTCTCCCTCGTGGGCATGGCCCTCCTGGGCCATGGGCATGTAAAAAACTGCCTGTGTACCCCAGATACCACAAATAAAGTAAGAACCCTCCAAAGCCTTTATCATTACTCCCCGCTACCAGAAACACCAAATAAACTTATTAAACACACCACAGGGAGATCAATTGGGAAAACCTGGAGCCTCATGGGGGCCCTGAAACATGGAGAGCCAAGATGATGGATGTGGTACTGGAAAACCTCATGCATCAACACATCAGATTCACTACCAGAGAGAGAGGGGAGGATGAACCAGCAAGACTGGACCTTGTGTTCACCCTGAGTTGCTCAGACATTGATGACATCACATATGAGAGGCCACTCGGAGCTAGTGACCACGTAGTCCTGAGTTTTGATTACATAGTAGAGTTACAGATGGAGAGGGTAACAGGAGTCGAATGGGAAAAGCCAAACTATAAAAGGGGGGAGTACACAGGTATGAGGAACTTCATGCAGGAGATGCAGTGGGACAGAGAAATGGTAGGAAAACAGTAAATGAAATGGAGTATGTAACAACAAAATGCAAGGAGGCAGAGGAAAGGTTTGTTCCCAAGGGCAACAGAAACAATGGGAAGACCAAAGCGAGTCCTTGGTTTACCCAAAGGTGCAGGGAGGCAAAAGCTAAGTGCATTAGAGAATGGAAGAGGTATAGAAGGCAAAGAACCCAGGAAAACAAGGAGATCAGTAGAAGAGGCAGAAATGAATATGCACAGATAAGGAGGGAGGCCCAGAGACAATACGAGAACGACATAGCATCGAAAGTCAAGTCTGACCCGAATCTGCTGTTTAGCCACATTAGGAGAAAGACGACAGTCAAAGACCAGGTAATCAGGCTGAGAAAAGGTGGGGAACTCACAAGAAAACGATCAAGAGGTATGCAAGAAGCTCAACATGAGATTTAAGGAAGTATTCACAGTGGAGACAAGAACGACTCTTGGAAGACAGGACTGAGGGGGACATTAACAGGAAATAGACCAAGTGCTGGACGATATGTACACATCTGAGGAGGAGGTGAAGAAGCTGCTAAGTGATCTTGATACCTCAAAGGCAATGGGACCGGACAAAATCTCCCCGTGGGTCCTCAGGGAGGGAGCAAATATACTGTGTGTGTCATTAACCACAATCTTCAACACATCCCTTGAAACTGGGCAACTACCTGAGGTATGGAAGACGGCAAATGTAGTTCCCATATTTAAAAAAAGAGGCAGAAAGGAGGCACTAAATTATAGACCATTGTCACTGACGTGTATAGTATGCAAAGTCATGGATAAGATTATCAGGAAGAGAGTGGTGTAGAACCTGGAACAGAACAAGATTATAAATGACAACTAGCACGGATTCATGGAAGGCAAATCCTGTGTCACAAACCTTCTGGAGCTCTATGACAAAGTTACAGAAGTAAGACACGAGAGAGAGGGGTGGGTTGATTGCATTTTCTTGGACTGCAAGAAGGCCGTCGACACAGTTCCTCACAAGCGACTAGTGCAGAAACTGGAGGATCAGGCGCGTATAACAGGAAGGGCACTGCAATGGATCAGAAAATACCTGACGGGGAGGCAACAGCGAGTCATGGTACAGGATGAGGTATCGCAGTGGGCACCTGTGATGAGAGGGGTCCCACAGGGGTCGGTCCTAGGACCAGTGCTATTTCTGTTATATGTGAATGACATGATGGAAGTGATAGACTCAGAGGTGTCCCTGTTCGCAGATGATGTGAAGTTAAAGGAGAATTAAATCAGATGATGATCAGGCAGGACTTCAAAGAGACATTGACAGACTGGACACCTGGTCCAGCAACTGGCTTCTTGAATTAAGCACTGCCAAATGCAAAGTCATGAAGATCGGAGAAGGGCAAAGAAGACCGCAGACAGAGTATAGACTAGGTAGCCAAGGACTGTAAACCTCGCTCAAGGAGAAAGATCTAGGGGTGACCATAACACCGAGCATGTCTCCGGAGGCACACATCAACCAGACAGCTGCTGCAGCATGCGGGCGCCTGGCAAACCAGAGAATAGCATTCCGATACCTTAGTAAGGAATCATTCAAGACACTGTACACTGTGTACATCAGGCCCATACTGGAGTATGCGGCACCAGTTTGGAATCCACACCTGGTCAAGCACGTCAATAAATTAGAGAAAATGCAAAGATTTGCAACAAGGCTAGTTCCGGAGCTCAGGGGTATGTCCTACGAAGAAAGATTGAGGGAAATCGGACTGACGACATTGGAGGATAGGAGAGTCAGGGGAGACATGATAACGACATACAAAATACTACGTGGAATAGATAAGGTAGACAGAGACGGGTTGCTCCAGAGAGGGGACACAGAAACAAGGGGTCACAATTGGAAGCTGAGGACTCAGACGAGTCAAAGGGATGTTAGGAAGTATTTCTTCAGTCATAGAGTCGTCAGGAAGTGGAATAGCCTAGCAAGTAATGTAGTGGAGGCAGGAGCCATACATAGCTTTAAGACGAGGTATGACAAAGCTCTTGAAGCAGAGAGAGGACGTAGTAGCGATCAGTGAAGAGGCAAGGCCAGGAGCTGAGTATCGACCCCTGCAACCACAATTAGGTGAGTACATACGCATACAAATCTCACTTAAGGAAAAGGACCCTGAGGTGAGTATAACACCGAGCACATCTCCTGAGGCGCACATCAACCAAATAACTGCTGCAGCATATGGGCGCCTAGCAATTCAGACACCTTAATAAGGAATTGTTCAGGACCCTGTACACCGTGTATATTAGGCCCATATTGGAGTATGCGGCACCAGTTTGAAACCCACACTAGCCAAGCACGTAAGGAAACTAGAGAAAGTGCAAAGGTTTGCAACTAGACTGGTCTCAGAGCTAAGGGGTATGTCCTACGAGGAGAGGTTAAGGGAAATCGACCTGACGACACTGGAGGACAGGAGAGATAAGGGGGATATGATACTGATACAAAAAATACTGAGAGGAATCGACAAGGTGGACAGAGACAGGATGTTCGAGAGATGGGACAGAGCAATAAGGGGCCATAGTTGGAAGTTGAATACTCAGATGAATCACAGGAATTTTAGAAGTATTTCTTCAGTCACAGAGTTCTCAGGAAGTGGAATAGTCTGGGAAGTGATGTAGTCGAGGCAGGATCCATACATAGCTTTGAGATGAGGTATGATAAAGCTCATGTTGTAGAAAGAATGACTCAGTAGCGTCCCCGCCCAGAGGCGGGGCCAGGAGCTATGACTCGACCCCTGCAACCACAACTAAGTAAGCACACACACACATACTTAAATAATTAAGTTTTTCCTTCCTTCATTTTAAGTACTATCCATCTACATATACGACTCACAATACTTTCGACATCAATACTTTCGACATCAATACTTTCGACATCAATAAAAACTAATTCCACATCTCTTACACCACCAAACATACAAGTCTCGCCTTCCGTCGCACGCTAGACGTCCTCCCACCATTATTTCCTACATATTACGGTTTTTACCATTTACTACTAGTAAACCTCTCCTAACCTTCTCTCTCTCACTGGAGTATACCTGGAGAGAGTTCCGGGGGTCAACGCCCCCGCGGCCCGGTCTGTGACCAGGCCTCACAAGTATTTATAAAACATTATTGGTTCGTATATAAAATCAAACTGAATTCATTCTGATCACCCGAGGGAGATCTGCTGCGTTAAGACGTACTGATCAACCTGTATAAAATGATTTAGGTTAAAATTTTCTCCGTGAGAAACTTAGTTTACAAGACAATAACATCGGCAATTAAAGGTATTTAACATGACAATAACAACGACAATTCAAGGTATTTAACATGACAATAACAACGGCAATTCAAGGTATTTAACATGACAATAACAACGGCAATTCAAGGTATTTAACATGACAATAACAACGGCAATTCAAGGTATTTAACATGACAATAACAACGACAATTCAAGGTATTTAACATGACAATAACAACGGCAATTCAAGGTATTTAACATGACAATAACAACGACAATTCAAGGTATTTAACATGACAATAACAACGACAATTCAAGGTATTTAACATGACAATAACAACGACAATTCAAGGTATTTAACATGACAATAACAACGACAATTCAAGGTATTAACATGACAATAACAACGACAATTCAAGGTATTTAACATGACAATAACAACGGCAATTCAAGGTATTTAACATGACAATAACAACGGCAATTCAAGGTATTTAACATGACAATAACAACGGCAATTCAAGGTATTTAACATGACAATAACAACGGCAATTCAAGGTATTTAACATGACAATAACAACGGCAATTCAAGGTATTTAACATGACAATAACAACGACAATTCAAGGTATTTAACATGACAATAACAACGACAATTAAAGGTATTTAACATGACAATAACAACGACAGTTCAAGGTATTTAACATGACAATAACAACGACAATTAAAGGTATTTAACATGACAATAACAACGACAGTTCAAGGTATTTAACATGACAATAACAACGACAATTAAAGATATTTAACATGACAATAACAACGACAATTAAAGGTATTTAACATGACAATAACAACGACAATTAAAGGTATTTAACATGACAATAACAACGACAGTTCAAGGTATTTAACATGGAGACGAAAACCACATTTACTATGTACCTGGCAGCACCATCCTTGCTGGTAAAATATCAGTTTAATTGGTACTTTAGTGTCCGTAATTACAGTTTCACATCACTAAATCTTAAATCGATCAAAAACTTTTTTAGTTTAAACTTTTACAAAGTTTTATGGTAAATATTGTCTTGTAAGTCTTTATATGATAAATATCAATCATTTTACTGTTTGCTGAGAATTGTCATTACTAGACAATGAAATAAATAATTTTAACTGCTTTTTTCATTTAATAGAAGCTCTTAAGTACTTTATTTTTGTTTTTATATTTTATTTAAAACATACACAAACATGAGTCAAAAGAAAATTCAAACAAAATATTGCACTGAATGAAAATCCTGACATCGGATATTGAAACAATAACTATTACCATTACATTGTTAACATTATAACAACTATAACCAATACTATATCTGATGCCGAAGCTTAGACTGTCCTAAACTAAATACATGTGTATAAGTTAACAATAGTTAAAATGCAATCTAATTCTTCATCAAATTAAGCATTGTATCTCTTAATTAGCTCGGAATTGATATATGTACAGTACAGTTATCTTTTTTTTTTTTTTTTTTTTTAAATTCCTTCTGCTCTGAACACAAGAAAGGAATATAGAATAAGAATGGACCTACATAAATTTAGAAACCTCATATACAAACCACTACACTAATCAGCACAGGTCTATTGATACATTCCTCTCTTTATGAGAATACGTTCAAATTTGTTCCAGTAAATTGCTTGCCATAAAACATTGAACCACCTTGTTATAATAAATAGTCTTGTAATGTCAAGAAGCATTACACCATTATCATAAGTTATACCATCTACCTAAGTCTAGTATTCCTACTACATTATTATTATCGTAACAAACAATAATTTACCAAAACTCACTAACCTATTCTAAATCATTGATGTACATATTTACAACGAATAAAAAACAATAAAAAGAAAATCCCACTCTTCTCATTCTAAATATTTCTGACTGTCAGTTCTCCTACATGTGCTAAACTAAGGTAAATATTTCTGACTGTCAGTTCTCCGACATGTGCTAAACAAAGGTCAATATTTCTGACTGTCAGTTCTCCTACATGTGCTAAACTAAGGTAAATATTTCTGACTGTCAGTTCTCCTACATGTGCTAAACAAAGGTAAATATTTCTGACTGTCAGTTCTCCTACATGTGCTAAACTAAGGTAAATATTTCTGACTGTCAGTTTCTCCTACATGGCTAAACTAAGGTAAATATTTCTGACTGTCAGTTCTCCTACATGTGCTAAACAAAGGTAAATATTTCTGACTGTCAGTTCTCCTACATGTGCTAAACAAAGGTAAATATTTCTGACTGTCATTCCCCTACATGTGCTAAACAAAGGTAAATATTTCTGACTGTCATTCTCCTACATGTGCTAAACAAAGGTAAATTTTTCGTCATTCTCCTACATGTGCTAAACAAAGGTAAATATTTCTGACTGTCAGTTCTCCTACAGTGCTAAACAAAGGAATTTTAATATCAAACATACTGACATATTTAACACATTCACATCCACCTTCAATTATAATAATACCTCCATTCAACCAAGAATAATGCATTCACCTGTATTAACTCCAAGAGTACAGAAAATTTTCCTTTAACAAATCTTAAAATATCAAAACACCTATTTTGTATTTAAACCATTTAATTTGTGCTTTACATAAAAAACTCTGTAATTAAACTGAAAAAAAAACTTTTTACCATTTACAATTGAATCAAAATCATTAAAGACACCTATAACATATTTGAATCTCATTGAAATTTTCATCATAAAGTCCTTGAAATGATTATACATGAAAACTAATAATATGCAATCGTAGTGCAACACTTCCAAATGATAACTGTGTATTTACCTGAAACCCTCGGGGCAATAACCCTATGCACCTAGATTCAAAACTCAATTATACATCCATATAAACAGCTCTCCATGCTCACTCCCCATTCTAGGAAAATAGCCCTTGTACCCCTTTTTACCCACTTTGCAAATCCCATAAATCCCTTAATGTGAAATTTCTATAACCCTCACAAAAAATCTCTCTCCCATCTCCCTCCATACACCCCTTTATTCCTACACTGTGTCCTATAAAAAAGTTGCTGCCAACGCATTAATTCTTGCACGCACGTCCGCCTCCCTCATAGCCCACATCATGTATATATAATCCGTAATCATATACCCAATCGCATTCTCAAACCCTTTATTCACCCCAGTTATATCTAAACTTAAAACCCTCAAGACCTGCAAACCCCCCCCCCCACAAACCTTAAAACCTTACCCATCCAAACCCTTATAAGATCAATACAATCGCAAATAACACCGTATGATAAATAGTCGCCAATCCTCCACAATCCTTGCATTTCCCATTCTCTCGTATTCTCTTATAGAATAAAACCATTCCTGATGGCAAGATTCCATGTAAAAAATCTATACATAAACTTCTCTGACTTTGGGTTTTAAACGCAATTTGTTTTAAACGCCCCCAAATATTACGCCAATCATACATTGGAAAAAAACTCCTTCTACCGCCGCTACCACAGCCTTACCATCTACCCTATCAAGATTTCTCAATTTAATATGTGAGTGTTTCCCTCATGTTTATTAAGACCCGTAACATTGCCTCACCTATCATGAACTCCCGACCCCCCCACCACCTTTCGCATATTCCGATGTATCCTATGAAGACCGTCTTCTTTCGCCCCCCCCCTCCGCTTATAACTATTTTTTAAAAATACATACTTATTATCCTCTTTTCGACATCTATAAGACCCAGCCCACCACGGCCAACCGGGAGTGGACAACCGCTCTACTTAACCATTCGCTCCCTGTTCCCCAAATGAATCTAAAAACTTTTTTTGTAACCTTTTAATTCCCACAACGAAGTATCGGAAATATTACTGTAACATGCCATAGTTTACTATATAATACACATTCGTTGTTATCACCCTTTGTTGCAAACTTAAATTAGCAGCTCTTAAACCACTGAGGCGCTTCAAAACACTATCAACGGTACGCACGGAATTTATTTGTTGTTGCTAACTTGATATCACTGACATAAACGATCCCACATATCTTTATTTGTCCACCCTTTCCCATCTTTCAGAAACCATTCCTTCCTCACGTGACCCTTTTCCAAGATTCATATACTTTGTTTTCCCCGTATTAATCTCATGCCAGAAGCCTTTTCAAAAACTTTCACTAACTTTTCAAACCCGAATCAAATCCATGTTTTCTCTCACCAAAATCGTCGTGTCGTCGACATATCCAACAATGCCCGCTCCCCCACCCCTTACATTACTCATCCCATTTGCTTCCAATAAAACCCTTATCCCTCTATAAAAGGGATCTTGAAAACAAGCAAAAAAATTTGTGAAAGGGGACAACCTTGACACAAACCCCTTCCCATCTGAATTCGATCTCCCAACCTCCCATTCACCTGCACACGCAAGGTTGCCTCCTATACATTAATTTGGCCCATGATATAATTTTCCCCCCCAAACCCTGCCATCTCATGATCTTCCATAACGTCTCCCGTTTTCCCCACTATCATATGCCGCCTCCCAATCTATAGCAAAAACCCCCCCCCCTCCCAATCTTACTCTTTCTTCAGTAAAACTTCTAATCATACCCTGACTTTCATACATAGACCTGCCCGGCACCCCATATTGTCCCTTGTCAAACACTTTGTCCAGGACTTTTTTTTTTCTGTTAGCCAAGATCCTTCCAAAAATTTTATAGTCCCCACATAATAACGAGATTGCACGATAAAACTTTAACCGTTTAAAGGCTCACCTTTAGGAACTAGGACGAAACCCCAGCCAACCTTTGTTGTTCCCCTAAAACCCCATCCCGCTTCATTATAAAATTTAATAAACGTACCAAAACCCCCTTTAAAACGTTCCAATTTTGAAAATAAAAGTCGCTGGCAACCCATCAATTCCTGGCGCCTTTCCTAATTGCGCCCCCGAAAAAAGCCCTCCCAAGTCTCACCTCCGTTATTTGGCCCCCCCAACATCAAACGATCAAAGCTCCTCCAGCTCACAACGCACAAACCTACCGATTTACTGCAAAGCAATTTCACTTATTCCAACAAATTTTCGTTTTCAATTTAACCCCAAACATCAATTAAACCCCCTCATACCCTCCGTCGCGTCAACACCTGATTCACTCTATACCCCTGCATAAATACCTGAACATTCAACCCCATTAAAATCCATTGCCTTGCGACGTCTGTGTTGACTCCTCAACACACACGCCGACGGCGATCTCCCCACAAAACCTCTTCGATTCCATCCTTAAGCCTTTCCCCATCAAACCTTTCGTTTTGTAAATTTCTTAGTTGCTCCCTTAATTCTTTCAATTTCTATAACAGGGTAATTAGCATTCGCTTGTACATAGCAGTCGCGCAACTGCCCTCTAAATATCGTTGAAAACATACTGTAACTGATTATATCTCACCCCTTGACTAATATAATATTCCTTAATTCGCTTTTGGCTATCGTTTCCCACCAATTAACCAAAGCCACATCTCCAGGTGGGTTCAACCACAAGGGGTTCCCACATATGCCCGAAAGACAAACGACTTTCCTCTCTCTTCAATAACTTTACTTCAATTTCCAAAATGATGGACCCTCCTAGGCACGCCTCAATATCTACATCCATTACAACTCCTCTATGACCAAAAAAAAACCCCATTTATCACATTCACTCCCGCACTGTAACAGCACAAGACACGTACATTCTATCCAAGCTCGCCGCATAATCTCGTCTAATGAAAGTATGCTCCACCATGCCACCCCCTCCACACACATCCATTAAACCCACACTCGTCAATAAATCTCCCAGGGAAACCCCCAAACAACAACCCGCTCCTCGAGGCTCCACATCTTTCGTCGCATTACACAATTCCAGTCGCCCCCTATTATTGCTACATTTGGTAAACTACGTAGATAATATACTAATACATCTTGTACAAAATGAGTTTAAAAATCGTACATCTCCCTCGGCCGGCCCATATATACCTACAAAACTTATGTGTACTCTACCCCCTAAACCAAACCACCCTAATCACTCTCCCCTCCCCCCTTTCACTAAAGCCGTACTACAAACGGGCTATTTTCCTTTACCAGAATGGCGACGCCCCCTTTTAAACCTCGTCGCATATTCCATATACACATCGTAACCATCCATTTCTAACTCATATCCAATTCGTAATTGTGTTCTTGGAGAAATACCACATCCACATCTAGACGCACCAAAAATTCATTAAACCACTTTCGCTTCCGCTCAGATCTCAAAACCGTTAATATTTATTGGTCAAAACCTTGAAGTCAATTAATGGATTTTCCTTTCGTTTTTAGGTATAGACTTTTCACTTATACATTTTACAACACCTCTATCCCTCCCCCCTTTTTTGGGAAACCACCTTGATAAACTCTTGTTTCGTGGATTCACTGTTCCCTTTCCTCTGTACATCCGCCCAAGACTTTTCCCTGGCCTTTTTGGGCAGGAGTAAGCACGTCGTCAGGGCCCATGGGGTCCCCAGTTCGCTTTCGCGTCCTAAAATTCCACCTCATTTGGGGGTTTTTTTAGTACATCTGATCACCCCCACTTTTTCTACATTCACCATCATACCATGCAAACACACTAGACTCAATGCTTCCATCCGCCCGCCACACCATGATGCTCAACCGATCCCAAAATTGCCCTGGATCCTCCACACAGTTAAACGATCGACTCGCTAACAAACATCCATGCCTTCACAAAAGACGCCGCTACATCCTCTTCCCCATAGTGGGCTGAGTCTCTTCAAATACTTTATTATGTCCAGTGACGGTGATTCTCCTCGCGTATTGCATCCTCCAAAGCATTCTCCTGGCTTTTTCTACCTCCTATCACTCCAAGATGACCTTTTGTCGAGACGGGTTAGCATAAAACTGTTCTCGCCCCCTCACCTTCCTAAACCCTCTTCCGATTGTTTGCTGTTGCGATAGTTGGAGATTCCTATGACGCTTACCACACTGCGCCGCTATGGGGTCATACGACCCACACAGCCGACACGTACGACGTTGCCCCGCATATGTTACATATACTTGAGTTAGTAAGTAAGTAAATTTAATTCAGGTATACACAAAATACAGTTACATAGAATTATCAACATAGCAGCATATGTGTAGAGAACCTAGGATAACCCAAAAAAGTCAGACAGAGTGACTTATTTCCTTTGGGGGTCCTTTACCTTTTTATATAAATAAAAAGGGTTATAATATTTTCTTATTATTCTACAATGAAGATAACATCTTATTATCATACTAAAAAAGACTATCTATTACACGAGGGTCATTAAGACTATCTACAATACGAGGGTCATTACTAGGAATAAGGTAAAATTTACACGTATTTTAGCTAAAAAATAGAAAATCATTCCCCCCCTTTCTGTAGCTTTATTCATCAACACTTTTTGGCAGTCTTCTTGAACTGGTTCATGCTATGACTGGCTTGACATGTGCGGGTAGTCTGTTCCATTCCTTTATTGCTGTACAATAAAAGGTGTTTGACGCCTGGCCACTGACTGTGGGTACTACAAAGTTGTGCTCTCTCCCCTAGTACTATGATTGCTTTTTCCCAACCTTGACAAAATTGACAACAAGATATTCTGGACACTGTTCGTGAGCAATTTTATAACATGATTTAGCTTCAGTTTTTTACTCTGTCTTCAACATTCAGCATATCCAACTGCTGTAATTCATACTGGCCTACATGTTCTCTTGGTCCCAGCCCCCAGGGTGAATCTTTCGATTTGTTCGGGTGATTTTGGCAGTCTATCTTTCAGTTTTTTTTGTCAAGGCAGAGTACCATGAAGAGCAAGCGTAATCCATATGGCATTGTATAAGGGCTAGACATAGGGTCCTGCGAGCCTCAGTAGGTAGACACTGTGCTTGTCTATACAGGAACTTCAGTCTGGCATTCGCTTTCTTTACTACACTGTTCCCTATCAATTCTCCTGACATGCATGGGTCAAAGGGGATTCCCAGATATTTTACTGATGAAACCAAAGTGATGGACTCCCCATTACACTGAACATTAAAATTATTTACCCTTCTCAGTTTATGTTTCGTTCCAAAGAGAATGGCTTCAGTTTTCCCTAGGTGTAATGATAGTTTGTTGTCTACTAACCATTTGCTGCAGGACTCCAGTTCCAGTGTTAAAAACATTAGCAATATCTTGTGGGTCTTTACCTGTCACTAACAGAGCACTGTCATCTGCATACAGTAGGAGTTTGCACTTGACACTAATAGGCATATCATTGACATAACATAAGAATAATAAGGGACCCAGAATACTACCTTGGGGAACTCCACATGTTATCGGCAGGGGTTCTGATTCCGTTTTGTTGATTTTGACTATTTGTCTCCTGTTGCTAAGGTAGGACTTAAACCAGTCTACAGAACCTATACCGATAGCTTGAAGTTTCTTACATAATATATTGTGGTTGACAGTATCGAAGGCCTTTTGCAGGTCTAAGGTTACCATACCTATGAGGTTCCCTTTTGACATTTCAGTTCTCAGGTAATCCATCAGATTAATAAGGGAGGTATCGGTTGAGTAGGATCTTCTAAAGCCCGATTGATAGCTATGGAGAATGCTGTTGTCATTAAGGTACTTAACTACTTGAGAATACACCGCCCTCTCCAGAATTTTAGATATTATATTTTAGATAGTATACTAACAGGTCTATAGTTGCTTACATCAGACCTATTATTTTTCTTGAAGATAGGAGTAACTCTGGCCTCCTTGAACCCCTCCGGTACGGTATTAGTGGTGATTGATAGATTTATTATGTGAGCAATAGGGATTGACAGTTCAGAAGCACCATCTTTTAGGAACTTAGACAGGATGTTATCAGGGCCTGTGCTCTTAGTTGGGTTTAACCTGCTTAGTTCTTTTTGAATGAAGTCATGAATGAAGTCATGAGTTCGAAATGCTTGCAACATAACATAGGATGGTATGGGATGGCGTAAGGTCATTTTGACTGAATATGTTCCCTCCAACATTCCAGCATATGGCCCAGCAGCCCACCGACCTGCAGAGGCCATATGAACCGTACCATAATTACGTAGTTCATCTTTTATAACAAAATCAGTCGCCTCAAAAGGCACATTCCTGATTTTTACCCATGTGTAGTGTCGAGATACATCATGAAGACGTACTGATACAGCTGAATTGACGGCTATAATGGTCTCTTGATACTTATCAACCACCGCTTCGTAGACATTTGCTGACGTCAATTTAACGAAGATCCGTGTCGTCCCATTAAGTGCTACACCACATATCTCTTCATTTGCGATACCGTAGGTATCACGGATAATCGCCGGTAGTAACAAATCCATCGTGGCTCCCGTGACAGCCCCACGGGTCAACTCAACGCAGACAGTGTTGATGCGCCTGCTGCTATGCAGCGCCATGTTGGAAAATAAAGTTTTCACCAGCTAACGCCAGGGGTAGCAGCTCAAACAGGTAAACTGCGCACAAGCCAACTCAATCAGGAGCGTCTGCGCAGCAGGTCCGCACGGCCCAATAGCGATGCGAACAATGAAGTACTTTATTAATTTAAATTTGTGTAAGTCTATTCACCAAAATTTCACACCAGATCCCTAACTACTTGGCGCATCGTTCGTAAATTTAACTGAATTTGGAAAGACTTACATATTCATTGCTAACTCAAAAGGCATAAATTAAGATGATTCATGGAAAAACTATTTGTTCAGGGCGTTGCCTAAGACTTTAATTTACTTTATCTTATTACAACATGTTCATGGGGTTAATCTCATTGTGTTCTCTTCCAAAAACACCTCCCAAAAAAAACCTTAAAGGAACATTCCTTTGAGTCTTCATTTCCAAATCTTGGAATCGTTCGGTATCCCGTTGAGTTCTCTGATTCCATGAAGATGGAAGTTCCTACAGCTGCACATACACATAATTTATGTTCCTCCTGCTTTGTGCATCATACAGATGATAAATAATCAACACAGTATCTTTTATATACAGCTTCACTATTACCGTAGTCAATATCCCACAGCACAATTTTCAATAAATCATCCCTCTACGTTTTTTTGTCCTTGTCAGTACTGCATGCCAGTAATGGCTTAAGTCACCCACAACGTCTTCATCAACCATCCACTGTATAATGTTTCTCAAGCAGAATTCACTGAGAGATCCTCTATTCAAGAGCCCATGACAAAATTCATTATACAAAGCCTCATGTCACCTCATCATACAAAGCCTCATGTCACCTCATCATACTGCTGAAAAAATGTTTTACTCATAATTTTGTTACATCCAGATCTGTCAACTGCTCTTCTATATTCGAAATGAAAAAATTTTTGAAAGTGAGGGACCCAACTGTAACTTGTATTAATTATTTATATGAAGAGATTCTGGGAAGAATTTGAGCCAGATTTGGGTTTTGGAAAGTTCACTGCTCTTCTACCAAGACTGCGATTCAGTGAACAATGGTGAACGTTTTTACGTCTATGGATCACCTCACATTTGCGGGAAACTGCTGTTTTGGTTTTAAAAAGCAATAAAGTTGTAGATGAATGGTTCACAGAACCGACACGTTGATAAATTAGATACATGTACAACTCTATTCAAGATTGATGGACTGACCACATCGACTCAAGGCTGAGGGATTGATTACCTCATTCTCCTCCTGTTCTTTAAGTTTCTCCTTTGTATGGACTGATGAAGCCACTGTGTGGCGAAACGTTTCCTCAATAAAGATACCCAAGAGTTGCACATGTCTAATTTATCAGCAATAAAGTTGTATATAAGTATTTACTTCTGAATTAGTGTTTGTGGCATTAGAATATCACTCTGTATATAAAATATTTATTCCCTTATCCAAAAAAGATTTGCCTTTAGATGCCAGTTTTTCTATATCTTAATAGAGATAGATATTTCTCATTTCTTTTAATTTCGGAAACAAACAACAGTATTAACTGCCTAACAATACTGTCATTGTTTAAACAAATTTGTCATCTGGCAGAATAAACTTTAATTTGATGACAGTTTATGACACTGGTATTATGCTCGTCTAACTTTCAGTCACACACGTTAATACATTTTCATTCACATATTCATCATTTAGCAATTTATTTTTGGCAGCACTTAGATGAATAATGTATAAGAATGGTGAAATATTCTCACCAATTAGTTATAGCGTAAATATTGAGTTAAACTCTTCTGCTGCCTATGGTGGGAATGAGTAAGTTCCTGTCTTCACCTCACTACCTACAGGAGGGAATGAGTGAGTTCCTGTGTTCACCTCACTACCTACACGAGGGAATGAGTGAGTTCCTGTCTTCACCTCACTACCTACACGAGGGAATGAGTGAGTTCCTGTCTTCACCTCACTACCTACACGAGGGAATGAGTGAGTTCCTGTGTTCACCTCACTACCTACAGGTGGGAATGAGTTCCTGTCTTCACCTCACTACCTACAGGAGGGAATGAGTGAGTTCCTGTCTTCACCTCACTACCTACACGAGGGAATGAGTGAGTTCCTGTCTTCACCTCACTACCTACACGAGGGAATGAGTGAGTTCCTATCTTCACCTCAATACCTACACGAGGGAATGAGTGAGTTCCTTTCTTCACCTCACTACCTACAGGAAGGAATGAGTGAGTTCCTGTGTTCACCTCACTACCTACAGGAGGGAATGAGTGAGTTCCTGTCTTCACCTCACTACCTACAGGAGGGAATGAGTGAGTTCCTGTGTTCACCTCACTACCTACAGGAGGGAATGAGTGAGTTCCTGTCTTCACCTCACTACCTACAGGAGGGAATGAGTGAGTTCCTGTCTTCACCTCACTACATACAGGAGGAAATAAGTAAGTTCCTGTGTTCACCTCACTACCTACAGGAGGAAATAAGTAAGTTCCTGTGTTCACCTCACTACCTACAGGAAGGAATGACTGAGTTCCTGTCTTCACCTCGCTACCTACAGGAGGGAATGAGTGAGTTCCCGTGTTCACCTCACTACCTACAGGAGGGAATGAGTGAGTTCCTGTCTTCACCTCACTACCTACAGGAGGGAATAAGTTCCTGTGTTCACCTCACTATCTACACTACTTCCTTCTGATCAAGATAGATATTTATCTCAGGGTTATACACACTATATCATCCAATAATCTTTCCCTATTGTTGTGGGTAAATTTTCTGTTAATATAATTTTCTCTGATGAACTGTTTGAAAATTTTGTGATACGAGAGTCTTGGTTAACAGTTTTTATGGTCAATGGGAATACAAGTGAAAAATATATTTTATTTCTTTAGGATCCAGAAAAATCGAGTGAACTTATAAATAACGTACAGTGTTTGGTAATTATCAAGTATCTGAGACACATGAGGTGTAATTTAGGTACTTAAAACGAAACATGAAATGTAATTGATGTACCCTAAATGAAAGGTAACGAGTAATTTAGGTTCCCTATTTGAGGTGTTTAGTGCAACTGAAATACTGAACTTTAGTATAGATTCCCAAATTAAACTTGTAATGTTTTCAGGTTCCTGAAACTACACATTCAGTGTTCCTTGGGATTCCTATATAAAACAAGTAATTTTTATCGGAATCTCAGAATGAAATATATTTTGAAATTGAGGAATCCGAACTAAAACTTGCTTTGATGATATATATGAAGAGATTTAGGGAAGAGTTTGAGCCAGATGTGGGTTTTGGAGTCAGGAAGTACAGAGCTCTGCACTTCTACCAAAACTGAAACTGAACGAATATTGGCGAATGTTTTTTTTTGTCTATGGATCATCTTACATTTGGGGGAATCTGCTGTTTTTGGTTATAAAAAGCAATAAATTAGCATATATTTATTTCTGAATTAGTGTTACAAAGCTAAATGAATCATAGTGTGGAATCATAATATCACTCTGTACATAAAATAATATTTTTTTCCCATATCTGTAAAGAGTTGGACGTTTAAATGCTATTGACGGATTTTTATAATTATAAACACCGACCATCAGTCAATATTTCATTTTATTACTGACACAGTTTGTATTTCTGGCAACATATGTTTCAATCCGACTTTCTTATAATAGCGTCGGACATAAATGTTAAGTGTGTTAAGTACACTTAGGTAGCTTTTTTCCATTAGAAAAACATGATAAATTAAACAACTGGACAAAATGTGTGAAAATCACACAAACATTGTGCAGAGAATTGTCTTCTTGACGTTCTGCCTTCTTGTGATTTCTGTTTAACTGGCCGTTGTTATATTACGATAACAAATTCTTGCCAC
>NC_069477.1:22477740-22535850 GCF_026875155.1 Cherax quadricarinatus | reverse complement strand
ACACAAACCGGATCCTGGCTAAAGGAGAATCAAACCTACAAACCCTTTAGGACGGACGCAGTGTTTTTAAAAACTACCCACACTGGAAAATACCTTGGCGTGTAGCATGCGCACCCGTTTGATCAAGGGCACCAGCTTTCAGGGGAAGGCTACAGTTTTCATCTCACCCTGCATGCACACCTTACTAGAGATTTGAACAATGAAAGGAATTCGCGAGAGCTGCGAAATATACACAACCACTGACTCGGGCTAAAGGGGGACCAACCTACGAACCTTAGAAAAGGAAACGCAGTGTTTTCCCCAACCCCCACACGGACAAAAAACTTGGCGTGTAGCATGCGCTAAAAGTTTATCCAAGGCCCAGCTTTCAGGGAGAAGGTTTACATTTTCATCTCATCCCCTGCATGAAGCCTTCTGAGTTTGAACAAGCAAGGAATTCGCGAGAGCATGCGAAATAAAACAAAACACTGATTCTGGCTGAAGGAGACCGAACCTACGAACCTTAGGACAAGGTACGCAGTGCTTTACCAATCTACCCACACTGGACAATCCCTTGGCGTGTAGCATGCGCTACACGTTTGATCCAAGGCACCACTTTCAGGGAGAAGGCTTACAGCTTTTCATCTCATCCCCGCATGCATCAGCCTTACTAGAGATTTGAACAATGCAAGGAATTCGGAGAGCATGCGAAATATACACAAACACTGATCTCTGGCTGAAGGAGACTCGAACCTACGAACCTTAGGACAAGGTACGCAGTGCTTTACCAATCTACCCACACTGGACAATACCTTGGCTTGTAGAATGCGCTACACGTTTGATCCAAGGCAGCCAGCTTTCAGGGAGAAGGCTTACGCTTTTCATCTCTCCCCTGCATGCATCAGCCTTACTAGAGATTTGAAACAATGCAAGGAATTCGCGAGAGCATGCGAAATATACACAAAACACTGATCTCGGCTAAAGGGAGACTCGAACCTACGAACCTTAGGACAGGTACGCAGTGCTTTAAACCAATCTACCCACACTGGACAATACCTTGGCGTGTAGCATGCGCTAACACGTTTGATCCAAGGCAGCCAGCTTTCGGGGAGAAGGCTTACAGTTTTTCATCTCATCCCCTGCATGCATCACCCCTTACTAGAGATTTGCGTGTAGCGCATGCTAAAACGCCAAGGTATTGTCCAGTGGGTAAATTGGTAAAAGCACTGCGAAACCTTGTCCTAAGGTTCGTGGGTTTCGAGTCTGCTTCAGCCAGAGATCATGTTTATAAATATATATATATATATATATATATATATATAATTTTATAATAGATATATATATATATATATATATATATATATATATATATATATATTTAAAGACAAAATACATTGGCCAAACTTTCACAAAAATACATCAGAAAGTAAAACAACATGGGTAACTCAAAGCTACATCTCGAATACTTCGTCCACTCCCCTGCGGTGGGCCGCGTGCCCAGAATGCTGCAGGCATTTCCTTCTGGATCACACACTGAGTCTCTGAAAGAGGAAGCGGGTCGCCCTGTGGTCCTTGGTTTCTATGATGAGCTTTTAAACCCAGCTCTTTGAGGAACTTTAGAGCACACTTGCCCCATGCTCCAAGGGCTCCGACCCTATTGGAATAAAGTTATAGCAAGGGGAAGGTTTTCATATTTTCGGATCTTCTGGGTCTCCCGTGGCTGGCAGCTCCACCCCCTTCCAATACAGAGTATGGCAAGTAGGTGTCTGCCAATGGGGCAGCAACAGGTGTATTCCCCGGCAATCTGCTTTCCATCCTTCCAGGGTAGCATAGTGGCTCCATCAGGGCGCTTTTTACTTCCATCAGACCTCTGTACTTGGGGTTCCCGTTGAGCTGGCAACGGGCTGTGGCGAGGCTTCTCTTTAGTATGTCATTGATCTCCTCATGTCCGGCATACTTCCCTTCTGCGTGTGTGGCACACGAGACCAGAAGTCCGAATTGATCAGTTTTTCGCCCTGCCGCAATACACTATGTTCGGTAAAGGGTGGGGGCGGCTAGGCGAAGAGCAAAAACCCCAAACCGAATGGCCTGTGGGTCGAGACGGGTGCCCAGGGAGGAATTGGGAACAGCAACAGGGAAATCTCCTGAGTGTGGTGCCTTCACTGCCAGGAGACGAGCTTTGTTCTTTCCTGAAGCATTGGAGAGCACTGTGTTGGCGATTTTTTCCATGATCGGTTTGTCCCAGTGGGACTGGGTTTTTGCTGTTTTGGGGGGAGCTGGTCTACTGGAGGAGTCTGTAAGGGTGTCCCCCGAATCGCTGCTTCAGTAAACCGGGGGTCTTGAGCTCCTACCAAGTCTCTCTCTCTCCTCTCTCTCTCTCTCTCTCCTCTCTCTCTCTCTCCTCTCTCTTCTATATTTTAAAATAATATATATATATAATATATATATATAATATATATAAAATATATAATATATATATATTAATATATATATATATATATAAAGTTATGCTCAGAGTGATTACGTTGATTTATGGCAAAAACAATTTCAATTTTTATCTCTTAATTCGGTAAAGTGCACCCTTGTTAACTAGACCAAACTCGGGAATTGCCTTAAGGCACCACGCAGAAAGGGAGTCAACAAGTTCCCCAATGGATGCTGTAGACCTCTCGGCCCAAAATGACTCAAAAGCTGGCAGCATGGTTTACAAGCTATGTTTTCCTCTAGCCCGGGCACACCAATAAGCCTCAAGCATGGTTTGAAGCAGTTTCATTCTCCTCCTGTATGTTCTGACGTCATAAGCGATTTTTTTTATCGAGCACCACGCAGAAACAAACTTGTATATACAGTGAAAGATCGCAGTCAGCAGGATTCTAAACAAAGTCTGGGAGGCTGGTAGGGTTTCCAAGTGACGACCGTGTTTTTGAATCCTGGTGGCTGCGATCTTTATCGTATATACGGATTTTTATTTATCAATACGTGGTGCACTAATGCATAATATCGCTTGTGAGGGCAGAACAAACGGGAGGAGAATAAAATAGACTGAAACCATGTTGAGGGTCACTGGTGTACCCTTCTCTGGAAAGAAACAGGCTTTTTAAACAAGGGTGCCCAGTTTTAAGTATCTGGCCCGAGTGGTCTAAGTGCCACTTGAGGAACCTTGCTAAACTCCTCTGACGTGGGTTTTTGAATCCTGTTGACGCAGGATATAATTAATATGTATTATTTGAGCAATTTTTCTTGTATGTAAATTCTTTTATCTGAATCCCTTTACCATTCATATATTCCTTGATTTCTCTCTCTGTTGGAAGTGTGAATAGAAAGAGTCTTGGTAATAGGTAATTCTTATTTAGAGATAAAAACAAGATAAATGAGAATACGAGATATGATACAGTGCCTCATGGTTTTAGTTTGCTGAAATATATATTAGTATATTAGTATAGGGTAGAAATCTGGATGTACATTTGTTTAGGATCCTGTCAACGCAGATTCTATCAGTTTCTCGTAAAGGTTTAAGTATATTTTTCGAATTACGATTTTAGTTCAGGTAAAGTGGGCAATGGCTAGTTAATGGTCCATAACAGACCGAAACGTTGTCATAAGTGTCAATCTCCTACTTGCGTGTTGTGTATTGTTCCAGCCACAGTTTTGTGCCTTTTCGTTCTTTATGGTGAAGTTTCCCCTCAAGGAAGGTTCCTTGATGTTGGTGAGGGGCTCTTGATTTAGGGAATTGGATCTGTGCTCCAGTTCCCCGAATTAACCCTGAATGCCTTCCACATCCCCCCCCCAGGCGCTGTATAATCCTCCGGGTTTAGTGCTTCCCCTTGATTATAATAATAATAATAATAATTCTCTCTCTGTTTATTAAGTAAGAAGGCAGTCATGGCCAAACGTTTCTTTAATATCTTAAACTGCACATTAGTGTCATTGTTGTCCATTGGACTCGGATTGCAGTCACTCTACCAAGTTTAATATGAAGAGAACACAGTGCATGCCTATGGCTATTGTTCAAGAGAAACACAGTGCATGCCTATGGCTATTGTTCAAGAGAACACAGTGCATGCCTATGGCTATTGTGCAAGAGAACACAGTGCATGTCTAGAGTTATTCTTAAAGTCAATGTAAATCCTAGATGAATTAGGCGCAGTTTTGTTCTTAAGTGCAGCATATGTTGGAATGTTGATGTTTGACTTTTCATTTACCTTAAACAGTTATGTTTCTCAACAGGTACACGTATGTTCGTCCGTCTGATGGACTCTGGGGTGTTAGAGTTAATAACAGTTCGTGGTCTGGTATGGTGGGAATGGTGATGCGGGAGGTGAGTGATCAGTGGCTCTTTACAGCTGACGGTTACGAAGTCAGAGCAAAAACACATATCTATCCTTGGTACACAATTTGGTTTGGCTTAATTTTTTCCCCAGTTTTTGATTAATTTTTGAATAGTGAATATTAACCGACTTATGATTCATAAGCTTTATTATTTATCTTCATTTGTTACGTAATAACGATGTGAAATACAATAATTTTTCTGTGGAAAAAGACATTTATGTACAGTTCAGGACATTTATTACAGGAAACGTTTCGCCACGAGTGGCTTCTTCAGTCCTAATACAGAGAAAAACTAAGAAAAACGCATATATATAGTGGCAGGAGTCAGGTGAAGTGACGCGTGGGTAGAGGTGGTAGTAGTAGTAGTAGTAGTAGTAGTAGTAGTAGTAGTAGTAGTAGTGGAACTAAGGAAGTGAGGTTAGAGAGGGACCTGTTGACATCATGTAACAGCAGTTCCCAGGATGGGTAATATCCTCTTGATTAGTAATTTTGAAATACTGTAACTACCGGATTTTTGCTTTATAGTGTTACTGACAGAAATTAGTGCAGCTTCAATTGCATTTTCTCCGTCTTAAGTCGTCTTCTTTAATAACTAATTTAGCTTCATTGAATTTCATGAGGTGTCCAATATCGTCCCTGTGTTTGAACAGGGACCGCAGAAACGCACGTGTTCAACACAGGGACGATATTGGACACCTCATGAAATTCAATGAAGCTAAATTAGTTATTAAAGAAGACGACTTAAGACGAAGAAAATGCATTGAAGCTGCACTAATTTCTGTCAGTAACACTATAAAGCAAAAATCCGGTAGTTACAGTATTTCAAAATTACTAATCAAGAGGATATTACCCATCCTGGGAACTGCTATTACATGATGTCAACAGGTCCCTCTCTAACCTCACTTCCTTAGTTCCACTACTACTACTACTACTACTACTACCACCTCTACCCACGCGTCACTTCACCTGACTCCTGCCACTATATATATGCGTTTTTTCTTAGTTTCTCTGTATTAGGACTGAAGAAGCCACTCGTGGCGAAACGTTTCCTGTAATAAATGTCCTGAACTGTACATAAGTGTCTTTTTCCCCATCTTGTCGGTATCACCATACCATTTCCTCAATAATTTTTCTACTCTTAATATTTATAAATTCCGCCATCTTTGAATGGTGTTGTCATGTATTGTTTGAGTATTACCTGATTTAATAATACATTATGATCCAATCTCAGTCATATCAAAATTGCGTCTTGGTTCATTTTACAGGAAGTAGAAATTGGTGTTGGTCCTTTTCTCGGTTGATATAAGTCGAACCGAGGTGGTAGACTTCACTGTGCCAATATTGACAGATTAACTATAGGATCCTGGGAGGACGAGGACGTCCTGAGGTGGATCCCTGGGGCTTCCTGTTTCCCCTGGCACCGCTGGTGTGGGCGGCCATCCTGGCGGCGCTGATGGTGCTTGCTGCAACACTGTTCTTCATGTCTTCAATCTTCTCTCATAAGATCGACTACCAGTGGAACTTTTCACAGGTCACCTTTGGCTATGTTCGAATATTATTACAACAAGGTAAGTGCAATTTGACATCATTCAAGTGACTGAGCCTCCTCATATGTTGCTTCCCATATTTTGCGTTAATAAGACGAAGATGATGTACCGCAGCATCACATTCTCATTTTAACGTCAAACAAACCGACACTTAGGGTCTCTATAAATTTTCTCCAAAATAAATTCAGCCTCTGGCACGTGAATATCTTAGTTGAGGATTAAACAGTAGAATCATAACGGAATGATGTTTTTTATCAGTAATTAATAAATACAAAAGGGAATAACATATATATTTGCAGAACATGAAGTTAATTTACAAAGAGTAGGTAGACGTCGAAGTAGTAGTTTGAAAAAAATGGATTTGTTTTGTACCTTGCCAAAGGCAGCAGCAGGTGAGTCTGGAGACACAGTCCAGACAAGAGAGCGGCAACAACCAGCCGGCTCAAGGATCAGCCAAGTGGCGACCGTAAGTATCAGAAGTCAGGGAAAGTATTTGTGAGGGAAAAAGTTCAATAGATAGGAGTAGCGAGGGAGTATATAGTAACAATAGTTTCATTGCGGCTACTTGTTAAGGTAGGGTAAGTCCCGCTCCCGCTATTCCCCCCCCTTTCTTCCCCCTCCCCGAAAGTGATAGTTTGATTGCCGGCTACTTGTTAAGGTAGGGTCAGTCTAGCTCCCGCTATCCCTTCCCCTCCTTCTTCCCCCCCCCCCCGAAAGGTGACGTGTGGGGCTCCAGTCCAAACAGTAATCACTAGACTCACAGCTCCAGCACTACTGTAAGTACACGCCTGCCTTGTATTCTAGTGGATTTATTGGTTGAAAGCTTCACTTTTGACCAATAATAAACTTAGTCCTTTCAGTCTTGCTCTAAGTTGACTGTTATAATAATCACCACATCTTTTAGGTATTGTACTTATCATGGAGAGTGATTTCTTAGGCAGTGGAAACCTGTCTATCTTTCCAGCTTGGATGACAGAGAGGGTCACCTGCCAATCAACGAGTAGAATTGAAGGAGACTAACGTTCTGAGACGTCCCAAATTTTTGATCCACTTACCTGTTTGTGTATGCAAGTAGCAGGATATAACCCCTCATCATTACAGTGGAAAAAACCTGCTTTCCTGTCATCTGGACGGATTATTGACGGCTAGAAAATCTGTGAAGAACGAGCCGGTGGGTTGTCATCAACACCTGCGACCCCCCCCCCCCCATCATCAGCAACGGCTACGATTTCAACAACACGCAGTGTCACCAACACCAGACACCCAAGTTTTTTATATACATATTAGTGTTGAATTCAGATATCATTTATATTTTTCATTTTTCATTTTCTTTAATGTAGGATCAATATTTCATATTTAAGTGTTTTATATTTTATATTTTCTAAACAATAAAGTGTTTATGTTTGTCAGTTTTTGTTCTTTTTCTATTCATTAATTTTTCTGAGGAGGAGCCAGCCTTGGTAATACTGTCTGAAGTTGTTACAGAGCTGAGTAAGCCTTCACAAGTGGCGACCTTGCCAGGATCAACTCTACTGAATCAAGATTCAACTCCATCTCGAATCTACCATTGGAACTTCAACGCCGCATACCACAGACGGTTACCACCAGCCATTAGTAATCATTCTCTATGGTAGGACTACAGTACAGGTATTTAAAAGATTTGGTGATTGTTATAGTCTCAGTTTATTGTAAGTCAAGTCAGGCAGGATATAATATTTAATTCTGCCACCTTTTTGCTCGAGCTTGAAACACTTTGGAGGATTAGACTCTAGGGACCCGAGATTTTCCAGGGACAATTTGTTTCATTGAACTCTTTATTTTATCAAGGGAACTGTCGTAGGACACTCTTGATTTGTTGGTGAGAAGATTGGATGATCAAGGGACCCCATTCTACTTACTGTTTGCTCGGAGCCAGCATAGAACCCTTCGTTTTCATTAATACATATTGTTTAATTGAAGTAGGGATCGAACCCTCTGGTTTATTTACAGTTTGAGCGGAGCAGGAATTGAACCCTCCGTTTTCTTTGATACCCGTTTCATTTTCCCCTGATAGTTTAAGTTATTCTTGCAAGTATGGAGGAATACCAGTTTTGGATGAATGCTGGAAGTTAGGAATAACAGGGAAATATTTAGAATCTTTCATTAGTGCTAAAATCCAGGAAAGAATTGAAAAGGAGAGATTGAGAATCGAAAGAGAAGAGGAAAAGGAGAGACTGAGAATCGAAAGAGAAGAGGAAAAGGAGAGATTGAGAATCGAAAGAGAAGACAAAAAAGAGCGTGATAGACTTGATCGTGAGGAAAGAGCTAAAGTACGTGAGGAACAAGTTAAATTAAGGGAACTTGAGGAAAGAGCAAAGGATAGAGAATATGAGTTAAGGGAGAGAGAAAAGGATCGCGAGCTCGAACAAGCTCGCCTTAAATTAGAGAATAAAAAGTTAACTTTCTCACAACAGCAATTAGATGAAGGAGTAATGGAACAACGTGCAGCTAGTGCACATATTCCAACACCTAATTTATCTCCCTTCACAGATGGGGAAGACATAACTTCATACATTATCAGGTTTGAAAATACCGCTACCCTCTGTGAATGACCTGCTGACACCTGGGCTACCAGGTTAGGAATGTTATTTTCTGGTACAGCTTTGAATATCTATGCAACTTTGTCGCAGGATATATGTAATTAAAACCTACTGAAGAAGGCAATCCTTAAAGCATATAAAAAAAACCACTAATTCTTACAGGAAAGATTTCAGGTATGCCACCTTACAGCCTGGCCAGAACTTTCAGCAGTTACAGGTAACACTCTTTCGTTTGCTCGACTTTTGGATAGAGAGTTCAGGAATTGATCGCAGTTATGAATCTCTTAGAGACTTCATGGTTACTGACCAGTTCCTGACAGCTCTTCTCCATCAGATACGAACATTCATCAGAGAACGTAACCTGATTAAAGCTGAGGAAGTTGCTGAGGCTGCTGACCTGTATGCTGAGGCTCACAATTCCTATAAAGACCTAAAGGGATCGAACCCTAAGGGCAAGGGTTCATCAGACCTTAAGAAATCAAAGCCTCTAGTGGAAAGTAAAATGACTTCTTTTATTCCTGTTTGTCATTTGTGTGGTGTTAAGGGGCATAAACGTCCAGATTGTCCTAAGAAGGTCCAAAAAGTTGGAAGATGTTTTAAAGACTGTAATGACCAAGCACCCTTCTGTTCAGGAACAGTTAATGGACTTAATGTATCTACCATTTTACGAGACACTGGATGCACATGTATAGTCATTTCTGATAAGCTGTTCCCTAATCTTAAAGAAACTCATTCCTCTGCTATACTTTCAGACTACTTGGGCCGTACAGACACTTTTCCTACCATCCGTTGTTACATTAGGTCTAAATGGTTCACAGGTTGGTCTGAAGCCGTACTAGCTCCCATCACTTCTTGCTCCGTACTAATAGGTAATGTGAAAGGTGCCATTCTTCCTTCTGAGGTTGACCTTTCATCACCGAAGGTGGACATAAGCTTTTCAGATTCTCTTCCTGTAGAGTCAGAGAAGCCCCTCGAAAGTTCAGATGAGACAATGTCTCGCGAGATTCATGTGGGATTAAAAACCAGTGATGCTACTCTCGAAAGCGAGGAAGTAGGATCACCGGTTCACTTGTTAGATGAAAGTGAAGATATCACCTCCGATACTATAAATGTCTTGACTAGGGCTCAGACCAAAGCCCAGGCTTCTCCTACTGTCCATCCTTTGATTTTCCCTGACTTTAAACCTTTAGATATATCGAAGGACTCCTTTGTCAATTTACAACGTAATTGCCCTTCTCTTCAGAATTGCCATAATGCCGCTAAACAAAATCAAGTTATCCAAAGGAAAAACTTTTCATATAAATTTGAATATATAAAAGGTATCTTGTACAAGTCAGTATTCAAATTAAATTCAGATGAGATAGACTATTCCATCTTAGTTGTTCCAAGTCAATGCAGAGAAACTGTCCTTAAAATGGCTCATGACCTGCCAGTGGCCGAACATTTCTCGCATCGTAAAACCTTAAATAAAATTAGGGAAACCTATTTTTGGCCAAAAATGTCCTCAGTATCACTACTTATTGTAGATCGTGTAAAGTTTGCCAACTATCATCCTCCCGAGGTACCAGGCGAGCACCTATGGTCAAAATGCCAGTCTTTACGGTACCTTTTGAAAGAGTAGCTATTGACATCGTTGATCCTTTATCACCACTTTCATCTGGGGGACATAGATATATATTAACATTAGCTGATTATGCTTCGAGTTTCCCTGAAGCTGTACCCTGAAAGACCATAACTACTACAGAGGTGGCTGAAGCCCTTTTGTCCATCTTCTCCAGAGTGGGCATCCCTAGAGAAATTTTGTCTGACCGTGGGACACAATTCACATCGGACTTAATGCAACATCTCTACCAACTTCTGGGAGTAAAGCCTCTCTTCACCACACCCTATCATCCCAGCTGTAATGGGAGGATTGAACGCCAGCATTCGATTCTAAAGTCCATTTTAAGGAAACTTTGCTCCCTTAAACTTAAGGAGTGGCATCGTTACCTACCCTGTGCTTTGTTTGCCATGAGGGAAGTTCCCAGTGACTCTTTGGGGTTTTCACCTTTTGAACTTCTCTATGGTAGACAGGTCAGAGGTCCATTGGCCATCCTTCATGACTTATGGACTAATGAGGAGGTAAATACTGAGGTTCAGTCTTCTTGCCAGTTTCTCCTTGACCTTAGATCCAAACTTGAGGAGACCTCTGACATAGTTTCGAAAAACTTACACTTGTCAATGGACCAGTACAAAACCTATTTTGATTCCAAAAGCCAGAGGAGAAGTTTTAAAGTAGGGGATGAAGTCCTGGTACTTTTGCCTATCAAGTCAAATAAATTATTATAGCATGGAAAGTCCATATAAAGTATTAAAATTTGTGGGAAAGTTGACTTACCTCATAGAGAAGTCAAGGGAACCTAAGCTTTATCATATCAACATCCTAAGAATATTACCGAAGAAATTGGGTTAACTGCCTTAATAACTTTGACTTAGTTTTTCCACGAACTTGATAAGACAACTGAAGAATGTAAGGTGTGTGCAATTGACACCTCTAACTTAGCTATGATGAAAGAACTACATGACTTGGTGACTCTGACCACTCGGGCGCAACCAACATTAATATTAATGAATCTTTGGATGACCATAAGAGACATGAACTACTTCAATGTTTGAGTAACTTTTTCAGACGTCTTTACATGATATTCCAGGTGTTACCTCCACGGTAGTCCATAAGATTGACTTATGTGACGGACAATCCTATCAAACGGAAATTATAACCCAGTTCCAGTTCACCTTAGGGATGCATTTGACCAAGAGGTAGACAAATTTATTAAAACTAAAGATCATTGAACCTTCAGTATCTGCTATTGCTCACCAGTAGTCATGTTAAGAAGGAGGATAATTCATATAGACTTGCTATTGACTTCAGAGGCCTTAATGCTATCACTCGGTGGGATGCTGAGCCTATGCCCTTAATAGACAGCGATCTACACAAATTTTATGACTCTTCCTTCTTTTCAGAGATTGATATTGCGCAGGCATATCATCAAGTAATGTTAGTCCTTCTTCTAAGCAGTTACACCGCTTTTCCTACACACCAAGGACTGATGCAGTATAGAACTATGCCCTTCGGTTTGATAACTGCCTGTGCTACCTACGTTAGACTGATGAGAAAGGTCATGGGTAATGTGCCAAATGTTTCAGTTTATTTTGATAACATTTACGTAATGACATCCACGTGGGGCGAACATATCCAAGCATTAACATCAGTTTTGCGTAGGTTATGCTCACATGGCCTCACTGCCAAGCTGAAGAAATGCTTCCTTGGGTATAACAAGATTAGATATCTTGGAATGATACTTTCTAATAACTCTCTGCAGCCTCTCCCCAGTAAGATCAAAGCTTTATTAGAATTTAAATTCCCCAAAACCAAGAAGCTCATGTGTAACTTTCTTGGTTGTGTAAATTTTCATGCACAGTTTATCCCAAACCTTACTGATCTTACAGGCATCTTATCCGACTTCCTTAAAAAGTCTGTGAAGGAACCTCACGAACTTTCCGATGTAGCTCGGGAAAAGTTTATTGAGATTAAAAGTATCTTTTCAAAAGACCCTATACTTAAGATTCCAGATATTAATAAAACATTTTGTTTAAGAACTGATGCCTCCAATACTGGCTTAGGTGCGGTGCTACTACAATACCATGATGGTACTCCCTTCCCTGTATGCTTCCTAAGCCGGAAACTCCTTCCCGCAGAAACGAGATACTCCACCATAGAAAAGGAATGTTTGGCCCTTTTGTGGGGTATCTCCAAACTTAAATTTTATTTGCTGGTTAAAGAATTCATTTTAGAAACGGACCACAAACCTTTGATATACCTAGAAACTTTTAAGGGAACCAACAGTCGCCTCTTGAGGTGGACATTGGCACTCCAGTCTTTTAAGTTCCATATTGTGTATATCAATGGTTCATCCAATTATTTCTCTGACTGGTTAAGTTGTGACAGTCAGCAGAAAATTTGTTGCCTTACGTGACTTCCACATGTTTGAACTATTTCCTCGCCTATTCTTCTTATACTCCTTGACTATAAGTCTTGGTATGGGGGAGTTTGAGGGAAAAGTTCAATAGATAGGAGTAGCAAGGGAGTATATAGTAACAATAGTTTCATTGCTGGCTACTTGTTAAGGTAGGGTAAGTCCCGCTCCCACTATTCCCCCCCCCTTTCTTCCCCCTCCCCGAAAGTGATAGTTTGATTGCCGACTGCTTGTTAAGGTAGGGTCAGTCTAGCTACCGCTATCCCTTCCCCTCTTTCTTCCACTCCCCCCCGAAAGGTGACGTGTGGGGCTCCGGTCCAAACAGTAATCACTAGACTCACAGCTCCCAGCACTACTGTAAGTACATGCCTGCCTTGTATTCTAGTGGATTTATTGGTTGAGAGCTTCACTTTTGACCAATAATAAACTTAGTCCTTTCAGTCTTGCTGTAAGTTGACTGTTGTAATAATCACCACATCTTTTAGGTATTGTACTTATCATGGAGAGTGATTTCTTAAGCTGTGGGTAACCTGTCTATCTTTCCAGCTTGGATGACAGAGAGGGTCACCTGCCAATCAACGAGTAGAATTGAAGGAGACGGACTAACGTTCTGAGACGTCCCAAATTTTTGATCCACTTACCTGTCATCTGGACGGATTATTGACGGCTAGAAAATCTGTGAAGAACGAGCCGGTGGGTTGTCATCAACACCTGCGACCCCCCATCCCCATCATCAGCAACGGCTACGATTTCAACAACACGCAGTGTCACCAACACTAGACACCCAAGTTTTATATATACATATTAGCGTTGAATTCAGATATCATTTATATTTTTCATTTTTCATTTTCTTTAATGTAGGATCAATATTTCATATTTAAGTGTTTTATATTTTAAATTTCTATATAATAAAGTGTTTATGTTTGTCTGTTATTATTTCTTTTTCTATTCATTAATTTTCCTAAGGAGGAGCCAGCCTTAGTAATACTGTCTGAAGTTGTTACAGAGCTGAGTAAGCCTTCACAACATTTTACAAGAAAAAGGAAACGACAAAGCCCATAATAATAATCAGAAACGTGATAATTTGCGGAAGATTATTGCCCATAAAATCTGTCAGTAATCATTATTGTGCCGCAGAATGTCCTTCCGTTTCGATGAAAAGAACAAGAGGCAATTTTCTCGTTTTATGGAAGTATACCGTCCAACTCTGTCATGTTCTGAAGGTTTTCCATCACATGTATAAACATTATTCTCCTATATCCACCACGACTGACTAGTAATTGCTTGTCTTGTAAACAAATCCTAGCAGCTCCAGAAACTCTGTCATAGTCAAATTGTATTTATGCCATAACTCATTCTATATTACCACTATGTTACTCTAATATTTTCTCAAGATTAACTATTCTAAACGGCTCACCATCTTTTAAACAATAGCCTTATTCAACAATTGAAACCATATAGATTAAGAAAATAAAAACAGATAAAATTGTAGAATATTCGACTACCTTATTAAGATTGAGATCCTTTCAGTGAATGAACTTTCTATGTTTCGTTAGACTAAACTAAAATTGGGGCGCCTTTACCGTAATACCTGTCGTATACTTACATTTAAAAACTTTTCCTAAATCATCGACACCATGCCCAGCCCTTGTAGGGTAGGGTAGGTGCCTGAGCCCGAGCCTTTAGCTCATAAAACTGTCATTCCCATTAGCCCCCTTGGGGCGGGGATGGCAGACCAGAGAGGCCTAGCTTGTGGCTAGGCCTGGGGACAGTTGGTCCCAAAGATGAGGAGGTACTTGTGCCTCCTCCCATGGGAGACTTAGGTCTCGGACACTCCCTAAAGAGGGAGCCAAGGCCGGGCCACCACTTGGAAAAGGCCCGGGCCGGGAGAATACCGGCTAATCTTTAACTAACTTAATTCCTAAATGGATCGATACCATGCCTAACCCTTCTAGGGTAGGGTAGGGTAGGGTAGGTGCCTGAGCCCGAGCCTTTAGCTCATAAAACTGTCATTCCCATTAGCCCCCTTGGGGCGGGGATGGCAGACCAGAGAGGCCTAGCTTGTGGCTAGGCCTGGGGACAGTTGGTCCCAAAGATGAGGAGGTACTTGTGCCTCCTCCCATGGGAGATTTAGGTCTCAGACACTCCCTAAAGAGGGAGCCAAGGCCGGGCCACCACTTGGAAAAGGCCCGGGCCGGGAGAATACCGGCTAATCTTTAATAATAATAAATTTCCTAAATGCATTCAGTTGTCAAAACACTTAGAACTTAACAACAGAAAAGTAGAAACGGAAGGAGTGAATTATAATCCTTACCCTGTCAGTGTTGGAAAGAAACATCTTAGAATACGCAGTTATAAAAATTACATCCTTTCATTGCATAATAACAACATAGGCTTGTATAAACTCGATTCGTTCTTAATTGAGGCCATTTTACATAATCTTAAACCTGGTAATTTCATGAACATTTCTGATTACCTAAATTATCATGATTCATCACAAACATTAGAACATCTTCCTGCCTCTTCTTCATATTCACTTCACTTTTGCTTGTGTCAGTCTTGGAACGACTGTTTCGTTAGACCTTCATGTCACTCATAGTTGTGGAGAACAAGTTTGTATATGTAGGTTGTTGCCTATGGTGTTACACGTTATTGTGTCATAATACCTCACCTGTGGTTATATTTTCCCTTGCTCCTTACCATTCGTTTCTGAATTTTGCTGAAAAGTTTTTGCTTTCAGCAATATGTATTTACAGACAGTTTTATGAACGTATGTACGTGACAGACTCAGGTGTTTTGCATTACCATGGTAGTACAGGAACAGTTTTAGTTTAATCTACCAAAACATAAAAAGTTTTATTCTGTATAAAGATGGATAAGACACCTTATGTAGATGGGGAATTATTTTTTTATTTAATAAGTTAAAAACAGACCACAAGAAATTAATTTTTTGTATCATAAAAAATCAAAGATCTTATTTGGTTCCTAATCAGAAGTTTATAATTTAATTGCGTATGTTAAATTTCTCATAAAAACTTTTTTTTTTTTGAGTTCTGATGAAACTTGTTGTTGTGAAGGATATGTGAATTATATTAACAAGTGTTTTAAAAATTATCATAATTTTTTCTCTCCAGTACTAAAATTTGGAACTGAATTTCTAAAATAATTATTTACTCTATTTGCATGAATTACCTTCTCAGATTTTTCCGAGTTACATTTGCTTATTGTTCTTTTTTATTTATTATCAGAGGAAATAATTTTGAATCTGCATATACGAGTATTTTCACTTTGCTGTTATGGAAATATGAACGACTTATTTTAAAATTATCTATTGATCTGTTGATATTGAAGATGAAATCGGATTCTCCAAAAAATACTTCTGTTCTTCAGAATTAAATAATCTGTCAGTAGTAAACAAACCTTCGTGACAGGTGAAACCAGACAGACGGAAGTTAACAAGGGTAAGTAGCATATACCGAGGGTTAGGTTAGGTTTGGTAAGATTTATCAGGAACCAGGACAAGTGTCTCGTGACGCAGGTCTTAGTCATATGACGATCCGCAGCTGGAGCTTTTGGTTATCTGACCAAGGTTTTCCACTAGTTTACCAGTCTACCATATATACCAGTATATATAGAGAGGGGATCAACTACAGTTGAAGTTCACCTAACAGGAAGTACAGAGGAATTTGAACTTCATGTATATTAGGATCATGCATCACTACACACATCTAAATTCGATATGAAATGTCACTTTGCTAGCCAGAAGAAACTCCCGGAAGTATGTGACGCCAAACATCCACGTAGGTCAGCAGATACCTACAGTTTAATTTTTAAGAAGACTGTTTCATCACTGGGGAGAAATACTCAGTGACACCTGATCAGTGGCGTCCTGATTAATGGAAGCGTGAGGGTTCACTGTCGAATTGTTGACAAAGGGCAACATCAAGACACCTTCATAGAATGATGAATGATTGTGCCAAGAAAGTTTGCGAGTGGAAAAGGATAATATCAATCCTGATGCGGTTAACGGAGAGTTGTATATATATGTTATACATTAGCGTGAACAGGAACTGTTATATACATGTGAAACATCTGGGTATCTTTATTTGTAGACGTTTCACCATCAAATGACTTTATCAATGTAGTTCACAGACATAAGATGAAGACAGTAGAACTATACAAAAGACGAGGTAATCAGTCCCTTAGTCTTGCAAATGGTGATGAGCGCCGCAGTCTAGAAGAATCTGAAGAACAGGCATCAGAAGAGGGAGGTGCAGCAGACTTAGGCAGTCACTGGTAAGTGGGATTCATGGACCGGAAGGTACCCAAAGGGGGGAAATTTGGGGGGCCAGGGTAGGTCATCCCCGGGAGGACCAGGATAGGTTTCCCCAACCCAAGGGGGGGGGAAAAAAGGGGGAACCCCCGGGGGCCCCCCGGGGGGGGTTTTGGGGAAACCAGGAGTATTTAACCCGGGAGGGAAAGGATAGGAAAGGGGTTACCAGGGAGATGGAAACCCGAGGTACCAGGATAGGTCAAAGGGGAGGCCAGGTATCAGACGAGGATGACACCAGAGGTATACCGGGTGCCAGGAAGGTCATCCCGAGAGGACCAGGTAGGACCGAGAGGACAGGAGTAAGGTCACCCAGGGAGACTGGAAGGGATGGACCAGGAGTAGGCTACCAGGAGGAAGAGTAGGCATCCCAGGATGGACCAGGTAGGTATTCCCGAGGGATGGACCAGGAGTAAGGGATACCCGAGGGTGGACCAGAGGATGCCAAGAGGTACCGAGGTATAACCAGGAGTAGTGCCAGGGATGAGGACCAGGAGAAGGTAGGTCATCCCAGGATGGACCAGGAGTAGTCACCGAGGGATGGACGAGTAGGTATACCCGGGTGACCAGAGTAGGTCTACCGAGGATGGACCAGGAGTAGGTCATACCCAGGGATGGACTAGGATGGTCTACCGTGGGAGGACCAGGATAGGCATACCCAGGGGATGGCAAAGTAGGTCACCGAGGGATGGACAGGATAGTTCACCCGGGATGGACCAGTAGTCTAGGTAACCGGATGAGAAGGAGTAGGTCAACCGATAGTACACTACGGAGGTCATACAGGATTCAAGGTACAGGTGAGTACCAGGAGACCAGGATATAGTTTATCCTAGGATGGACCAGGAGTACCAATCCCAGGATGACAGGTTAGAAGGGATGGACCAGGAGTAGGAATCCCAGGGATGGACCAGGATGTCATACCCAGGATGGACCAGGAGTAGGTCAACCCGGGATGGACAGAGTAGGTCAACAGAGGGATGGACCAGGAGTAGTATACCCGAGGTGACCAGGAAGTTAACCCAGGATGGACGAGTAGTCATTACCGAGGATGGACAGGTAGGTACTTTCGAGGGATGCCAAGAGTCATCCGGGGTGGACCAGAATCAATTTGGGTAACCAATAGTCATTTGAGGGATCGGTATCATAAGATGATAAAGAGTTGGTACCAGGAATTGATTCAATACCGAATAAAAATTTAAAGGGGGGAAATATTTGTCATACGAGGATGACCAGTAGTAATTCCAAGAGAAATCAAGTCATCAATGAAAAAATAGTATAATCCATCAGGATGACCACGTTTTAAGATATTTCTATAAAATTAATCAAAGATTTAGATGGCCTGTCTGGTCAAGTCTTAGGATAATACAACAGATTTCAATCAGATCATAGCAGTTGAAGGGTTTTCATTGAGGGAAGGTAATCCGAGTTGAAAAGGTATACGAGAAGGGAGATAGTTGATCCAGGAATCAACGAATGGTAAACGAATGATCAAAATTGGTCAACCCATGGCCGGAGTAATCTTACCGAGGATGACAGGAGGTCTACCGGGGATGGACAGGAGTAGGTCATACCGAGGATGGGCATGGAGTAGGTCATACCGGGAATGGACCAGGAGAGGTACATACCGAGGGATGGCCGGAGAGAAAACCGATGGGATGGCCAGAAGGTATTACCCGAGGACCAGGAGTAGTTCTTAAGAGGATGGCCAAGGAATGCATACCCAGTTGACAGAGAGGTCAACCAGGAAGGCAGGAGTAGGTCATACCAGTGGATGGACCAGAGTAGGTCAACCTGAAGGGAATGGCCAGGAGGATCATACCCGAGGGTTAGCCAGGAGTAGGTCAACCGAGGATGGAGCGAAGTAGATCATACCCGAGGTTACCAGGAGTAGTCATACCCGAGGATGGCCAGGAGTAGGTCATACCCGAGGGATGGCCAGGAGTAGGTCATAACCCAGGGATGGGCCAGAGTAGGTCATACCGAGGGATGGCCAGGAGTAGTCATAACTGAGGGATGGGCCAGGAGGTCATACAGGAGGGATGGACCAGGAGCAGGTCATACCCGAGGGATGGGCCAGGAGTAGGTCATACCCGAGGGATGGACCAGGAGTAGGTCATACCCGAGGGATGGGCCAGGAGTAGGTCATACCCGAGGGATGGGCCAGGAGTAGGTCATACCCGAGGGATGGACCAGGAGCAGGTCATACCCGAGGGATGGGTCATGAGGAGGTCATACCCGAGGGATGGACCAGGAGTAGGTCACACCCGAGGGATGGGCCAGGAGTAGGTCATACCCGAGGGTTAGGCCAGGAGTAGGTCACACCCGATGGATGGGCCAGGAGTACGTCATACCCGAGGGTTAGGCCAGGAGTAGGTCATACCCGAGGGTTAGGCCAGGAGTAGGTCATACCCGAGGGATGGACCGGGAGTAGGTCATACCAGAGGATGGGCCAGAAGTAGGTCATACACGAGGGATGGGCCAGGAGTAGATCATAGCCGAGGGAGGGGCCAGGAGTATGTCATACCCGAGGCATGGGCCAGGAGTAGGTCATACTCGAGGGATGGGCCAGGAGTAGGTCATACCCGAGGGATGGACCAGGAGTAGGTCATACCCGAGGGATGGGCCAGGAGTAGGTCATACCCGAGGGATGGGCCAGGAGTAGGTCATACCCGAGGGATGAGCCAGGAGTAGGTCATACCCGAGGGATGTGCCAGGAGTAGGTCATACCGGAGGGATGGGCCAGGAGTAGGTCATAACCGAGGGTTAGGCCAGGAGTAGGTCATACCCGAGGGATGGACCAGGAGTAGGTCATACCCGAGGGATGGGCCAGGAGTAAGTCATACCCGAGGGATGGAACAGGAGTAGGTCATACCCGAGTGAGGGGCCAGGAGTAGGTCATATCCGAGGGATGGGCCGGGAGTAGGTCATACCCGAGGGATGGGCCAGGAGTAGGTCATACCCGAGGGATGGAGCAGAAGTAGGTCATACCCGAGGGATGGGCCAGGAGTAGGTCATACCCGAGGGATGGGCCAGGAGGAGGTCATACCCGAGGGATGGACCAGGAGTAGGTCATACCCGAGGGATGACCCAGGAGTAGGTCATACCCGAAGGATGGACCAGGAGTAGGTCATACCCGAGAGATGGGCCAGGAGGAGGTCATACCCGAGGGATAGACCATGAATAGGTCATACCCGAGAGATGGGCGACGAGTAGGTCATATCCGAGGGATGGGCCAGGAATAGGTCATACCCGAGGGATGGACCAGGAGTAGGTCATACCCGAGGGATGGGCCAGGAGGAGGTCATACCAGAGGGATGGACCAGGAGTAGGTCATACCCGAGGGATGGGCCAGGAGTAGGTCATACCCGAGGGTTAGGCCAGGAGTAGGTCATATCCGAGGGATGGGCCAGGAGTAGGTCATACCCGAGGGTTAGGCGAGGAGTATGTCATACCCGAGGGTTAGGTCAGGAGTAAGTCATAACCGAGGGATGGGCCAGGAGTAGGTCATACCCGAGGGATGGGCCAGGAGTAGGTCATACCCGAGGGAAGGACCAGGAGTAGGTTATACCCGAGGAATGGGCCAGGAGTAGGTCATACCCGAGGAATGGGCCAGGAGTAGGTCATACCCGAGTGATGGACCAGTAGGTCATACCCGAGGGATGGGCCAGGAGTAGGTCATACCCGAGGGATGGGCCAGGAGTAGGTCATACCCGAGGGATGGACCAGTAGGTCATACCCGAGGGATGGACCAGGATTAGGTCATACCCGAGGGATGGGCCAGGAGTAGGTCATACCCGAGGGATGGACCAGGAGTAGGTCATACCCCAGGGATGGGCCAGGAGTAGGCCATACCCGAGGGATGGACCAGGAGTAGGTCATACCCCAGGGATGGACCAGAAGTAGGTCATACCCGAGGGATGGATCAGGAGTAGGTCATACCCCATAGATGGACCAGGAGTAGGTCATACCCGAGGGATGGACCAGGAGTAGGTCAAACCCCAGGGATGGACAAGGAGTAGGTCTTAGCCGAGGGATGGACCAGGAGTAGGTCATACCCGAGGGATGGACCAGGAGTAGGTCATACCCGAGGGATGGACCAGTAGTAGGTCATATCCCAGGGATGGACCAGGAGTAGGCCATAGCCGAGGGATGGGCCAGGAGTAGGTCATACCCAAAGGATGGTGCACTGTCACTGGTAGGTGGGATTCACCAGTGGAAGTAGGTCATATCCGAGGGTTGGACCAGGAGTACGTCATACCGGAGGGATGGGCCAGGAGTAGGTCATACCCGAGGGATGGGCCAGGAGTAGGTCATACCCGAGGGATGGGCCAGGAGTAGGTCATACCCGAGGGATGGGCAAGGAGTAGGTCATACCCGAGGGATGGGCCAGGGGTAGGTCGTACCCGAGGGATGAGCCAGGAGTAGGTCATACCCGAGGGATGGGCCAGGAGTAGGCCATACCCGAGGGATGGACCAGGAGTAGGTCATACCCCAGGGATTGACCAGGAGTAGGTCATACCCCAGGGATGACCCAGGAGTAGGTCATACCACAGGGATGGGCCAGGAGTAGGTCATACCCCAGGAATGGACCAGGAGTAGGTCATACCCGATGGACGGACCAGGAGTAGGTCATACCCCAGGGATGGGCCAGGAGTAGGTCATACAACAGAGATGGGCCAGGAGTAGATCATACCCCAGGGATGGGCCAGGAGTAGGTCATACCCGAGGGTTGGGCCAGGAGTAGGTCATACCCGAAGGATGGATCAGGAGTAGGTCATACCCCAGGGATGGACCAGGAGTAGGTCATACCCCAGGGATGGACCAGGAGTAGGTCATACCCCAGGGATGGGCCAGGAGTAGGTCATACCCGAGGGATGGACCAGGAGTAGGTCATACCCGAGGGATGGACCAGGAGTAGGTCATACACGAGGGATGGGCCAGGAGTAGGTCATACTCGAGGGATGGACCAGGAGTAGGTCATACCCGAGGGATGGGCCAGGAGTAGGTCATACCCGAGGGATGGGCCAGGAGTAGGTCATACCCGAGGGATGGGCCAGGAGTAGGTCATACCCGAGGGATGGGCCAGGAGTAGGTCATACCCGAGGATGGGCCAGGAGTAGGTCATACCCGAGGGATGGGCCAGGAGTAGATCATACCCGAGGGATGGGCCAGGAGTAGGTCATACCCGAGGGTTGGGCAAGGAGTAGGTCATACCCGAGGGATGGGCCAGGAGTAGGTCATACCCGAGGGATGGGCCAGGAGTAGGTCATAACCGAGGGATGGGCCAGGAGTAGGTCATAACCGAGGGATGGGCCAGGAGTAGGTCATACCCGAGGGATGGGCCAGGAGTAGGTCATACCCGAGGGATGGGCCAGGAGTAGGTCATACCCGAGGGATGGGCCAGGAGTAGGTCATACCCGAGGGATGGGCCAGGAGTAGGTCATACCCGAGGGATGGGCCTGGAGTAGGTCATACCCGAGGGATGGGCCAGGAGTAGGTCATACCCGAGGGATGCGCCTGGAGTAGGTCATACCCGAGGGATGGGCCAGGAGTAGGTCATACCCGAGGGATGGGCCTGGAGTAGGTCATACCCGAGGGATGGGCCAGGAGTAGGTCATACCCGAGGGATGGGCCAGGAGTAGGTCATACCCGAGGGATGGGCCAGGAGAAGGTCATACCCGAGGGATGGGCCAGGAGTAGGTCATACCCGAGGGATGGGCCAGGAATAGGTCATACCCGAGGGATGGGCCAGGAGTAGGTCATACCCGAGGGATGGGCCAGGAGTAGGTCATACCCGAGGGATGGGCCAGGAGTAGGTCATACCCGAGGGATGGGCCAGGAGTAGGTCATACCCGAGGGATGGGCCAGGAGTAGGTCATACCCGAGGGATGGGCCAGGAGTAGGTCATACCCGAGGGATGGACCAGGAGTAGGTCATACCCGAGGGATGGGCCAGGAGTAGGTCAAACCCGAGGGATGGGAGAGGAGTAGGTCATAACCGAGGGATGGGCCAAGAGTAGGTCATACCCGAGGGATGGACCAGGAGTAGGTCATACTCGAGGGATGGGCCAGGAGTAGGTCATACCCGAGGGATGGGCCAGGAGTAGGTCATACCCGAGGGAATGGGCCAGAGATAGGTCTACCCGAGGGATGGGCCAGGAGTAGGTCATACCCAAGGGATGGGGCAGGAGTAGGTCATACCCGAGGGATGGGCCAGGAGTAGGTCATACCCGAGGGATGGGCCAGGAGTAGGTCATACCCGAGGAATGGGCCAGGAGTAGGTCATACCCGAGGGATGGGCCAGGAGTAGGTCATACCCGAGGGATGGGTCAGGAGTAGGTCATACTCGAGGGATGGGCCAGAAGTAGGTCATACCCGAGGGATGGGCCAGGAGTAGGTCATACCCCAGGGATGGACCAGGAGTAGGTCATACCCCAGGGATGGACCAGGAGTAGGTCATACCAGAGGATGGACAGGAGTAGGTCATACCCCAGGATGGACCAGAAGTAGGTCATACCCGAGGGATGGACCAGGAGTAGGTCATACCCGAGGGATGGTCCAGGAGTAGTTCATACACGAGGGATGGACCAGGAGTAGGTCATACCCGAGGGATGGGCCAGGAGTAGGTCATACCCGAGGGATGGACCAGGAGTAGGTCATACCCGAGGGATGGACCAGGAGTAGGTCATACCCGAGGGATGGACCAGGAGTAGGTCATACCCGAGGGATGGACCAGGAGTAGGTCATACCCGAGGGATGGACCAGGAGTAGGTCATACCACAGAGATGGACCAGGAGTAGGTCATACCACAGGGATGGACCAGGAGTAGGTCATACCCCAGGGATGGGCCAGGAGTAGGTCATACCCCAGGGATGGACCAGGAGTAGGTCAAACCCCAGGGATGGGCCAGGAGTAGGTCATACCCAGGGATGGACCAGGAGTAGGTCATACCCAGGGATGGGACCAGGAGTAGGTCATACCCGAGGGATGGACCAGGAGTAGGTCATACCCGAGGGATGGACCAGGAGTAGGTCATACCCCAGGGATGGACCAGGGGTAGGTCATACCCAGGGATGGGCCAGGAGTAGGTCATACCACCAGGATGACCAGGAGTAGGTCATACCCGAGGGATGGGCCAGGAGTAGGTCATACCCCAGGATGGACCAGGAGTAGGTCATACCCCAGGATGGGCTAGGAGTAGGTCAACCCCAGGGATGGACCAGGAGTAGGTCATACCCGAGGGATGGCCAGAGTAGGTCATACCCGAGGGATGGACCAGGAGTAGGTCATACCCCAGGGATGGACCAGGAGTAGGTCATACCCGAGGGATGGGCCAGGAGTAGGTCATACCCCAGGGATGGACCAGGAGTAGGTCATACCCCAGAGATGGGCCAGGAGTAGGTCATACACCAGGGATGGACCAGGAGTAGGTCATACCCGAGGGGGGCCAGGAGTAGTCATACCCCAGGGATGGACCAGGAGTAGGTCATACCCCAGGAATGGGCCAGGAGTAGGTCATACCCCAGGGATGGACCAGGAGTAGGTCATACCCGAGTGATGGGCCAGGAGTAGGTCATACCCCAGGGATGGACCAGGAGTAGGTCATACCCCAAGGATGGACCAGGAGTAGGTCATACCCCAGGGATGGGCCAGGAGTAGGTCATTCCCCAGGGATGGACCAGAAGTAGGTCATACCCGAGGGATGGGCCAGGAGTAGGTCATACCCCAGGGATGGGCCAAGAGTAGGTCATACCCCAGGGATGGACCAGGAGTAGGTCATACCCCAGGGATGGACCAGGAGTAGGTCATACCCGAGGGATGGGCCAGGAGTAGGTCATACCCGAGGGATGGGCCAGGAGTAGGTCATACCCCAGGGATGGGCCAGGAGTAGGTCATACCCCAGGGATGGACCAGGAGTAGGTCATACCCGAGGGATGGGCCAGGAGTAGGTCATACCCCAGGGATGGGCCAGGAGTAGGTCATACCCCAGGGATGGACCAGGAGTAGGTCATACCCGAGGGATGGGCCAGGAGTAGGTCATATCCCAGGGATGGACCATGAGTAGGTCATACCCGAGGGATGGGCCAGGAGTAGGTCATACCCCTGGGATGGGCCAGGAGTAGGTCATACCCGAGGGATGGACCAGGAGTAGGTCATATCCCAGGGATGGACCAGGAGTAGGTCATACCAGAGGGATGGGCCAGGAGTAGGTCATACCCGAGGGATGGGCCAGGAGTAGGTCATACCCGAGGGATGGGCCAGGAGTAGGTCATACCCGAGGGATGGGCCAGGAGTAGGTCATACCCGAGGGATGGGCCAGGAGTAGGTCATACCCGAGGGATGGGCCAGGAGTAGGTCATACCCGAGGGATGGGCCAATAGTAGGTCATACCCGAGGGATGGGCCAGGAGTAGGTCATACCCGAGTGATGAGCCAGGAGTAGGTCATACCCCAGGGATGGGCCAGGAGTAGGTCATACCCCAGGGATGGGCCAGGAGTAGGTCATACCCGAGGGATGGGCCAGGAGTAGGTCATACCCGAGGGATGGGCCAGGAGTAGGTCATACCCGAGGGATGGGCCAGGAGTAGGTCATACCCGAGGGATGGGCCAGGAGTAGGTCATATCCGAGGGATGGGCCAGGAGTAGGTCATACCCGAGGGATGGGCCAATAGTAGGTCATACCCGAGGGATGGGCCAGGAGTAGGTCATACCCGAGTGATGGGCCAGGAGTAGGTCATACCCCAGGGATGGGCCAGGAGTAGGTCATACCCCAGGGATGGGCCAGGAGTAGGTCATACCCGAGGGATGGGCCAGGAGTAGGTCATACCCGAGGATGGGCCAGGAGTAGGTCATAACCGAGGATGGACCAGGAGTAGGTCATACCCGAGGGATGGGCCAGGAGTAGGTCATACCCGAGGGATGGGCCAAGAGTAGGTCATACCCGAGGGATGGGCCAGGAGTAGGTCATAACCGACGGATGGACCAGGAGTAGGTCATACCCGAGGGATGGGCCAGGAGTAGGTCATACCCGAGGGATGGGCCAGGAGTAGGTCATACCCGAGGGATGGACCAGGAGTAGGTCATACCCAAGGGATGGGCCAGGAGTAGGTCATACCCGAGGGATGGGCCAGGAGTAGGTCATACCCGAGGGATGGGCCAGGAGTAGGTCATACCCGAGGGATGGGCCAGGAGTAGGTCATACCCGAGGATGGGCCAGGAGTAGGTCATACCGAGGGATGGGCCAGGAGTAGGTCATACCACAGGGATGGACCAGGAGTAGGTCATAACCCAGGGATGGGCCAGGAGTAGGTCATACCCGAGGGATGGGCAAGGAGTAGGTCATAGCCGAGGGATGGGCCAGGAGTAGGTCATACCCCAGGGATGGACCAGGAGTAGGTCATACCCGAGGGATGGGCCAGGAGTAGGTCATACCCGAGGGATGGGCCAGGAGTAGGTCATACCCGAGGGATGGGCCAGGAGTAGGTCATAACCGAGGGATGGACCAGGAGTAGGTCATACCCGAGGGATGGGCCAGGAGTAGGTCATACCCGAGGGATGGGCCAGGAGTAGGTCATACCACAGGGATGGACCAGGAGTAGGTCATACCCCAGGGATGGGCCAGGATTAGGTCATACCCGAGGGATGGGCCAGGAGTAGGTCATACCCGAGGGATGGGCCAGGAGTAGGTCATACCCGAGGGATGGGCCAGGAGTAGGTCATACCCCAGGGATGGACCAGGAGTAGGTCATACCCGAGGGATGGGCCAGGAGTAGGTCATACCCCAGGGATGGACCAGGAGTAGGTCATCCCCGAGAGATGGGCCAGGAGTAGGTCATACCCCAGGGATGGACCAGGAGTAGGTCATACCCGAGGGATGGGCCAGGAGTAGGTCATACCCTAGGGATGGGCCAGGAGTAGGTCATACCCGAGGGATGGACCAGGAGTAGGTCATACCCCAGGGATGGACCAGGAGTAGGTCATACCCGAGGGATGGGTCAGGAGTAGGTCATACCCGAGGGATGGGCCAGGAGTAGGTTATACCCCAGGGATGGGCCAGGAGTAGGTCATACCCGAGGGATGGGCCAGGAGTATGTCATACCCGAGGGATGGGCCAGGAGTAGGTCATACCCGGAGGATGGGCCAGGAGTAGGTCATACACGAGGGATGGGCCAGGAGTAGGTCATACCCGAGGGATGGGCCAGGAGTAGGTCATACCCGAGGGATGGGCCAATAGTAGGTCATACCCGAGGGATGGGCCAGGAGTAGGTCATACCCGAGTGAGGGGCCAGGAGTAGGTCATACCCCAGGGATGGGCCAGGAGTAGGTCATACCTCAGGGATGGGCCAGGAGTAGGTCATACCCGAGGGATGGGCCAGGAGTAGGTCATACCCGAAGGATGGGCCAGGAGTAGGTCATAACCGAGGGATGGACCAGGAGTAGGTCATACCCGAGGGATGGGCCAGGAGTAGGTCATACCCGAGGGATGGGCCAGGAGTAGGTCATACCCGAGGGATGGGCCAGGAGTAGGTCATACCCGAGGGATGGGCCAGGAGTAGGTCATAACAGAGGGATGGACCAGGAGTAGGTCATACCCGAGGGATGGGCCAGGAGTAGGTCATACCCGAGGGATGGGCCAGGAGTAGGTCATACCACAGGGATGGACCAGGAGTAGGTCATACCCCAGGGATGGGCCAGGAGTAGGTCAAACCCGAAGGATGGACCAGGAGTAGGTCATACCCGATCGATGGGCCAGGAGTAGGTCATACCCGAGGGATGGGCCAGGAGTAGGTCATACCCCAGGGATGGATCAGGAGTAGGTCAAACGCGAGGGATGGACCAGGAGTAGGTCATACCCGAGGGATTTGATAAGGAGTAGGTCATACCCCAGGGATGGACCAGGAGTAGATCATACCCGAGGGATGGACCAGGAGTAGGTCATACCCCTGGGATGGACCAGGAGTAGGTCATACCCGAGGGATGGGCTAGGAGTAGGTCATACCCGTGGGATGGGCCAGGAGTAGGTCATACCCCAGGGATGGACCAGGAGTAGGTCATACTCGAGGGATGGACCAGGAGTAGGTCATACCCGAGGGATGGGCCAGGAGTAGGTCATACCCCAGGGATGGACCAGGAGTAGGTCATACCCGAGGGATGGACCAGGAGTAGGTCATACCCCAGGGATGACCAGAGTAGGTCATACCCGAGGGATGGACCAGGAGTAGGTCATACCCCAGGGATGGACAAGGAGTAGGTCATACCGAGGGATGGACCAGGAGTAGGTCATACCCCAGGGATGGACCAGAGTAGGTCATACCCGAGGATGGGCCTGGAGTAGGTCATACCCCAGGATGGACCAGGAGTAGGTCATACCCCATGGATGGACCAGGAGTAGGTTATACCCGAGGGCTGGACCAGGAGTAGGTCATACCCCAGGATGGACCAGGAGTAGGTCATACCCGATTGATGGACCAGGAGTAGGTCATACCCCAGGGATGGACCAGGAGTAGGTCATACCCCAGGGATGGACCAGGAGTAGGTCATACCCCAGGGATGGACCAGAGTAGGTCATACCCCAGGATGGACCAGGAGTAGGTCATACCCGAGGGATGGACCAGGAGTAGGTCATACCCGAGGGATGGACCAGGAGTAGGTCATATCCGAGGGATGGACCAGGAGTAGGTCATACCCCAGGGATGGACCAGAAGTAGGTCATACCCAGGGATGGACCAGGAGTAGGTCATACCCAGGATGGACCAGGAGTAGGTCATACCCAGGGATGGACCAGGAGTAGGTCATACCCCAGTGATGGACCAGGAGTAGGTCATACCCCAGGGATGGACCAGGAGTAGGTCATACCCCAGGGATGGACCAGGAGTAGGTCATACCATAGGGATGGACCAGGAGTAGGTCATACCCGAGGGATGGGCCAGGAGTAGGTCATACCCCAGGGATGGACCAGGAGTAGGTCATACCCGAGGGATGGGCCAGGAGTAGGTCGTACCCCAGGGATGGACCAGGAGTAGGTCATACCCGTGGGATGGGCCAGGAGTAAATCATACCCCAGGGATGGACCAGGAGTAGGTCATACCCGAGGGATGGGCCAGGAGTAGGTCATACCCGAGGGATGGGCCAGGAGTAGGTCATACCCCAGGGATGGACCAGGAGTAGGCCATACCCGAGGGATGGGCCAGGAGTAGGTCATACCCGAGGGATGGACCAGGAGTAGGTCATACCCCAGGGATGGACCAGGAGTAGGTCATACCCGAGGGATGGACCAGGAGTAAGTCACACCCGAGGGATGGACCAGGAGTAGGTCATACCCGAGGGATGGCCCAGGAGTAGGTCACATCACCCGAGGGATGGACCAGGAGTAGGTCACAACCCGAGGGATGGACCAGGAGTAGGTCACACCCGAGGATGGACCAGGAGTAGGTCATACCGAGGGATGGACCAGGAGTAGGTCACACCCCGATTGACGGACCAGGAGTAGGTCATACCCGAGGGATGGACCAGGTAAGTCACCCCGAGGGATGGACCAGGAGTAGGTCACACCGAGGGATGGACCAGGAGTAGGTCACACCCGAGGGATGGACCAGGAGTAGGTCACACCCGAGGGATGGACCAGGAATAGGTCATACCCGAGGGATGGACCAGGAGTAGGTCACACCCGAGGGATGGACCAGGAGTAGGTCACACCTGAGGGATGGACCATGAGTAGGTCATACCCGAGGGATGGACCAGGAGTAGGTCACACCCAAGGGATGGACCAGGAATAGGTCATACCCGAGGGATGGACGAGGAGTAGGTCATACCCGAGGGATGGGCCAGCAGTAGGTCATACCCCAGGGATGGACCAGGAGTAGGTCATCCCCGAGAGATGGGCCAGGAGTAGGTCATACCCCAGGGATGGACCAGGAGTAGGTCATACCCGAGGGATGGGCCAGGAGTAGGTCATACCCTAGGGATGGGCCAGGAGTAGGTCATACCCGAGGGATGGACCAGGAGTAGGTCATACCCCAGGGATGGACCAGGAGTAGGTCATACCCGAGGGATGGGTCAGGAGTAGGTCATACCCGAGGGATGGGCCATTAGTAGGTTATACCCCAGGGATGGGCCAGGAGTAGGTCATACCCGAGGGATGGGCCAGGAGTATGTCATACCCGAGGGATGGGCCAGGAGTAGGTCATACCCGAGGGATGGGCCAGGAGTAGGTCATACACGAGGGATGGGCCAGGAGTAGGTCATACCCGAGGGATGGGCCAGGAGTAGGTCATACCGAGGATGGGCCAATAGTAGGTCATACCCGAGGGATGGGCCAGGAGTAGGTCATACCCGAGTGAGGGGCCAGGAGTAGGTCATACCCCAGGGATGGGCCAGGAGTAGGTCATACCTCAGGGATGGGCCAGGAGTAGGTCATACCCGAGGGATGGGCCAGGAGTAGGTCATACCCGAAGGATGGGCCAGGAGTAGGTCATAACCGAGGGATGGACCAGGAGTAGGTCATACCCGAGGGATGGGCCAGGAGTAGGTCATACCCGAGGGATGGGCCAGGAGTAGGTCATAACAGAGGGATGGACCAGGAGTAGGTCATACCCGAGGGATGGGCCAGGAGTAGGTCATACTCGAGGGATGGGTTCAGGAGTAGGTCATACCACAGGGATGGACCAGGAGTAGGTCATACCCCAGGGATGGGCCAGGAGTAGGTCATACCCGAGGGATGGGCCAGGAGTAGGTCATACCCGAAGGATGGACCAGGAGTAGGTCATACCCGAGGGATGGGCCAGGAGTAGGTCATACCCGAGGGATGGGCCAGGAGTACGTCATACCCCAGGGATGGATCAGGAGTAGGTCAAACGCGAGGGATGGACCAGGAGTAGGTCATACCCGAGGGATTGGCCAGGAGTAGGTCATACCCCAGGGATGGACCAGGAGTAGATCATACCCGAGGGATGGACCAGGAGTAGGTCATACCCCTGGGATGGACCAGGAGTAGGTCATACCCGAGGGATGGGCTAGGAGTAGGTCATACCCGAGGGATGGGCCAGGAGTAGGTCATACCCCAGGGATGGACCAGGAGTAGGTCATACTCGAGGGATGGACCAGGAGTAGGTCATACCCGAGGGATGGGCCAGGAGTAGGTCATACCCCAGGGATGGACCAGGAGTAGGTCATACCCGAGGGATGGACCAGGAGTAGGTCATACCCCAGGGATGGACCAGGAGTAGGTCATACCCGAGGGATGGACCAGGAGTAGGTCATACCCCAGGGATGGACCAGGAGTAGGTCATACCCGAGGGATGGACCAGGAGTAGGTAATACCCCAGGGATGGACAAGGAGTAGGTCATACCCGAGGGATGGACCAGGAGTAGGTCATACCCCAGTGATGGACCAGGAGTAGGTCATACCCGAGGGATGGGCCTGGAGTAGGTCATACCCCAGTGATGGACCAGGAGTAGGTCATACCCCATGGATGGACCAGGAGTAGGTTATACCCGAGGGCTGGACCAGGAGTAGGTCATACCCCAGGGATGGACCAGGAGTAGGTCATACCCGATTGATGGACCAGGAGTAGGTCATACCCCAGGGATGGACCAGGAGTAGGTCATACCCGAGGGATGGACCAGGAGTAGGTCATACCCCAGGGATGGACCAGGAGTAGGTCATACCCCAGGGATGGACCAGGAGTAGGTCATACCCGAGGGATGGACCAGGAGTAGGTCATACCCGAGGGATGGACCAGGAGTAGGTCATATCCGAGGGATGGACCAGGAGTAGGTCATACCCCAGGGATGGACCAGAAGTAGGTCATACCCAGGGATGGACCAGGAGTAGGTCATACCCCAGGGATGGACCAGGAGTAGGTCATACCCCAGGGATGGACCAGGAGTAGGTCATACCCCAGTGATGGACCAGGAGTAGGTCATACCCCAGGGATGGACCAGGAGTAGGTCATACCCCAGGGATGGACCAGGAGTAGGTCATACCATAGGGATGGACCAGGAGTAGGTCATACCCGAGGGATGGGCCAGGAGTAGGTCATACCCCAGGGATGGACCAGGAGTAGGTCATACCCGAGGGATGGGCCAGGAGTAGGTCGTACCCCAGGGATGGACCAGGAGTAGGTCATACCCGTGGGATGGGCCAGGAGTAGGTCATACCCCAGGGATGGACCAGGAGTAGTCATTACCCGAGGATGGGCCAGGAGTAGGTCATACCCGAGGGATGGGCCAGGAGTAGGTCATACCCCAGGGATGGACCAGGAGTAGGTCATACCCGAGGGATGGGCCATTAGTAGGTCATACCCGAGGGATGGACCAGGAGTAGGTCATACCCCAGGGATGGACCAGGAGTAGGTCATACCCGAGGGATGGACCAGGAGTAAGTCACACCCGAGGGATGGACCAGGAGTAGGTCATACCCGAGGGATGGACCAGGAGTAGGTCACACCCGAGGGATGGACCAGGAGTAGGTCACACCCGAGTGATGGACCAGGAGTAGGTCACACCCGAGGGATGGACCAGGAGTAGGTCATACCCGAGGGATGGACCAGGAGTAGGTCACCCCCGATTGACGGACCAGGAGTAGGTCATACCCGAGGGATGGACCAGGAGTAAGTCACACCCGAGGGATGGACCAGGAGTAGGTCACACCCGAGGGATGGACCAGGAGTAGGTCACACCCGAGGGATGGACCAGGAGTAGGTCACACCCGAGGGATGGACCAGGAATAGGTCATACCCGAGGGATGGACCAGGAGTAGGTCACACCCGAGGGATGGACCAGGAGTAGGTCACACCTGAGGGATGGACCATGAGTAGGTCATACCCGAGGGATGGACCAGGAGTAGGTCACACCCAAGGGATGGACCAGGAATAGGTCATACCCGAGGGATGGACGAGGAGTAAGTCATACCCGAGGGATGGACCAGGAGTAGGTCATACCCGAGGGATGGACCAGGAGTAGGTCATACCCGAGGAATGGACCAGGAGTAGGTCATACCCGAGGGATGGACTAGGAGTAGGTCATACCCGAGGGATGGACCAGGAATAGGTCATACCCGAGGGATGGACCAGGTGTAGGTCACACCCGAGGGATGGACCAGGAATAGGTCATACCCGAGGGATGGACCAGGAGTAGGTCATACCCGAGGGATGGATCAGGAGTAGGTCACACCCGAATGATGGACCAGGAATAGGTCATTCCCGAGGGATGGACCAGGAGTAGGTCATACCCGAGGGATGGACCAGGAGTAGGTCATACCCGAGGGATGGACCAGGAGTAGGTCACACACCGAGGATGACCAGGAGTAGGTCATACCCGAGGGATGGACCAGGAGTAGGTCATACCCGAGGGATGGACCAGGAGTAGGTCATACCCGAGGGATGGACCAGGAGTAGGTCATACCCGAGGGATGGACTAGGAGTAGGTCATACCCGAGGGATGGACCAGGAGTAGGTCATACCCGAGGGATGGACCAGGAGTAGGTCATACCCGAGGGATGGACCAGGAGTAGGTCATACCCGAGGGATGGAGCAGGAGTAGGTCATGCCCGAGGGATGGACCAGGAGTAGGTCATACCCGAGGGATGGACCAGGACTAGGTCATGCCCCAGGGATGGACCAGGAGTAGGTCATACCCGAGGGATGGACCAGGAGTAGGTCATACCCCAGGGATGGACCAGGAGTAGGTCATACCCGAGGGATGGACCAGGAGTAGGTCATACCCGAGGGATGGACCAGGAGTAGGTCATACCCGAGGGATGGACCAGGAGTAGGTCATACCCGAGGGATGGACCAGGAGTAGGTCATACCCGAGGGATGGACCAGGAGTAGGTCATACCCGAGGGATGGACCATTAGTAGGTCATACCCGAGGGATGGACCAGGAGTACGTCATACCCGAGGGATGGACCAGGAGTAGGTCATTCCCGAGGGATGGACCAGGAGTAGGTCACACCCGAGGGATGGACCAGGAGTAGGTCACACCCGAGGGATGGACCAGGAGTAGGTCATACCCGAGGGATGGACCAGGAGTAGGTCATACCCGAGGGATGGACCAGGAGTAGGTCACACCCGAGGGATGGACCAGGAGTAGGTCATACCCGAGGGATGGACCAGGAGTAGGTCATACCCGAGGGATGGACCAGGAGTAGGTCATACCCGAGGGATGGACCAGGAGTAGGTCAAACCAGAGGGATGGACCAGGAGTAGGTCATACCCGAGGGATGGACCAGCAGTAGGTCAAACCAGAGGGATGGACCAGCAGTAGGTCACACCCGAGGGATGGACCAGCAGTAGGTAACTCCAAGACTCAGGGACTGATTACTTCATTTATATATAAATTTCGTATATAAATTTCATATAAATTGTATGTTAATTTTGCCAGTTTCTTGTATTAAAAACTTGCAAATTTGAATAATATGACCAAAATAAATACAATCTTTTTTCTAAGATTTTCTTCAATGTCATCATAAAGCAGATTAGAAGTAGGTTTTAGTTATTGAATATTAATGAATATCACTAATTATTCAATAAAATAGTTGAATAGAGACATATTCAGTCCATTAATGCCATCACGGATTCGAACGAATCCGTTTTTATAACATTTCTTCTATATTAACAAATTTTCCCACATCCAAAAGAAAAAAAAACTTAATGGGTAACATCCTTTCCAAAATGACGTCATTTAGCGAGAATAATTTTTATAATATTTTCTTGAATTTCACTCTGAGTTGTCGTCAGACTGGGAGACACATTGTTGGAATTCAATCAGTCTATGTTGAGGGACAGCTGGAGGTACCAATTATTCCAAGAATTTGGGCATAGTTGCCATACACATGTATTAAAAATCTGAAACCGGGAGAATGAGTTTTCGATTTATGAATAAAATGAAACGAAGAGTTGAAGTGATGATAAAGGAAGAATAATTGAGGTAACCACGTAAGGTCCCCCTTCAGGTATATCTGTTTAACACAACACTGTGGTCAAGTCTTGTATATAAACCATACCACAGGAGGGGATAGAACCCGCGATCAGAGTCTCAAAATTCCAGACCGTCGCGGGTTCTAGCCCCGCCCGTGGTATGGTTTGTTTGCAATCATGTCATTACGATTTCGTGAGTCATATTAAGTCTTGTACATTTTTGTAAATACAATATAAAGTTTGTAGATGAATGGTTCAGAGAACCGACATGTTGATAAATTAGACACATGTGCAACTCTTGGGTATCTTTATTGAGGAAACGTTTCGCCACACAGTGGCTTCATCAGTCCATACAAAGGAGAATCTCGAAGAACAGGAGGAGAATGAGGTAATCAGTCCCTCAACCTAGAGTCGATGTGGTCAGTCCATCAATCTTGAATAGAATTCTATTCAAGATTGATGGACTGACCACATCGACTCTAGGTTGAGGGACTGATTACCTCATTCTCCTCCTGTTCTTCGAGATTCTCCTTTGTATGGACTGATGAAGCCACTGTGTGGCGAAACGTTTCCTCAATAAAGATACCCAAGAGTTGCACATGTGTCTAATTTATCAACAATATAAAGTCTTGATATATTCAAGAATTATACATTAACACTGTTTATATCGCTGGAGATACTGGAAATTCAATTCCTAGGTCGTAATGAGTATCAGGTCGATGAGTATCAGGTCGACGAGTACCAGGTCGACGAGTATCAGGTCAATGAGCATCAGTAATAGTAAACCTTCTGAAGTTATTTCAGCTTTGCATCAACTATTCACTTGAACTGAAACTCTCCTTGCCTGAATTATGACTGGAAATATAATTATAAGAACAATCAGCCACAGATCAAGAGGGTTTCACACAGCATTTAGTGTCATGGTAGGAAACGGAACTATTCTTGAGAAGTCTTGCAACTCTGGAGTTGTATCATCATATGATGTAGTTCTGAGATACAGGACTTCTGCGGCATAATAAGCATTATGAGCATAATAAGCATAATAAGCCGCCCTAGTCAAGAACTAATAAGGATTCCTTCAAGGTAGCAATGAAATAGTAGAAGACGTGCAAGACAGCATTGACGAAAATGAAGTGTGATAAATTATCCGATGCTGCTGCTCCTCGACACTAGCGTGCTCGACTGGTAGAAAGTTCGACACTAGCGTGCTCGACTGGTAGAAAGTTCGACACTAGCGTGCTAGACTGGTAGAAAGTTCGACACTAGCGTGCTAGACTGGTAGAAAGTTCGACACTAGCGTGCTAGACTGGTAGAAAGCTCAACACTAGCGTGCTCGACTGGTAGAAAGTTCGACACAAGTGTGCTCGACTTGTAGAAAGTTCGACACAAGCGTGCTAGACAGGTAGAAAGTTCGACACTAGCGTGCTAGACTGGTAGAAAGTTCGACACTAGCGTGCTAGACTGGTAGAAAGTTCGACACTAGCGTGCTCTACTGGTAGAAAGTTCGACACTAGCGTGCTCGACTGGTAGAAAGTTCGACACTAGCGTGCTAGACTGGTAGAAAGTTCGACACTAGCGTGCTAGACTGGTAGAAAGTTCGACACTAGCGTGCTCGACTGGTAGAAAGCTCGACACTAGCGTGCTCGACTGGTAGAAAGCTCAACACTAGCGTCTCGACTAGTAGAAAGCTCAACACTAGCGTGCTCGACTGGTAGAAAGCTCAACACTAACGTGCTCGACTGGTAGAAAGCTCAACACTAACGTGCTCGACTGGTAGAAAGCTCAACACTAGCGTGCTCGACTGGTAGAAAGCTCAACACTAGCGTCTCGACTAGTAGAAAGCTCAACACTAGCGTGCTCGACTGGTAGAAAGCTCAACACTAACGTGCTCGACTGGTAGAAAGCTCAACACTAACGTGCTCGACTGGTAGAAAGCTCAACACTAGCGTGCTCGACTGGTAGAAAGCTCAACACTAACGTGCTCGACTGGTAGAAAGCTCAACACTAGCGTGCTCGACTGGTAGAAAGCTCAACACTAACGTGCTCGACTAGTAGAAAGCTCAACACTAGCGTGCTCGACTGGTAGAAAGCTCAACACTAACGTGCTCGACTGGTAGAAAGCTCAACACTAACGTGCTCGACTGGTAGAAAGCTCAACACTAGCGTGCTCGACTGCTAGAAAGCTCAACACTAGCGTGCTCGACTGCTAGAAAGCTCAACACTAACGTGCTCGACTGGTAGAAAGCTCAACACTAACGTGCTCGACTGGTAGAAAGCTCCTCAACACTAGCGTGATCTACTGGTAGAAAGCTCCTCAACACTAGCGTGATCTACTGGTAGAAAGCTCCTCAACACTAGCGTGATCTACTGGTAGAAAGCTCCTCAACACTAGCGTTATCTACTGGTAGAAAGCTCCTCAACACTAGCGTGATCTACTGGTAGAAAGCTCCTCAACACTAGCGTGATCTACTGGTAGAAAGCTCCTCAACACTAGCGTGCTCGACTGGTAGAAAGCTCAACACTAACGTGCTCGACTGGTAGAAAGCTCAACACTAACGTGCTCGACTGGTAGAAAGCTCAACACTAGCGTGCTCGACTGGTAGAAAGCTCAACACTAGCGTATTCGACTGGTAGAAAGTTCGACACTAGCGTGCTCGACTGGTAGAAAGTTCGACACTAGCGTGCTCGACTGGTAGAAAGTTCGACACTAGCGTGCTCGACTGGTAGAAAGCTCGACACTAGCGTGCTCGACAGGTAGAAAGCTCAACACTAGCGTGCTCGACTGGTAGAAAGCTCAACACTAGCGTGCTCGACTGCTAGAAAGCTGAACACTAGCGTGCTCGACTGCTAGAAAGCTCAACACTAACGTGCTCGACTGGTAGAAAGCTCAACACTAACATGCTCGACTGATAGAAAGCTCAACACTAGCGTGCTCGACTGGTAGAAAGTTCAACACTATCGTGCTCGACTGGTAGAAAGCTCCTCAACACTAGCGTGCTCTACTGGTAGAAAGTTCCTCAACACTAGCGTGATCTACTGGTAGAAAGCTCCTCAACACTAGCGTGATATACTGGTAGAAAGCTCCTCAACACTAGCGTGATCTACTGGTAGAAAGCTCCTCAACACTAGCGTGATCTACTGGTAGAAAGCTCCTTAACACTAGCGTGATTTACGGGTAGAAAGCTCCTCAACACTAGCGTGATCTACTGGGAAAAGCTCCTCAACACTAGCGTGATCTACTGGTAGAAAGCTATTCAACACTAGCGTGATCTACTGGTAGAAACCTCAACACTAGCGTGATCTACTGGTAGAAATCTCAACACTAGCGTGCTCTGCTGTTAGAAAGCTCCTCAACATAAGAGTTCTCTACTGGTAGAAAGCTCTTCAACACTAGAGTGCTCTGCTGGTAGAAAGCTCTTCAACACTAGAGTGCTCTGCTGGTAGAAAGCTCTTCAACACTAGCGTGCTCTGCTGGTAGAAAGCTCAACACTAGAGTGCTCTGCTGGTAGAAAGCTCAACACTAGCGTGCTCTACTGGTAGAAAGCTCTTCAACACTAGAATGCTCTGCTGGTAGAAAGCTCAACACTAGCGTGCTCTACTGGTAGAAAGCTCTTCAAACCTAGAGTGCTCTGCTGGTAGAAAGCTGAACACTAGCGTGCTCTACTGGTAGAAAGCTCTTCAACACTAGAGTGCTCTGCTGGTAGAAAGCTCCTCAACACTAGAGTGCTCTGCTGGTAGAAAGTTCAACACTAGAGTGCTCTACTGGTAGAAAGCTTCTCAACACTAGCGTTCTCTACTGTAGAAAGCTCCTCAACACTAGAGCGCTCTGGCAATATAAACACAAATGCAGTATAATGTGATCCTTTATTGACTACGTTTCACCCACACAGTGGGCTTTTTCAAGTCACAAACAGAACTACCTGGGGTGGAAGGAACGCGAGTATTTATAGTCCGGCTGAGGTCAGGTGAAGAATGCTGCATCTGATGATGTACCGAGTTGGGTTGTAGAGTCTAAAAACTTGGGTAGCTTGGAAAGGAGACTGGACAAGTTTGTGAGCAGACCTTCTACAGTGTTCTTATGTGGGATAGCGATGAAGAAGTTTCTTGGCAAGTGGTTCAGCTATGTTATAGAAGCCACTATTCTGGTTGAAGTTGTCGGATATAGAAATAAGTGATGATTCCAGGATTCTTCGGTATTGGGTGTTGTCTTCTGTGGCGATAAGTCTTGAGTTTCTGTAGTTTATCAAGTGGTTGTGTGAATTACGGTGTTGTACGCAGGCATTCCTTGTGTCGTCAGACCTGCTTGCGTATTGGTGTTCTGAAATACGTGTTTGGAGGTCCCTTGATGTTTCGCCCACGTATAACTTGTTGCAGTCATTACAAGGGATTATGTATACCCTGCAGAGGATGGAGGCTTGTCCTGCCTACTACTGGTGATGTCCTTGATGGTCGTGGTTGTGGAGGTAGATACTTGGAATGATGTTTTGGCAAAGATGTTGGAAACATGTTTGGCAATGGAGTTGGTGGGAAGGACTATGTATCTCTTCTCGGCAGTGTCTTCTCTGGGTGTGTTGAAGATGTTTAGTGCTCGCCGTCTGCAGTCTCTGATGAAGTGACGAGGATAGTGGAGTTTGGAAAATACCTGTTCAATTATAGTGCATTCTTCCTCAAGGAACTCGTTGCTGCAGATTCTGAGTGCACGCAGGAAGAAGCCTATAATTACACCACGTTTGGTTTTGGTGTCGTGGTGAGAGTAGAAGTGGAGAAGATCGTTTTGGTTGGTGGGTTTTCGATAGACTTTAAAACGAAGTTCGTGGTCAGCTTTGCAGAGTAGAACATCAAGGAAAGGAAGAGTGTTGTCGACCTCTTCTTCAAGTGTGAACTGGATTGAAGAAGAGGTCGACAACACTCTTCCTTTCCTTGATGTTCTACTCTGCAAAGCTGACCACGAACTTCGTTTTAAAGTCTATCGAAAACCCACCAACCAAAACGATCTTCTCCACTTCTATTCTCACCACGACACCAAAACCAAACGTGGTGTAATTATAGGCTTCTTCCTGCGTGCACTCAGAATCTGCAGCAACGAGTTCCTTGAGGAAGAATGCACTATAATTGAACAGGTATTTTCCAAACTCCACTATCCTCGTCACTTCATCAGAGACTGCAGACGGCGAGCACTAAACATCTTCAACACACCCAGAGAAGACACTGCCGAGAGGAGATACATAGTCCTTCCCACCAACTCCATTGCCAAACATGTTTCCAACATCTTTGCCAAAACATCATTCCAAGTATCTACCTCCACAACCACGACCATCAAGGACATCACCAGTAGTAGGCAGGACAAGCCTCCATCCTCTGCAGGGGTATACATAATCCCTTGTAATGACTGCAACAAGTTATACGTGGGCGAAACATCAAGGGACCTCCAAACACGTATTTCAGAACACCAATACGCAAGCAGGTCTGACGACACAAGGAATGCCTGCGTACAACACCGTAATTCACACAACCACTTGATAAACTACAGAAACTCAAGACTTATCGCCACAGAAGACAACACCCAATACCGAAGAATCCTGGAATCATCACTTATTTCTATATCCGACAACTTCAACCAGAATAGTGGCTTCTATAACATAGCTGAACCACTTGCCAAGAAACTTCTTCATCGCTATCCCACATAAGAACACTGTAGAAGGTCTGCTCACAAACTTGTCCAGTCTCCTTTCCAAGCTACCCAAGTTTTTAGACTCTACAACCCAACTCGGTACATCATCAGATGCAGCATTCTTCACCTGACCTCAGCCGGACTATAAATACTCGCGTTCCTTCCACCCCAGGTAGTTCTGTTTGTGACTTGAAAAAGCCCACTGTGTGGGCGAAACGTAGTCAATAAAGGATCACATTATACTGCATTTGTGTTTATATTGCCATTGTGTCGGTATTTTATACCATTTATTTCCACTAGAGCGCTCTGCTGGTAGAAAGTTCAACACTAGAGTGCTCTACTGGTAGAAAGCTTCTCAACACTAGCGTTCTCTACTGGTAGAAAGCTTCTCAACACTAGCGTTCTCTACTGGTAGAAAGCTCCTCAACACTAGAGTGCTCTACTGGTAGAAAGCTCCTCAACACTAGAGTGCTCTACTTGTAGAAAGCTCCTCAACACTGGCGTGATCTACCAACATTTTCTCCTTTCCCAAGATCTCATATTCTATGCTTTTGCTACTGTCATCGTTTTCTTTGTGAGAAACTCATGGCAATACAACCTCTCCCTCAGACTTTCTGAACTAGTCTAGAGAACTGTTTAACCTGCTAGGAAACTTCGAAGGTTTCTGCAAGACTTCCTAGCGCTTTCAGAAGTCAACATAAGGTGTTATCACTAGGTTTCGCGCTCCAGAGAAGTTCATCTTCCTGTATTAACTATACACAAGTAACCCGCACATAGAAGAGAGGAGCTTACGACGACGTTTCTGTCCGATTTGGACCATTTACAAAGTCACATTAACAGTAAGGAGAGAAGGAGGGAATGTCAACGTCTGCTGGCCTATATATGCGGAATGTCAACGTCTGCTGGCCTATATATGCGGAATGTCAACGTCTGCTGGCCTATATATGCGGAATGTCAACGTCTGCTGGCCTATATATGCGGAATGTCAACGTCTGCTGGCCTATATATGCGGAATGTCAACGTCTGCTGGCCTATATATGCTCCCTCCTTCTCTCCTTTCCGTTAGTGTGACTTTGTAAATGGTCCAAGTCGGATCTAAACGTCGTCGTAAGCTTCTCTCTTCTATGTGTGGGTTATTTGTGTATTATTCCAGTCACGGTATTGTGCCAGTTTTACTTATGAATGAACTGTAAAACTTAATAGATGCTCCACTTCCCGTGTTATCTGGCTGCTGTATAACATTAAATAAGATTCACCAGTGATGAAAGTTTGAGTAATAAAGACAAAGGATATATTGTTAGGAGACGTATTGCCACTTAAAGCTTCAACAGTCCAGTCACTGTGTCCAGTGGGTGATAAACCTAATTGTGGAAAAAGTTTTGTGTCGCTTATGTGAGTTTATTCTATTTAGTTGGAAGTGATAAACCAAGTTCTTGAACTATAACCTCTCAAGGGAGGTTCCTTGACGCTGGTTAAGGGCTCTTGTTCTGGGGAATTTGATCTGTGCTCTAGTTCCTTGAATTGAGCTTTATTGTAATAATGTTGGTAGAATTACTGACAATATGTAAAGTAAAAGGACACAAGTGCAACTAATGTGACATTTTTTTGTGGCAACGTTTCGCTCTCCAGGAGAGCGAAACGTTGCCACAATAAAATGTCATTAGTTGCAATTGAGCTTTAATACCTTCCATCCCCCTTCTGCACAGGGGCTGTATAATTCCTACTGGTTTAGCGCTCCCCATGATTATAATAATTATCTGGAAATATAAGGAATCCTTCATTGAGGAAGGCCTAATGTTCGATCTGTACAATATAAATGAACATGTTTGTTTCAACAGAGAATATCTCTGGCAACCATTACAGATATGACGGTGCCTGTGTACTGGTGGTGGGAGCGGGTAATGTTGGTGGTGTGGATGATGGTGACGCTGGTGTTAACACGGAGTTACTCTGGCAACCTCATGGCTCTCCTAGCAGTGAGACACATCTCTCAACCTTACCAGTCACTCCGGGACGTTGTTGACGACCCCTCTGTTAAGATGATATGGGAAAAAGGCTCTGCTGTTTTCGCCTTTTTGAATGTACGTTGTAGTTTGTCAGTAGTGATTTGTCCTGTGAATTGAGTAGTAAATTGACCTATGTCAATAATGAGTTGACCTTTGTTAATAGAGATTTGTCCTGTTTTAGTAGTGAATTGACCTGTGTCTGTAATGAGTTGACCTTTGTCAGTAGTGATTTGTCCTGTGCTAGTAGTGAACTGACCTGTGTCAGTAATGAGTTGACCTTTGTCAGTAGTGATTTGTCCTGTGTTAATAGTGAATTGACCTGTGTCAGAAATTAGTTGACCTTTGTCAGTAGTGAGCTATGTGGGCATGGGATCTCAGTGCTTGCTCGATTGACATTTTCAGGATGTCTTCGCTGAGTCTCGAGTAGATACACTTTCAGATTAAGTCAGAGCTGGAGGAAGCTAAGAAGCAGAAGAGCTGCTTAATGATAATGATACCCTAAGTGATACACATGTCTTTTATTCTTCAACTTGTATCAGACAAGTATCAACATTACGATACTAGTCTGAGACAGCAACACCTTTGCTACACAACTGTTCAGCATGACCTACTTCCACTAGTGGGCAAGAATCACTTATAGCATCACTTTCTGTCGCTACGCCTCTCGTCTGCTCCGGTACATAAGACGTGGCTGCGCGCCCTTGCTGGAGCCTTGACGGAATGACTGCCTCCTCCCACCTTTTTCACGCCCAGTAAACGCAATAGATCGATAGGTCGAATCCTCAATAAAATAATTAACTTTTCTAAAATATTTTTTTGTTGATCAAGAGACATAATTTTTTATTGAACATAGTGTATTTTCTTTTTATTTTTGTACTTCACCTAATTTAGAAAATTCACCTACCCGAAAATTATTTAACGCAATTTATTTTAGCACAATTCTTCTAATTATCTCATAGATATGATTAAATTTATTAGATATTATATAAAATCAATGATACAGATTATTTGTATCAACACATTTTCACAGCGCTTATACTGCGGCCATGACACTTGCTTCTTAGGGCTAATTCTCTGGTTATAATTATTCTGCGCCACAGATATCTATCTACACGCAATTGTTATGTTATTGTTATTACACACACACACACACACACACACCACACACACACACACACACACACACACACACACACACACACACACACACACACACACACATCTACGTCAGGCCCATACTGGAGTATGCAGCACCAGTTTGGAATCCACACCTAGTCAAGCACGTCAAAAAATTAGAGAAAGTGCAAAGGTTTGCAACAAGACTAGTCCCAGAGCTACGGGGATTGTCCTATGAAGAAAGGTTGAGGGAAATCGGCCTGACGACACTGGAGGCCAGGAGGGTCAGGGGAGACATGATAACGACATATAAAATACTGCGCGGAATAGACGAGGTGGACAAAGACGGGATGTTCCAGAGATGGGACACAGACACAAGAGGTCACAATTGGAAGTTGAAGACTCAGATGAATCAAAGGGATGTTAGGAAGTATTTCTTCAGTCATAGAGTAGTCAGGCCATGGAATAGCCTAGAAAGTGATGTGGTGGAGGCAGGAACCATACATAGTTTTAAGGCGAGGTATGATAGAGCTCATGGGGCAGGGAGAGAGAGGACCAAGTAGCAATCAGCGAAGAGGCGGGGCCAGGAGCTGTGAATCGACCCCTGCAACCACAAATAGGTGAGTACAAATAGGTGAGTACACACGTTTGGTGTTGTTACTCTTTTTTTTTTTCTTATTCACCGGTATTCTCCCGGCCCGGGTCTTTTCCAAGCAGTGGTGACCCGGCCTGGGGAGTATCCCGAGACCTAAGTCTCCCATGGGAGGAGGTACAACTACCCCCTCATCTTTGGGACCAACTATCCCCAGGCCTAGCCACATCCCCCGATCTCACGGGGCTCGTAGGGAGAAGCTAGACCTCTGGTCTGCCATCTACTCCACCTCAAAGGGGCTCGTGGGGATGGCAGACCCTTATTGAGCTGCAGATGGTAGCAAGCTCAGCCTCTGTTGTTGGGGGGGGGGGGGGGGGGGGGCTCTTCCACTGACCTTATGTTTTGCTCTTACACTGACATATGTTGTTGCTCTTACTACTGACTTAGTTGATGTTGCTCTTACACTGACATTATGTTGTTGCCTTACAACTGACTTATGTTGTTGCTCTTTACACTGACTAAAGTGTGATGTTGCTCTTACACAGAACTTATGTTGATGCACTTACACGGACTAATGTTGTTGCTCTTACACGACGTTATGGTTTGTTACTCTTACATTAACTTATTGTGTTGTTGCACCTTACACGAACTTATGGCGCGGTTACCCTCTTACACTACTTATGTGTTGTTACTCTTACCCTGACTTATGGTGTTGTTACTCTACACTGACTTATGTGTTTGTTACTCTATACACTGTCTTATGGTGTTGTACTCTTACACTGACTTATGGTGTTGTTGCTCTTACACTGACTTATGGTGTTGTTGCTCTTACACTGACTTATGGTGTTGTTGCTCTAACACTGACTTATGGTGTTGTTACTCTTACACTGACTTATGGTGTTGTTGCTCTTACACTGACTTATGGTGTTGTTGCTCTTACACGACTTATGGTGTTATACTCTTACAACTGACTTATGGTGTTGTTGCTCTTAACAAACTGAATTATGGTGTTTTGTTGCTCTTACACTGACTTATGGTGGCTGTTGCTCGTACACTGAGTTATGGTGTTAGTTGCACTTACCCTGGACTTATGTGTTGGTTGCTCTTACACCGAACATATGGTGATTGTTGCCTTACAACTGACTATGTGTTGTTTACTCTTAACACTGACTTAAGGTGTTTGTTGCTCTAACACTGACTATGGTGTTGTTACTCTTACACTGACTTAGGGTTGTTACTCTTACACTGACGTTTATGGTGTTTTGTTGCACTTACAACAGACTTATGGTGTTTGTTACTCTTACACTGGACGTATGAGTGTTGTTGCTATACACTACATATGGTGTTGTTACTCTTACAACTGACTTGATGGTGTTTGTTGCTCTTTACACTGACTTATGGTGCTGGTTACGCTTACACTGACTTATGGTTACTCTAACACTGACTTATGGTGTTGTTGCTCTTACACTGACTTGTGGTGTTGTTGCTCTTACACTGACTTATGGTGTTGTTACTATTACACTGACTTATGGTGTTGTTGCTCTTACAACACATGACTTGTGGTGTTGGTTGCTCTTACACTGCTTATGGTGTTGTTTACACTTACAAAACTGACTTACGGTTGTTGTTGTATTCTTACACGACTTATGTTGTTGATGCTCTTTACAACTGACTTATGGCTACTCTTACAGTGACTTATGGTGTTGTTGCTCTTACACTGACTTATGATGTTGTTGCTTTTACACTGACTTATGGCTACACTTACACTGACTTATGGTGTTGTTGCTCCTACTCAGACTTATGGTGTTGTTGCTCTTACACTGACTTATGGTGTTGTTGCTCTTACACTGACTTATGGTTGCTCTTACACTGACTTATGGTGTTGTTACTCTTACACTGACTTATGGTGTTGTTACTCTTACACTGATTATGGTGGTGTTGCTGTTACACTGACTTATGGTGCTGTTACTCTTACACTGACGTATGGTGTTGTTGCTCTTACACTGACTTATGGTGCTGTTAATCTTACACTGACTTGTGGTTACTCTTACACTGACTTATGGTTACTCTTCCACTGACTTATGTGTTGTTGACTCTTACACTGATTATGTTGTTTGCTCTTACACTGACTTATGGTTTACTCTTCCACTGACTTATGGTGTTGTTGCTCTTACACTGACTTATGTTGTTGCTCTTACACTGACTTATGTTGTTGTTGCTCTTACACTGACTTATGTTGTTGCTCTTACACTGACTTATGTTGTTGCTCTTTACACTGACTTATGTTGTTGCTCTTACACTGACTTATGTTTGTCGTTGCTCTTACACTGACTTAATTGTTGCCTTACACCTGACTTATGTTGTTGTTTGCTCTTTACACTGACTTTATTTGTTTGCCCTTACACTGACTTATTTTGTTGCTCTAACACTGACTTATGGTTGTTGTACTCTTTATTGTGACTTATGGTGTTGTATACTACTTACATTTACTTATTGTGTTGTTACTCTTATACATTGACTTATGGGATTTGTTACTCTTACATTGACTTATGTGTTGTTTACTCTTACAATACTTATGGTTGATGTTAACACATACATGACTATGGTGTTGTAACTCTTACCCTGACTTATGGGTACTCATTTACCTTGACTTATGGTGTAGTTGCTCTTACACAGACTTATGGTGTTATTACTCTTACACTGACTTATTATGGGTGTTGATACACTTTAACACCGACTATATGGTTTACTCTTACACTGCTTATGTTGGTGCTCTTTATAATATTGACCGGTTAGACAAACACTGACTTATGGTGTTTTTTAACTCTTTACACTGACATATGGTGATTGTTTAACTCTTACAACTTGACTTATTGTGTTGTTACTCTTACACTTGACTTATGTGTTGTTACTCTTACACTGACTTATGGTGTTTGTTCCTCCTACACAGACTTAATGGTTAACTTACACTGACTTATGGTGTTGTTGCTCTTACACTGACTTATGGTGTTTTTACTCTTACACTGACTTATGGTGTCGTTACTCTTACACTGACTTATGGTGTTGTTGCTCTTACACTGACTTATGGTGTTGTTACTCTTACAATCAACTTATGGTGCTGTTGCTCTAACCACTGACTTATGGTGTTGTTGCTCTTACACTGACCTTATTGTGTTTTGTTGTTCTTACACTGACTTAAGGTGGTGTTGCTCCTTTACACTGACTTAATGGTGATGTTACTCTTACACTGACCGTATGGTTTCGGTTTACTCTTACAACTGACTTATGGTTTACTCTTACAACTGATTTATGTGTTGTTGCTCTACACTGCTACATAGGTGTTTTTTACTCTTACACTGACTTATGGTGTTTGTTACTCCTTACACTGACTATATGGTGTTGTTGCTTCTTACCTGACTTATGGTGTTTGTTACTCTTACACTGTCTGTATGGTGTTGCTACTCTTACACTGAATTATGTGTTGTTACCCTACACTGACTTATGGTGTTGTTGCCGTACACTGACTTATGGTGTTGTCTGCCTTACACACGGACTTATGGTGTTGTTGCACTTACACTGACTTATGGTGGTGTTGCTCTTACACTGACTTATGGTGTTGTTGCTCTTACACTGACTTATCGTGTTGATACTCTTACACTGACTTATGGTGTTGTTGCTCTTACACTGACTTATGGTGTTGTTGCTCTTACACTGACTTATGGTGCTGTTACTCTTACACTGACTTATGGTTAATCTTACACTGACTTATGGAGGTGTTGCTCTTACATTGACTTATGGGGTTGTTGCTCTTACACTGACTTATGGTGTTGTTACTCTTACACTGACTTATGGTTACTCTTACACTGACTTATGGTGTTGTTACTCTTACACTGACTTATGGTGTTGTTGGTCTTACACTGACTTATGGTGCTGTTACTCTTACACTGACTTATGGTTACTCTTACACTGACTTATGGTGTTGTTACTCTTACACTGACTTATGGTGTTGTTGCTCTTACACTGACTTATGGTGTTGTTACTCTTACACTGACTTATGGTGTTGTTGCTCAAAGAACACTGCTTATGGTGTTTTTACTCTTACACTGACTTATGGTGTTGTTGCTCTTACACTGACTTATGGTGTTGTTACTCTTACACTGACTTATGGTGTTGTTGCTCTAACACTGACTTATGGTGTTGTTACTCTTACACTGACTTATGGTGTTGTTACTCTTACACTGGCTTATGGTGTTGTTGCTCTTACACTGACTTATGGTGTTGTTACTCTTACACTGACTTATGGTGTTGATGCTCTTACAACTGACTTTTGGTGTTTGTTACCTTACACTGACTTATGGTGTTGTTGCTCTTACACTGACTTATGGTTTCTCTTAAACTGACTTATGGTGTTATTGCTCTTACACTGACTTATGGTTTCTCTTAAACTGACTTATGTTGTTGTTGCTCTTACACTGACTTATGTTGTTGCTCTTACACTGACTTATGTTGTTGTTTTGCTCTTATCACTGACTATGTTGTTGCTCGTACACTGACTTATGTTGTTGCTCTAAAACAACACTGACCGTTATGTTGTTGTACTCTAAATTGACTTATGTGTTGTTTACTCTACATTGACTTATGGTGATGTTACTCTTACATTGACTTATGGTGTTGTTTACACTTACATGACTAGGGTTTTGTTACTCTTACATTTGACCTTAATGGTGTTGTTACTCTTACATATAACTTATGGTGTTGTTACTCTTAACACTGACTTAATGGTTTACTCTTACAACAACCCTGACTTATGGTGTAGTTGCGCTTTACACTGACTTATGGTGTTTTTAACTCTTACACTAGACTATGGTGTTGGTTTACTCTTACACAGACTTATGTACTCTTCCACTGACTTATGGTGATGTTGCTCTATACACTGACATATGGTGTTTTTATCTCTTACACTGACTTATGGTGTTTGTTTACTCCTTACACTGACTTATGTTGTTGTTACTCTCATCACACACTACTTATGGTGTTGTTACTCTTACACTGACTTAGGTTTGTTACTCTTACACTGACTTATGTTACTCTTACACTGACTATGGTGTTTGTGCTCCTTAACACTGACTTATGTGTTTTTAACCACTTACCACTGACTTATGGTGTCGTTACTCTTACACTGACTTATGGTGTTGTTGCTCTTACACTGACTTATGGTGTTGTTACTCTTACACTGACTTATGGTGCTGTTGCTCTTACACTGACTTATGGTGTTGTTGCTCTTACACTGACTTATTTTGTTGTTTTGTTTTTCTTACACAGGACTTATGTGGTGTTGCTCTTACACTGACTTATGGTGATGTTACTCTTACACTGACTTATGGTGTTGTTACTCTTACACTGACTTATGGTTACTCTTACACTGATTTATGGTGTGGTTGCTCTAACACTGAAACATGGCGTGTTTTTAACTCTTAACACTGACTATGGTGTTGTTACTCTTAAACACTGACTTATGTGTTGTTGTCTCTTACACTGACTTATGGTGTTGTTACTCTTACACTGTCTTATGGTGTTGTTACTCTTACACGACTTATGTGTTTGTTACTCTTACAACTGACGTATGGTGTTGTATGCTCTTAACACTGACATATGGTGTTGTTAGCTCTTACACTGACTTATGGTGTTGTTGCACTTACACTGACTTATGGTGGTGTTGCTCTTACACTGACTTATGGTGTTGTTGCTCTTACACTGACTTATCGTGTTGATACTCTTATACACTGACTTATGGTGTTTGTTGCTCTACACTGACTTATGGTGTTGTTGCTCTTACACTGACTTATGGTGCTGTTACTCTTACACTGACTTATGGTTAATCTTACACTGACTTATGGAGGTGTTGCTCTTACATTGACTTATGGGGTTGTTGCTCTTACACTGACTATGTGTTGTTACTCTACACTGACTTTATGGTTACTCTTACACTGACTTATGGTGTTTTACTCTTACCACGACTTTATGGTGTTGTTGGTCTTAACAACTGACTTATGGTGCTGTTACTACTCTTACACTTCTTATGGTTACTCTTAACAACTGGACTTATGGTGTGGTGTTACTCTTATCACTGACTTATGTGTTGTTGCTCTTACACTGACGCTTATAGTGTTGTTACTCTTACACTGACTTATGGTGTTGTTGCTCTTACACTGACTTATGGTGGTTTTTTACCTTTCACTGACTTATGGTGTTGTTGCACTTACACTGACTTTATGGTGTTTGTTACTCTACACGAATTATGGTGTATGGTGCTCTAACACAGACTATATGGTGTTGTTACTCTTACACTGACTTATGGTGTGTTACTCTTACAGACAACTGACATATGGTGTTGTTGCTTCTTACACTGACTTATGGTGTTGTTACTCTTACAAGCACAGACTTAAGGAGGTGTTGCTCTTTACACTGACTTATTGGTGTTGTTACTCTACACTGACTTATGGTGTTGTGAACTCCTTTACACTGACTTATGGTTTTTGTTGCTCTACAACAACTGACTTATGGTGGTGTCGCTCTTACACTGACTTATTGTGTGTTGGCTCTTCCACTGACGTATGTGTTGTTTACTCTTACACTGACTTATGGTGTTGTTGCTCTAACACTGACTTATGGTGTTTTTACTCTTACACTGACTTATGGTGTTGTTGCTCTTACACTGACTTATGGTGTTGTTACTCTTACACTGACTTATGGTGTTGTTGCTCTAACACTGACTTATGGTGTTGTTACCCTTTACAACTGACTTATGGTGTTGTTACTCTTTCACTGACTTAGGTTTGTTGCCTACACTGACGTATGGTGTTGTTACTCTTACACTGACTTATGGTGTTGTTGACTCTAACACTGACTTATGGTGTTGTTACTCTTACACTGACTTATGGTGTTGTTACTCTTACACTGACTTATGGTGTTGTTGCTCTTACACTGACTTATGGTGTTGTTGCTCTTAACAACTGACTAAGGGTTGTTCTCTTACACTGACTTATGGTGTTGTTACTCTTACACTGGACATTAACAGTAGTTTGTTGCTCTTACACTGACATATAGTGTTGTGCTCTTACACTTGGGACTTATGGTGATGTTACTCTTACACTGACTTATAGTGTTGTTGCTCTTACACTGACTTATAGCGTTGTTACTCTTACACTGACTTATAGTGTTGTTACTCTTACACTGACTTATAGTGTTGTTACTCTTACACTGACTTATAGTGTTGTTACTCTTACACTGATTTATAGTGTTGTTACTCTTACACTGACTTATGGTGTTGTTACTCTTACACTGACTTATGGTGTTGTTGCTCTTACACTGACTTATGGTGTTGTTGCTCTTACACTGACTTATGGTGTTGTTACTCTTACAACACTGACTTATTGGTGATGTTTACTCTTACCAACTGAACTTATGGTGTTGTTACTCTACACTGACTATAGTGTTATGTTTGCCTACTTAAACACTGACTTTATGGTGTGTTTGCCTCTTACACTTACCACTGACTTATGGTGTTGTTACTCTTACACTGACTTATGGTTGTTTTAGCACTTACCACAGACTTCTGGTGTTGTTACTCTTACACTGACTTATGGTGTTGTTACTCTTACACTGACTTATGGTGTTGTTACTCTTACACTGACTTATGGTGTTGTTGCTCTTACACTGACTTATGGTGTTGTTACTCTTACACTGACTTATGGTGTTGTTACTCTTACACTGACTTATGGTGGTGTTGCTCTTACACTGACTTTATGTTGTGTAGTTTACTCTTTCACTGACTTATGGAGTTATTGTTAACTCTTACACTGACTTATTTTGTTGTTTGCTCATAACACTGACTTATGTGTTTGGTTACTCTTACACTGACTTATTGGTGTGTTAACATCTACACTGACTTATGGTGTTGTTACTCTACACTGACTTATGGTGTTGTTGCTTTACATCGGCTTTATGTGGTGGTGTTGCTCTTACAACAGACTTAATGGTGGAGTTGCTCTTACACTGACTTATGGTGTTGTTACTCTTACACTGACTTATGGTGTTGTTACTCTTATACTGACTTATGGTGTTGTTACTCTTACACTGACTTATGGTGTTGTTACTCTTACACTGACTTATGGTGGTGTTGCTCTTACACTGACTTATGGTGTTGTTACTCTTACACTGACTTATGGTGTTGTTACTCTTACACTGACTTATGGTGTTGTTGCTCTTACACTGACTTATGGTGGTGTTGCTCTTACACTGACTTATGGTGGTGTTGCTCTTACACTGACTTATGGTAGTGTTGCTCTTGGTAGGTAAGACACATAGGCAACAGTTAGGCAACTTTATTCCGAAACGTTTCACCTACACAGAAGGCTTCTTCAGTCTAATACAGAAAGTAGGCAGGAACAGTAGAGATGTGAAGACGATGTAATCAGTCCATCACCCTTGAAGTCGTAGAATTTGAAGTTGTTAGTCCCTAGGCCTGGAGAAGTTCAGTTCCATAGTCAGGAACTATGGAACTGAACTTCTCCAGGCCGAGGGACTGACAACCTCAAATTCTACGACTTCAAGGGTGATGGACTGATTACATCGTCTTCACATCTCTACTGTTCCTGCCTACTTTCTGTATTCGACTGAAGAAGCCTACTGTGTAGGCGAAACGTTTCGGAATAATGTTGCCTTACTGTTGCCTATGTGTCTTACCTACCAACCTGTCGGTATTGTATACCATTTTGATGTTCAGTGTTGCTCTTACACTGACTTATGGTGTTGTTGCTCTTACACTGACTTATGGTGTTGCTGCTCTTACACTGACTTATGGTGTTGTTGCTCTTACACTGACTTATGGTGTTGTTACTCTTACACTGACTTATGGTGTTGTTGCTCTTACACTGACTTATGGTGTTGTTGCTCTTACACTGACTTATGGTGCTGTTTACTCCTTCCACTGACTTACAGTGTTGTTTGCACTTACACTGACTTATAGTGTTTGCTCCTTACAACTGACTTTATGTGTTGTTACTCTTACACTGACTTATAGTGTTGTTGCTCTTACACTGACTTATAGCGTTGTTACCTTAACAACTGACTTAAATTGTTGTTACTCTTACACGACTTTATTAGTGTTGTACTCTTACAACTGACTTATTAGTGTTGTTACTCTTACACTGACTTATAGTGTTGTTTACTCTTACACTGACTTATGGTGTTGTTACTCTTACACTGACTTATGGTGTTGTTAGCTCTTACACTGACTTATGGTGTTGTTGCTCTTACACTGACTTATGGTGTTGTTACTCTTACACTGACTTATGGTGTTGTTACTCTTACACTGACTTATGGTGTTGTTACTCTTACAAACTTGACTTAAGAGTTGTTGCTCTTATACACTGACTATATGGTGTTGTACACTTACACTGACTTTATGGTGTTGTTACTCTTACACTGACTTTATGTTGTTTGTTACTCTTACACTGACTTATGTGTTTGGTTTGCACTTACACAGTCTTAATGAGTTGTTACTCTACACTGACTTAAGGTGTTTGTTACTCCCTTACCACGACTTATATGTGTTGTTGCTCTTACACTGACTTATGGTGTTGTTACTCTTACACTGACTTATGGTGTTGTTGCTCTTACACTGACTTATAGTGTTGTTACTCTTACACTGACTTATAGTGTTGTTACTCTTACACTGACTTATGGTGCTGTTGCTCTTACACTGACTTATAGTGTTTGTTACTCTTACATTCTGACTTTATGGTGTTGTTGCCTCTTACACTGACTAATAGTGTATTTTTGTTTACTCTTACCTGACCTTATGGTGTTGTTGCTCTTACACTGACTTATAGCGTTATTACTCTTACACTGACTTATGGTGTTGTTACTCTTACACTGACTTATGGTGTTGTTGCTCTTACAACTGACTTATGGTTGTTTGTTACTCTTACAACTGACTTATGTCGTTTTTACTCTTACAACTGACTTATGGTGTTGTTGCTCTTACACCTGACTAATGGTGTAGGTTTCTCTAACACTGACTATATGGTGTAGTTACTCTAACACTGACTCCATGGTGGTTTGTTACTCTAACACTGACTTATGGTGTTGTTGCTCTTACACTGACTTATGGTGTTGTTACTCTTACACTGACTTATGGTGTTGTTGCTCTTACACTGACTTTATGTGTTGTTACTACTTACACTGACACAAGGTTTTGTTTGCCTCTTACAACTGACTTATGGTGTTGTTACTCTAACCACGACTTTATGGTGTTGTTACTCTTACACTGACTTATGGTGGTTTTTGTTCTCTTACATGGGACTCATGGTGATGTTTTGGCTTCTTTAAACACTGACTTAATGGTGGTAGGTTACATCTTACACTGACTTAGTGTTTGTTACAATAACACTGACTTATGGGTGTTGTTACTCTAAACACTGGACTTATGGTGTTGTAACTCTTACACTGACTATGGTGTTGTACACTTACACTGACTTATGGTGTTGTGTACTTCTTACACTTGACTATGGTGTTGTTGCTCATACACTGACTTATTGTGTTGTTACTCCCTTAACACTGACTTATGGTGTTTGTTACACTAACACTGACTTATGGTGTTGTATACTCAACACACAGACTTATGGTGTTGTTACTCTTACACTGACTTATGGTGTATCACTTCGTGTATTTTTCCATTGATAACAATAATCCTAACCCTGGAGTGATTTTCCGGGGGTCCAACGCCCCCCGGCCCGGTCTGTGTCCAGGCCTCCTGGTGGATCAGAGCCTGATCAACCAGGCTGTTGCAGCTGGCTGCACGCAAAACCAACGTACGAGTCCCAAGCCCGACTGTTCAGAACCGGCTTTAGGTGCTTTTTCCAGTGCCACAGCTTAAGACTGCCAGGGGTCTGTTGGAATCCCCCTATGTGTGCAGGGAGGCAGTTGAACAGTCTCGGGCCCCTGACACTTATTGTAAGGTCACCTAAAGTGCTAGTGACACCCCTGCTTTTTCAATGGGGGGGAGGGGATATGGCACAATCGTCTGCCAAAGTCTTTATGCTTTACGTATGGTGATTAAATACTCATAAGTTATCCTCCTAGGATTCACTTTTCAGTTATGAATATACTGTCATGATTTGTTCACATATTATCGATCAATTATGGTTTTATTAAGTAACAACTCATGTTTCCATAGTTTACAACCCGTTTTTGTTTTTATATTATTTACCTTAAAAAAAAAATCTTATAAAAAAGGAAAAAAAAGATTCATAAAATTCAACATTTTTTCATATAAAAAATATTGGTATTTCGGTGATATCCAGTTGTATGATTGTTCTTTTGTTGTTTATGTAAAGGGTAACTAAAACTTTTATATCTCACTCCTGGAGTGATACTATTTAAAAATAATAATTATTTTTTTTTCTGTCTTGTATTTTCAGGCAAACTTTATGAAACTATCAGTATAAACAAATGAATACCTTCTAAATTTAGAGAAAATATTTAATTGATATTGGAAAAATATTAAAGAAAAAGTTCTTATTTCTGCCTCTCCCTTTCCAGTCCGGTTAACTGGTTTCCTTGGATCTCTTCATGCATGTCACTTTGCTCACACTCCAACAGCACATCAAGTCATAAAAACCACTTACCTTCACTCATTCTCTTCTAACATGATCACACTCGCCTGCTGAATGTTCAAACACCTCTGATTCAAAATCTTTATCCCCCTTCCCTTTCCTACGACCTCACCGACCCATCAGTCCCTGCGCTACAGATTTACACACCAATTTAAGTCAATCCTCCTTTAGTGTCCAAACTACCTCAACAATCCCTCCTCAACCCTCTGGATAATACATTTAGTAACCTTGCGTCACCTCCGAATATTCAAACTACGAATTGTCTGCATAATATTCACACCAAATATTACCCCCAAGACTCAACATTCTCGCCTATTCCAAAAAAATGCATAAACAGTGGTCCCCCGCTTTTCGTAGTTCCCGGCAATCGTAAAATTCGCAAATCATAGAGGTATTTTCGTATAAACATGGACTCGCTTTTCATAGGTTGACTCACGAGTCGTAGTTCGTCCGGGACGTGTACCCACGGCGTGAGCCAGGGCGGCAGCCAGTCTGGCATTGTTCACCAGTGAGCGAAGGTCCCCTCACGTGCTCCAGCGAAATATTTTATAATATTCCATTTATTTTAGTGCTTGCAAGTACTAAATAAGCTACCATGGCTCCAAAGAAAGCTCCTAGTGCCAAGCCTGTGGTAAAGAAGGTGAGAAATACGATTGAATTTAAGAAAACCATCATTGAACAATATGAAAGTGGTACAAGTGTGGCCGAACTGTCCAGGATGTATAAGAAACCCTACACAACCTTATGTTCCATAGTGGCCAAGAAAAATGAAATAAAGGATGCTGTTGTTGCAAAGGGAGTAACTATGCTGACAAAAATGAGATCACCAGTACTGGAAGAGGTTGAGAAGTTATTATTGGTGTGGATAAATGAGAAACAATTAGCAGGAGATACTCTTATGACTTCGTTTATTTGTGAAAAGGCTAGGCAGTTGCATGAAGATTTGGTAAAGAAATTGCCTGCAAATAGTGGTGAAGTGAGTGAATTTAAGGCCAGCAAAGGCTGGTTTGAGAGATTTAAGAACCGTACTGGCATACACAGTGTGGTAAGGCATGGTGAGGCTGCCAGTTCGGACCACAAGGCGGCTGAAAAATATGTGCATGAATTCCAGGAGTACATAGAGGCTGAAGGACTGAAACCTGAACAAGTGTTCAATTGTGACGAAACAGGCCTCTTTTGGAAGAAAATGCCAAAGAGGACCTTCATTACACAAGAGGAAAAGGCAATGCCAGGACACAAGCCTATGAAAGACAGGCTGACGCTAATGTTCTGTGCTAATGCTAGTGGGGATTTCAAAGTGAAGCCATTACTAGTGTACCATTCTGAAAATCCCAGAGTGTTCAGGAAAAACAATGTTATGAAGAGTAAATTGTGTGTGTTTTGGAAATCTAATAGTAAGGCATGGGTCACGAGGGAAATTTTCGTCGAGTGGTTCAATGAAGTGTTTGGCCCTAGTGTGAAGGAGTATCTCCTGGAAAAGAAATTGGATCTCAAGTGCCTGCTAGTAATGGACAATGCACCTGCTCATCCTCCAAACTTGGATGACCTAATTTTCGAGGAGTTTGGGTTCATCACAGTAAAGTTCTTGCCCCCGAATACCACTCCTCTCCTCCAACCCATGGACCAGCAGGTTATTGCAAACTTTAAAAAACTCTACACAAAAGCAATGTTTCACAGGTGCTTGACTGTGACCACAGACACTCACTTGACCCTAAGGGATTTTGGAGAGAACACTTCAGCATCCTCCACTGCATAACCCTTATAGGTATGGCTTGGGAGGGAGTGACTACCAGGACTTTGAACTCTGCCTGGAGAAAATTGTGGCCAGATTGTGTCGACAAGAGGGATTTTGAAGGATTTGGGACTGACCCTAATGAGCCTATGTCTGTTGTAAAATCAATTGTGGCACTGGGGAGTTCCATGGGGTTGGATGTGAGTTTGGAGGATGTGGAAGAATTGGTGGAAGACCACAATGAAGAGCTCACCACTGAGGAGCTGCAAGAGCTTCAGCAGGAAGAGCAACACATCGCAGCTCAGAATCTTGCTGCAGAGGAGGAGGAAGAGAGATGGAAGAAGGTGCCTTCTTCAGAAATTAAAGAGATTTTTACTATGTGGGGTAAGATGGAAAGCTTTATGGAGAAACATCACCCTAACAAGGTTGTTGCAAGCCAGGTTGGCAACATGTACAGTGACAAAGTCTTGGGCCATTTTAGGGAAGTGTTAAAGAGACGCCAGAAACAGAGCTCTCTCCACAGTTATTTTGTGAGACAGGACTCCAGTGACTCTCAAGTGGTCCTAGTGGCATTAAGAAACAGAGAAGAGAAGCAACCCCAGAAAGCAATTGGGACC
>NC_069477.1:22439028-22477240 GCF_026875155.1 Cherax quadricarinatus | reverse complement strand
AGCACTGCTACCACTATTGTAGACAGCCTGTCACCAGCACCACTACCACTATCACTATCACCAGCACCACTACCACTATCACCAGTACCACTACCTCTATCAGCAGTACCACTACCTCTATCAGCAGTACCACTACCACTATCACCAGTACCACTACCACTATCACCAGTACCACTACCACTATCACCAGCACCACTACCACTATCACCAGCGCCACTACCACTATCACCAGCGCCACTACCACTATCACCAGTACCACTACCTCTATCACCAGACCACTACCACTATCACCAGCACCACTACCACTATCACCAGCGCCACTACCACTATCTCCAGTACCACTACCACTATCACCATCACCACTACCACTATCACCATCACCACTACCACTATCACCAGCACTACTACCACTATCTCCAGTACCACTACCACTATCACCATCACCACTACCACTATCTCCAGTACCACTACCACTATCACCATCACCACTACCACTATCACCAGCACTACTACCACTATCACCAGCACCATTACCACTATCACCAGCACCATTGCCACTCTCACCAGCACCACTACCATTATCACCAGCACCACTACCACTATCACCAGTGCCACTACCACTATCACCACTACCACTATCACCAGTAACACTACCACTATCACCAGCGCCACTACCACTATCACCAGCACCACTACCGCTATCACCAGTGCCACTATCAGTATCACCAGCACCACTACCACCAGTGCCACTACCACTATCACCAGTACCACTACCACTATCACCAGTACCACTACCACTATCACCAGTTCCATTACCACTATCACCAGTTCCACTACCACTATCACCAGCACAACGTCCATTACCACCAGCACCAGTACAACTATGACCTACACCACTAACACTAACACCACCACCAGTCCCACTAACAACACCACCACTGTCACTAACACCAGCACCACTAACACCACCACTGTCACTAACACCAGCACCACTAACACCACCACTGTCACTAACACCAGCACCACTAACACCACCACCAACACCACCGCAAATACCACAACCACAGCCATCACCACCTACATCATTACTCCCACCTCCACCATGTAAGCATGTATTACAAAGAAAGTAATTTTTAAATATAAATGGTAAGATTTACTCCTTTTGTAATAAAGAGTTCGGGATACATAAATACACACATTAAAATAAATTAATCTTTAATATATAAAAATCAACTATCTTTGGTCTAGAGGTATTTGAACTAACATATGATAATATGTACATGTTACTATAATAAATTATAATTAGCATTTTACTAAAATAATAAATAATTCATAACCCTACACAGGGTACAACTTTCTTGACACTACTGTCTCACTATATATATAATATATATATATATATATATATATATATATATATATATATATATATATATATATAATATATATATATATATATATATATATATATCTATGCTAAAATAATAAATTATAAATAACATTTGTATAATAATAAATTACAATCAACTGCTTCTCACGACACTTATCCGGTCGAGGCAAGTCACATGACACTATTCAGTGTACACTACAACCAGGCCATCTTCAGTGTCACACGACACCCTTTTCATCTCAGTTTTCCACTACGGTCCTGTGCATATCTCAGTGTTCCACTCCATCATACGTCCCTAAGTTTCACACTACGGTCCTGGCCCAGTTCAGTGTAACACTCCAACCTTTTCTTCATGTAATGTCCCACTAAACAGCATCTGATGATTCCGGCCCACAGTTGATCAGTGTAGACGGTGAGTCCACAGACATCACCGGTAGTCCAGTAAATCCTCTCCAAAGCCGGTTGACACACCGCTAGCCGAACACCATGCTGCAAGCTCACTGAATGCGGCCGTCAAGTAACTGAGGCCAACAGACTCAGTGAGCTGCGGTGAGCGGTTCTTCTAACGCCAGTAGACGTGTACCCTTAGGTGGTCAGGTACCTACTGCTTAGGTGCGTACAGTGAGGCACTCAGGAACTTACTGTTTCTAAAGCCAGTAGACGTGTACGATTAGGTGGTCAGGTACCTACTGCTTAAGTGCGTACAGTGAGGCGCTCAGGTACATAATGTTGCTGAAGCCAGTAGACGTGTACCCTTAGGTGTTCAGGTACCTACTGCTTAGGTGCGTACAGTGAGGCGCTCAGGTACATTCTGTTGCTAAAGCCAGTAGACTGTACCCTTAGGTGGTCAGGTACCTACTGCTTAGATGCGCACCGTGAGGCACTCAGGATTATTATTACAATCAAGGGGGAAGCGCTAAACCCGGAGGATTATACAGCGCCTGGGGGGGATGTGGAAGGCATTCAGGCTTAATTTGGGGAACTGGAGCACAGATCCAATTCCCTAAATCAAGAGCCCCTCACCAACATCAAGGAACCTTCCTTGAGGGGAGGCACTCAGGAACTTACTGCTTACAGCATACCGTGAGGTGCTAAGGTACACAATGTTTCTAAAACCAGTAGACTGTACCCTTAGGTGGTCAGGCACCTACTGCTTAGGTGCGTATCGAGAGGCGCTCAGGTACTTCATGTAGCTGAAGCCAGTAGACTGTACCCTTAGGTGGTCAGGTACCTACTGCTTAGGTGCGTACAGTGAGGCGCTCAGGTACATACTGTTTCTAAAGCCAGTAGACGTGTACCCTTAGGTGGTCAGGTACCTACTGCTTAGATGCGCACCGTGAGGCACTCAGGAACTTACTGCTCTAAGGCCGGCTCAGCAGTCCCCACATTGGGTTTGATGACGTACCCAGTGGTACTGCCGGCCGGCAGGTTAACTATTTAACCGCTAGTTTGGCAGGGGGCCGCAACAGCATGTATAAAGTTAAATCTTTAACTAATAATAACACATATCAGTCATTGTGTGATACTCGGTTGTCTGTAAGCTCAGTCAAGTTTTTTTACTAATTTTTTTATTGCGATAAATTTACATACACTCAAACTAAACTTAATGGCTACTATCCTGTTCACATAAAACATCAAAAACTTATGACAAGAAGTAGACACAAACATATTAAACGATGTTTAACTAGTGTACATTTTGTAAGTTTTAAACAGAAAACTGAAAATGCTCCAACACACTTGAGTTTCTCTCTTTGTAGGCAAAGAGGAAATGTTTTAACCAAAGTAACAGAGGGTTTGATCTGAACAATTTAAAGGTCCTCGTTTAAAGATACCCAAAGAAAAGATAAATAAAATGCATCCCCTTAATTTGGAGATACTCTCCCCCTCCCCAACCCCAACAATACCAATCCCCATCCCACCCACGCATTTTAAAGATTTACCCTCAAGGATAGCTGAAACTATGATACCGAACAGTTTGCTCTGTAACAGAATGTTACCTTAATGCTGGACTGAGAGAGAAACTGAGAACACTGGGTGAGCCTGGCCGTGCTTGTCACAGACACAGGAACATTACAGAATTATCAATGTTCACTAAGCGGGAAACTGAAGAATGACAAACGCTCGACTCAATCGCTCCTTTTACGTAAGTGCAAGAGTCTCATCCTGGCATACCATTGGTCGTCGTCATCACCTTAAGTCTCTTTCACGCGAGGTTATTGGCTTTCTCAAGTAAGAGGCGTGTCCGTACACAGTGAAATTTGGAGACAAATGACTTGTGCTAAATTGACTCATTCCGAAATACGATCTGCAGTAGTTTGTATTCACAATTTACTCCTTACGTACCCTATATATATATATATATATATATTTATTATCACACTGGCCGATTCCCACCAAGGCAGGGTGGCCCGAAAAAGAAAAACTTTCACCATCATTCACTCCATCACTGTCTTGCCAGAAGGGTGCTTTACACTACAGTTTTTAAACTGCAACATTAACACCCCTATATATATATATATATATATATATATATATATATATATATATATATATATATAATATATATATATATATATATATAAATATATATATATATATATATATATATATATATATATATATATATAATATATATATATATATATACACACACACTTACACTTGCGACGATGCTCAAGCCGACCAATATAGTCTACATGGTCTTAACTGTTCGAAAACCAAGGGCTGGCACGCAAGACACAATGAAGCCAACGACATCATAAAGAGAACCCTTGCTACAGCTGGATGCCCAGCTGAGAGGGAGCCCCGATCACTAGCAGCCAACAATACCCACAACCCAGCAAACCGCCTCCACTGGATCACCATCCTTGGAAGAATGGCAAGCTCTTAGCATGGGACTATACCTGTGTGTCCACACTGGCTGACACCTATATCCATCACAGTGTTGGGCGACAGGGAGGAGCTGCTGACCACAGGGAGGAGTACAAGATCAGCATGTACAGGGACATAAGCCAACAGTATCAATTTGTCTCAGTGGGATCAGAGACCTTGGGATCATGGAGAAAAATGTCACACATTTTCTTAAAGTACTGAGTTCCAGACTCATCGACTCCACCAGGGACCTCAGCTCTTCAGTGTGGCCATCCAGAGGGAAAATACATGCTGCATGCTGGGCTCACCTGCAGTTTCGGAGGAGCTGGAGGAGATTCATAATCTTTGATATATTGTACCAATGAATTCATATTAGTGTTTTCTGTCAATGTATTTTGTCTATAAATAAAGTTCACATGTAATACAAAATATAAGGGGTGGTAGGAGAATAAAATATTCAAACAGCTCCGGGGAGAACCGTAAGTTTTCCCTGAGGTACGTTTATTGTCTTCTCTGAGGATGAGGGTCCCCAGTAAAGTTCTAGAGGTGGTACCTCCCTATATATTAATCTATTATATATATATATATATATATTTGTATATGTAGGAGCTCAAGACCCGAGGTTCATTGAAGCAGCCGTGGGGTGGGACACCTTTGCCGAATCCTCCAGTAGACCAGCTCCTCCCAAAGAGCACAAAATCCCACTGGGACAAACCGATCTTGAAAAAAATCGCGAACATAATGCTCTTTAACAATTCAGGAAAGGACAAAGCTCGTCTTCTAGCGGTGAAGGCAACACATTCAGGAGATGTCTTCTAGCTGTTCCCAATTTCTCCCTGGGCACTCGACTCGACCAACAGGCCATTGCAAATACACTTACCCAAGTGTATTTGCAACGGCTGATCAATTCGGACTACATGGTCTCGTGTGTCACACATCATGCTAGACATGAGGTCAACGATATCATAAAGAGAAGCTTTTATGATGTCGTTGTCCACCTCAACGTGAACCCCAAGTAGATAGGTCTGCTGGAAGTCTAAAGCGTCCTGATGGAGCCACTGTGCTACCCTGGAAGGATGGTAAGCAGATTGCCTGGGACTACACCTGTGCTGCCACACTGGCAGACACCTACTTGTCATACTCCATAGCTCAAGGGGGTGGTGCTGCCAGTCACAGGGAGACTCAAAAGACCCACAAATATGAAGACCTTGCCCCTTGCTATAACTTCATCACAATAGGGTCGGAGACCCTGGGAGCATGGGGCAAGTGTGTTCTAAAGTTCCTCTAAGAGTTGGGTGAAAAACTCATCACAGAAACCAAGGATGACAGGGCAGCCAGCTTCATCTTTCAAAGACTCAGTGTTGCGATCCAGAGGGGAAATGCCTGCAGCATTCTGGCCACACGGCCCACCGCCTGGGAGATTGAGGAAGCATTCGAGTTGTAGCTCTGTTCTTCTACTCCCTATTGTGATTTTGTCACTGCATTCTGTCTTTAAATAAAGTCAACATAGAATACACGGGGTGGTAGGAGAAAATATTCTGGTACTCGGACCCAAAAGTAACACACCTAGCTTGGCTGGGTGCTGGTTTTGTGGATTGGGTAGTCCTGTGGGTTTGAGGTGTCATGTGGTTCTCGCTCACAATGGGGGGGAATACAACTTTTTATATATTAAATTAAATATATATATATATATATTTTATATATATATATATAAATTTTAAAATTTGGTTGTGTGTGTTGTGTGTGTGGTGTGTGTTTTTTCCCTTTTTCCTTGGGAAAATTAAATACTTAGAATTCAAAATTTTTTTGATTTAAGAAAAAAAATCTTTTGCTTTTCAGATTTTTAATTATTAAGGGAATAAAAAATTTAAAAATTAAAAATTTACAGAAACCTACGAAAAAAAAACGTTCCTTTTCCCCACTTTTTTTTTGCTCAAAATAGATCAAAAACTGTTGTTTTTCATCAATTTTTTTGGGGGACTTTACAAAATTTTTACCCTGAGTTCATAAGGGAAATACCCAAAAAATTTATAAAATGGGAAAAAGGATTTAAAATACCCAAAAATGTATTATAAAATCTTTTAAAGTTTTAGAATACTTTTTAAACCCAAAAGGGGGCAACCACCCCTTTTTTCAACAAAAAATAGTTTTCCCCTTACCCGGGAAAAAAATTTGGTTGATATCCCTTTCTCTTTTTAAAGACTTTTAATATTAAATTTGTTTTTAAAAAATCTTGATACAGAAAAAAATTTTTGTTAAAGAAATTTCCCCCAAATGTAAAGGGAGTGTCTAAAAAGATTCCTTTTGAAAAAATTTTGCGATAAAGTTTATTAGGGGTAAAAATGTTAAAAATCCGAAAAAAGATTAAAAAAAAATTTTGATTAAAAACACAGGATTCCAATCCCATTTATTCATGTAAAATTTTTAACCTCCAATTGATTTTAAAAACATTGAAAAGTAGAATCAAGAAAATGCAGGTCGACGGGGAAATAATTGAATCTTTTTTTCAAAAAAAGCAGTTTTGAAATAATATGAATAATTTCCCTTTTGGTTTATATAAAAAAAATCCATTTATAATTAAAGAATTTGGGAAGAATTTTTTAATACACTGGGCAAATAATAATTTAAAAAATTTTCTTTAAAAAATTTTTTGGGGGTTTTTTGCAAAGGACCGTCCCTTGGGTCGGGGGCGCGTCGGGGGTTTAACCGTTTGGGGGTTGATAGGAGGGGTTGGGGAAGACCCCTTTTTTAAAACCTTCCTTGGTCTTTACTTTCTAGTTCCTTAATAATGGAGTTCACAAAGCGGGAAAATTTTTCTTTTCTTTCAGATGGGGTTTTTCCATATATAATATATTTTTATATATATAAATTTTAATTTTTTTATTTTTTTAAATATTTTAAATATTTTATATATATTATATAATATTTAAAATTTTTACAGATGAAAAAAAAGGAGGGGTTTGGAAAAGGGTAGGGGGGGGTGTGGGGGAAACCATTTTACAGTGAAAAAACCCTAAGTAACATTTTTAGATAAAGGGGTAAAGAGGTTTTTTTGGTTTTTATTTGGAAAAGGGGGTTTGAAAAGGGGGGGGAGGGGGGGGGGGTTTTGGCAATGTTGCAGGTGATATGGGGGGATTACTAAAACATGAAGATTTTTTACGAGGAAGTGAGGGTCAATTAAGTTTGTAAAAAGGGGGGATTTTTTTCCCCCTAAAAGTCCTTAGCAAATGTTATACAAAAGTGGGGGTTTTTTTAATATATTTATAGTAGGGTTGTAAAAAATAAATTTTTCAGGGGGGCTTGCAAGACGGGATTAAAAGATAAAGAAAACAACATAAAAGTGGGGGGGTTGCACAGTTTTCTCTTTTTCTAGGGGCCCCCCCCTGTTCTTGGGAGATTCTGAAAAGAAGTTGAGATTTTTTGGAAAGGGTAGGGGGATTTAAAAAAAAAAATTTAAAAGTGAATATAAAAGAGTAGGTTTTTGGAAAAAAAAAAACGATTTTTAAAATTTGGGGTACAATTAAAATTTTGGAGGGGGGTGAATTATTTTAGATATTTGGGAAATTTGGGGGCTGTCACGGGGGGGGGCATAAAAAATAATTGATTATGAGGGGGGGAAAAAGGTACGGGCATTAGGGCTGTGGAGACAAAAACTTTGTCCCTTGGAGGCAAAGAGGGGGGGGTTTTAAGATAGTTTTACCAACCTTTATTTGTGAAGCAGGGGGGAAAATTTTTCACGGGGGGGAAGGGGTAGGGGATGGGGGACTCATTCTGAGGGCAATGTGTGGGTTTGAAAAATAAGAGAGAATTGAATTTTTAAGTTAGGGGGGGGTCGGGGGGGGGTTCCCAAAATTTTCCAAGGGTGAGGGGAAGGGGTTTTTTGAGGGGGGTTTAGACCCCTGAGGAATGGACGATACGAAGACTTCAAGGTTATATTTGGATGGAAGGGAAGGCGTGTACGCTTCGGCCTAAAGGGGTTGGGGGGGAGGGGGGGAAAAGGATTTCGTGTGCGGGGGGGTTGGACTTCCCGGGGGGGGGTTGCGGGGGCTGTTTTGTAGGAGTAATGGGGGGGGAAAAAATATTTTTAATTACCTTGGGCCCGGGGGGTGTGAGCAAAGTAACATTTATAAGGGATTTTTCCCCGGGAAAAAAAAGGGGGGGCCGGGGTTTTAATTCCGGAAGGAATACTTGCCTCCCTGAAGGGGGGGGTCAATGTTGCAGTTTAAAAACTTAGTTAAACCCCTTCGGGGAAACAGTATTAATATGGGGAAATTTTTTTTTTTCCCACCCCGCCTTTTTGTGAATGGGGCCCGTGGCTAATAAATAAAAAAAATATTATATTATATATATTATATATATATATATAAATATCAAAACAACCATGTGAAAGAACAGTAAAAAATTTCCCACACTTTCGGTTTCTACAGAAATTTTCTATGATATTCTTGGATTATATATATATATTTAAAAATAAAATTATATTAAAATATTTATAAAAAAAATATATTATTTTTATAAATATATTAATAAAAATTTTTAAATAAATTTTATATATTTATAATATATAAAAAATAATAATATATTATATATGTAATAATTTATAAAAATAATTAAAATATTTATTATATAAATTTTCAATAAACCAGTAAACAGGGGGTGTCAAAATATGCAAAACAAAACCCCTCGAAAGAATAAGAAAAATTTCCAAAACCTTTCGGACTACTCACATATCAAGGGGGAAATATGAAAAAGGAAGCACCAAGGAATTTATAAGGGGGCGGGGACCCTCATATCAATCCCACAACGGGGTTTAAAAACGGACCCCGGCAGCCCCAAGGAATCCTTTGCAAAATACCCCCAAGATTATTTGTCCCTGTATTATTAAATTCACCCAAATTCTATTAATTATAAAATGGAACTAATTTATTAAAACCAAAGGAAATTTTTTATTATTGTCAAAACTCTTTTTAGAAACAAATTCAAATTTTATTCCCTTGACCTGGGGCTGCTTGAATTCTTTTTCAACTTTTTTTAAAATCAAATTTTGGGTGGGTAAAATCCTTTAAAGAATAAAAAAACATTGGAATCTTTCCTTCTAAGTTTTTATGTTTTTTTTAACTTAGTTCAGATTTTTACCAGTTTGACCGTAATAAACTTTATCGCAATTTACAAGGAATTTATGACACATCCTAGTTTTGGGGGGAAATTCTTATCAAAAAGTTTTTTTACTTTAAAAATTTTTGAATACAACTTTAATATTAAAAGTCTTAAGAAGGAAAAGGGATATCAAAAAAAATTTTCATTAAGGGAGAAAAAACCACAATTTTTTTGTTGAATAAGGCGGGTTCCCTTTTTTGGGGTTTTTAAAAATTTCCTACAACTTTAAAAATTTTCCATTAATTTCTTGGGTATTTTAAATATTACCTATTTCAAAATTTTTTATGTTTTCTTCCCTTGTTTTACGAAAGTTTTTTTGTTGATATTTTTAAGTTTCTTTCTGAGAACTCTTAAAAATGATTTACCATTGCCAGTTCCTACTACATTAACTTATTAAATTTTCATTGTTTTTGCAAAATTTTTTATTTTAAAAGATAAGTTTTTTTCACCAAATTGGTATGGGGAATGGGAAATCCCTTTCACCTTTTTTTAGTAAAAACCTTTACGGAAAAAATTTTTTTTAAAAAAAGGTTCTTTTAAAAACCAATCCCCCAAAGAAACTAAAAAAGGGTTTAATTTTTTTTGATTTTGTTCTTTCCCCCAAAAAAAGAGATTACACCATTTTTCTTGGGAAATTAAAAAGCTTACCCCCTTTTATAAAATTTTTTTTGATTTGAGAAAATAACTCATTCCTTTTTCTAGATTTTTAAATTTTAAGGGGGAATAAAAATTCAAATTTAAAAAAATTTTCAGAAAACCCAAAATAACTGTTTATATGTCCACTATTATTCCTCGCATCAAGATAAGTTCAAAGTTGTTTTCTCTCAAGGTTTTTTAATTTCGAATTTTTTGTCCTAGTTCATAATGGGAATATCCAAAATTTAAAATAGGGAATGATTTTTTTAAAAAAAAACCAAAAAATGTAATTTAAATCTTTTAAAGTTGCTAAAAAAAAACTTTTTATAACCCCAAAAAAGGGCAACCAGCCTTATTTTAACTAAAAAATATTTGGTTTTTTCCCCCTTCCATAAAAATTGGGGGTATGCCTTCTCTTTTTAAGACTTTTTAAAATTAAAGTTTATTTTAAAATCTTGTACATAAAAAAAAAAATTTTGATTAAAAAATTTCCCCCCCCAAAATGTGATGGGGGGTCTATAAGATTTTCCCTTTTAAAATTTCGATAAGTTTATTACGGTCAAAAAAATGGGAAAAATCTCGAACTAAGATTAAAACAACATAAATATAGCATTAGAACTGGACAAGATTCCAATGCTCTATTTTATTCATGTAAGAGATTTTAACCATCCAATTGATTTTCAAAAAGTTGAGAAAGTAGTATCAAGCAAGTCCATGGTCGACAGGAATATAATTGAATCTTGTTTCATAAAAAGCAGTTTTGACAATAATATGAATATTTCCTTTGGTTTATATAAATTAGATCCATTTAAAATTTAAATAGAATTTGGGTAGAATTTAATAATACACTGGACAAATAAATAGCTTGGGGTGGAGTTTTGCAAAGGACCTGTCCAAGTTGGCTCGCCGCGCGCGTCACGTGTTTAACCGTTGTGGGATCTGATAGTGAGGTGCTGGCCGACCCCTTATATAGCTTCCTTGGATGCTTCACTTTCATAGTTCCTTGATAATGTGAGTAGTCACGAAAGCGCTTGGAATTTCTCTATTCTTTCAGAGTGGTTGTTTTGCATATATATATATATATATTATATATATATATATATATATATATATATATATTATATATATATATATATATATATATGTAGTAGGTTGGTAGACAGCAACCACCCAGGGAAGTACTTCCGTCCTGCCAGATGAGTGTGAAACAGAAACCTGTAACTGTTTTGCATGATGATAGGATTGCTGGTTTCTTTTTCTGTCTCATAAACACGCTAGATAACAGGGATATCTTGCTACTCGTACTTAGACTTTGGTCACACTTGACAGACATGCACATGCATATATATATACATACATCTAGGTTTTTCTCCTTTTTCTAAATAGCTCTTGTTCTTCTGTATTTCTTCTATTGTCCATGAGGAAGTGGAAAAGAATCTTTCCTCCGTAAGCCATGCGTGTCGTATGAGGCGACTAAAATGCCGGGAGCAATGGGCTAGTAACCCCTTCTCCTGTAGACACTTACTAAAAAAGAGAAGAAGAAAAACTTTTATAAAACTGGGATGCTAAATGTGCGTGGATGTAGTGCGGATGACAAGAAACAGATGATTGCTGATGTTATGAATGAAAAGAAGTTGGATGTCCTGGCCCTAAGCGAAACAAAGCTGAAGGGGTAGGAGAGTTTCAGTGGGGGAAATAAATGGATTAAATCTGGAGTATCTGAGAGAGTTAGAGCAAAGGAAGGGTAGCAGTAATGTTAAATGATCAGTTATGGAAGGAGAAAAGAGAATATGATGTGTAAATTCAAGAATTATGTGGATTAAAGTAAAGGTTGGATGCGAGAAGTGGGTCATAATAAGCGTGTATGCACCTGGAGAAGAGAGGAATGCAGAGGAGAGAGAGAGATTTTGGGAGATGTTAATGAATGTATAGGAGCCTTGAACCAAAGTGAAGAGTAATTGTGGTAGGGGACCTGAATGCTAAAGTAGGAGAAACTTTTAGAGAGGGTGTGGTAGGTAAGTTTGGGGTGCCAGGTGTAAATGATAATGGGAGCCCTTTGATTGAACTTTGTATAGGAAGGGGTTTAGTTATAGGTAATACATATTTTAAGAAAAAGAGGATAATAAGTATACAAGATATGATGTAGGGCGAAATGACAGCAGTTTGTTGGATTATGTATTGGTAGATAAAAGACTGTTGAGTAGACTTCAGGATGTACATGTTTATAGAGGGGCCACAGATATATCAGATCACTTTCTAGTTTGTAGCTACACTGAGAGTAAAAGGTAGATGGGATACAAGGAGAATAGAAGCATCAGGGAAGAGAGAGGTAAGGTTTATAAACTAAAAGAGGAGGCAGTTAGGGTAAGATATAAACAGCTATTGGAGGTAGATGGGCTAATGAGAGCATAGGCAATGGGGTCGAAGAGGTATGGGGAAGGTTTAAAAATGTAGTGTTAGAGTGTTCAGCAGAAGTTTGTGGTTACAGGAAAGTGGGTGCGGAGGGAAGAGGAGCGATTGGTGGAATGATGATGTAAAGAGAGTAGTAAGGGAGAAAAAGTTAGCATATGAGAAGTTTTTACAAAGTAGAAGTGATGCAAGGAGGGAAGACTATATGGAGAAAAAGAGAGGGGTTAAGAGAGTGGTGAAGCAATGTAAAAAGAGAGCAAATGAGAGAGTGGGTGAGATGTTATCAACAAATTTTGTTGAAAATTAGAAAAAGTTTTGGAGTGAGATTAACAAGTTAAGAAAGCCTAGAGAACAAATGGATTTGTCAGTTAAAAATAGGAGAGGAGAGTTATTAAATGGAGAGTTAGAGGTATTGGGAAGATGGAGGGAATATTTTGAGGAATTGTTAAATGTTGATGAAGATAGGGAAGCTGTGATTGCGTGTATAGGACAAGGAGGAATAACATCTTGTAGGAGTGAGGAAGAGCCAGTTGTGAGTTTGGGGGAAGTTCGTGAGGCAATAGGTAAAATGAAAGGGGGTAAGGCAGCCGGGATTGATGGGATAAAGATAGAAATGTTAAAAGCAGGTGGGGATATAGTTTTGGAGTGGTTGGTGCAATTATTTAATAAATGTATGGAAGAGGGTAAGGTACCTAGGGATTGGCAGAGAGCATGCATAGTTCCTTTGTATAAAGGCAAAGGGGATAAAAGAGTGCAAAAATTATAGGGGGATAAGTCTGCTGAGTATACCTGGTAAAGTGTATGGTAGAATTATTATTGAAAGAATTAAGAGTAAGACGGAGAATAGGATAGCAGATGAACAAGGAGGCTTTAGGAAAGGTAGGGGGTGTGTGGACCAGGTGTTTACAGCGAAACATGTAAGTGAACAGTATTTAGATAAGGCTAAAGAGGTCTTTGTGTCATTTATGGATTTGGAAAAGGCGTATGACAGGGTGGATAGGGGGGCAATGTGGCAGATGTTGCAAGTGTATGGTGTAGGAGGTAGGTTACTGAAAGCAGTGAAGAGTTTTTACGAGGATAGTGAGGCTCAAGTTAGAGTATGTAGGAAAGAGGGAAATTATTTCCCAGTAAAAGTAGGCCTTAGACAAGGATGTGTGATGACACCGTGGTTGTTTAATATATTTCTAGATGGGGTTGTAAGAGAAGTAAATGCGAGGGTCTTGACAAGAGGCGTGGAGTGTTAAAAGATAAAGAATCACACACAAAGTGGTAGTTGTCACAGCTGCTCTTTGCTGATGACACTGTGCTCTTGGGAGATTCTGAAGAGAAGTTGCAGAGATTGGTGGATGAATTTGGTAGGGTGTGCAAAAGAAGAAAATTAAAGGTGAATACAGGAAAGAGTAAGGTTATGAGGATAACAAAAAGATTAGGTGATGAAAGATTGAATATCAGATTGGAGGGAGAGAGTATGGAGGAGGTGAATGTATTCAGATATTTGGGAGTGGACGTGTCAGCGGATGGGTCTATGAAAGATGAGGTGAATCATAGAATTGATGAGGGAAAAAGAGTGAGTGGTGCACTTAGGAGTCTGTGGAGACAAAGAACTTTGTCCTTGGAGGCAAAGAGGGGAATGTATGAGAGTATAGTTTTACCAACGCTCTTATATGGGTGTGAAGCATGGGTGATGAATGTTGCAGCGAGGAGAAGGCTGGAGGCAGTGGAGATGTCATGTCTGAGGGCAATGTGTGGTGTGAATATAATGCAGAGAATTCGTAGTTTGGAAGTTAGGAGGAGGTGCGGGATTACCAAAACTGTTGTCCAGAGGGCTGAGGAGGGGTTGTTGAGGTGGTTCAGACATGTGGAGAGAATGGAGCGAAAAAGAATAACTTCAAGAGTGTATCAGTCTGTAGTGGAAGGAAGGCGGGGTAGGGGTCGGCCTAGGAAAGGTTGGAGGGAGGGGGTAAAGGAGGTTTTGTGTGTGAGGGGCTTGGACTTCCAGCAGGCATGCGTGAGCGTGTTTGATAGGAGTGAATGGAGACAAATGGTTTTTAATACATGACGTGCTGTTGGAGTGTGAGCAAAGTAACATTTATGAAGGGGTTCAGGAAAACCGGCAGGCCGGGCTTGAGTCCTGGAGATGGGAAGTACAGTGCCTGCACTCTGAAGGAGGGGTGTTAATGTTGCAGTTTAAAAACTGTAGTGTAAAGCACCCTTCTGGCAAGACAGTGATGGAGTGAATGTTGGTGAAAGTTCTTCTTTTTCGGGCCACCCTGCCTTGGTGGGAATCGGCCAGTGTCATAATAAAAATAATAAATATATATATATATATATATATATATATATATATATATATATATATATATATATATATATATATATAATATATATAAAGCCTTCTTATAGTTCAAGAAAATGCAATCTACCCACCCCTTCTCTCTCTCTTTTCTCTCACTGCTGTCACCTTGTATTAGATCTCCAGTTGGTTTGTGGCACAGGAATTCCTGTCCTTTAATCCGTGCTGCTTGTCACTGACAAGATCATTCCTTTCTAGTTGCTCCTACATGCTTCACCACTCTGATAATCTTCTCCAAGACTTTGCAAACTGTGCATGTTGGGGATACTGGTCTGTAGTTTAGTGATGCGTGTCTGTCTCCTTTTTTAAAAATTAGGACTACATTTGCTGTCTTCCATAACTCAGGTAGTTGCCCTGTTTCTACACATTTGTTGAAGATTGTTGTTAGTGGTACACAGAGAACCTCTACTCACTCTCTGAGTCCATGGACAGCTGTCATCCGGTTCCACTGCCTTTGTGGTTTCTAGTTTACTTAGCAGCCTACTCACCTATTCCTCGGTTGTACGTACTGTGTCTAGCAATGGTGGTGTACCCTACCCCTCCATGTTTCAGGAGTTATTTCATTCTTCACTTTGAATACTTCTTTAAATTTCATATTGAGCTCCTCACATACTTCTCGGTCATTTCTTGTGATCTCACCTCCTTTTTCCCTCAGCCTGATTACCTGCTCCTTGACTGTTATTTTCCTCCTGATGTGACTACAACAGCTTTGGGTCGGACTTGACTTTCGCTGCTATGTCATTTTCGTATTGTTATTGATCCTCCCTCCTGACTCGTGCACATTAATTTCTGGCTTTCAACTATTCTCCTTATTCTCCTTGGTCCTTTGCCTACTGTGCTTCTTCCATTCTCCATCTCATTTAGTTTTGGGTGTGTGAGTGTGAGTGTTTTTGTGTTTTGTAGTATTTGTGTGTGTGTGTGTGTGTGTGTGTGTGTGTGTGTGTGTGTGTGTGTGTGTGTGTGTGTACCCACCTAGTTGTGTTTGCAGGGGTTGCGTCATAGCTCCTGGCTCTGTCTCTTCACTAGTCACTACTAGGTCCTCCCTCTGCCTGATCCATAAGCTTTATTATACCTCGTCTTAGAACTATGTATGGATCCTGCCTCCACTACATCACTGTCCAGACTGTTCGACTTCCTGACAACTCTGTGACTGAAGAAATACTTATTAACAACCCTGCGATTCATCTGAGTCTTCAACTTCCAACCGTGACCCGTTGTCCCTGTGTCCCATCGCTGGAACATCCTGTCTCTGTCCACCTTGTCGATTCCTCTCAGTATTTTATATGTCGTTATCATATCCGCCATCTCTCCTGTCCTCCAGTGCCGTCACGTCGATTTCCTTTAACCTCTCCTCGTAGGACACATCCCTTAGCTCCGGGATTAGTATTGTTGCAAACCTTTGTACTTTCTCTAGTTTCCTTACGTGCTTGACTAGGTGTGAGTTATAAACTGGTGCCGAATACTCTAATATGGGCCTAACGTACACGGTGTACAGGGTCCTGAATGATTGCTTATTAATATGTTGGAATGCTCTTCTTATGTTTCCTAGGCGCCCGTGTGCTGCAGCAGTTATTTTGTTGATATGCATCTCAGGAGATGTGCCCGGTGTTATGCTCATCCCAAGATTCTTTTCCTTGAGTGAGGTTTGTAGTTGCTGGGCCCCCTAGACTGTACTCCGTCTGCGGTTTTCTTTGCCCTTCCCAAATGTTCATGACTTTGCACTTGGTGGAGATGAACTTCAGGAGCCAGTTTCAGGACCAGTCCTGCAGCATGTCCAGATCCCTTTGTAGTTCTGCCTGGTCCTCGTCTGATTGAATTCGTCTCATCAACTTCACATCTGCAAACAGGGACTCCTCTGAATCTATTCCTTCCGTCATGTCGTTCACAATGCGAGGAACAGTACTAGTCGTAGGACTGACCCCTGAGGAACCCCGTTCGATACAAGCGCCCACTCTGACATCTCGCCATGTACCATGACTCCCTGTAGTCTTCCTGACAGGTATTCCATGATCAACTGCAATTCCTTTCCTGTTATCCATGCCTAGTCCTCCAGCTTTTGCACTAATCTCTTGTGTGAGATTGAGTCTAACGCCTTCTTTCAGTCCAAGAAAATGCAATCTACCCACCCCTCTCTTGTCTTACTGCTGTCACCCTGTCATAGAACTCCAATAGGTTTGTGACACAGTATTTCCCATCCCTGAAATCGTGCTCACTCTCGTTGATAAGCTCATTCCTTTCAAGGTGCTCTGCCACTCTCCTCTTGATAATCTTTTTCTTGACTTTGCATAATATACATGTCAGTGACACTGCTCTGTAGTTTAATGCTTCTTGTCTGTCTTCTTTCTTAAAAATTGAGATTGCATTTGCTGTCTTCCATACCTCAGGCAGTCGCCCTCTTTCGATAGATGTGTTGAAGATTGTTGGTAGTGGTACACATAGTGCCTCTGCTCCCTCTCTTAGGACCCATTGAAAGATGTTATCCAGCCCCATTGCCTTTGAGGTATCTCACTCGCTTAGCAGCCTCTTCACTTCTTCCTCAGTTGTATTTGTGTCCTACACTTGGTTGTGCACCCCACCTCTCCGTCTTTCTGGAGTCCCTACTGTCTCCCACGTGAACACTCTTTTGAATCTAATGTTGAACTCATCACGTACTTCATGGTCGTTTCTTGTGAGCTCCCCTCCTTCCTTCCCCAGCTCGATTACCTGGTTCTTGACTGTTCTCGTTATGTGCCTGTACAACAGCATTGGGTCAGATTAGGCTCTCGCTGCTATGTCATTTTCATATTGTCATTGGGCCTCCCTTCTTAACTGTGCATATTCATTTCTGGCTCTCTGACCGCTCTCCATATTCTCCTGGGTTCTTTGCCTTCTATACTTCTTCCATTATCTACACACTTGGTTTTGGCCTCTCTACACCTTTGGGTGAACAAAAGCCTCATCCTTTCTCGTTATTTCTGTTACCCTTGGGCACAAACCTGTCCTCATCCTTGCATATTGTTGTCACAAATTCCATCTCGTCTACTGACTTTCCTGCCAGTTCTCTGTCCCACTGAACCCAGTGCAGGAAATTCCTCATGCCTGTGTAGTCCCCTTTCCTGTAGTTTGGCTTCATTCATCCCGCTTTTCCTGCTTCCCTCTCCACTTGTAAGACTACTATATATTCGAAGCTCAGAACCACGTGATCACTGACCCCGAGGGGTCTTTCATATGTGATGTCCTCTATATCTACACTACTCAAGGTGAATACTAGGTCCGGTCTTGCTGGCTCATCCTTTCCTCTTTCTCTGCTAGTGTCCCTTTCATGTCCCTTCCCTTCCTGTAGTCGGAGAGTCTGACTGCACGTACAAACCCCACCCGTGGTATGGTTTGTTTGCAATCGCGTAATTACGATTTTGTGAATCGTCATCTTAACCCTCCACGTAGCTGGGCCCCCATGTGGTTGTAGGTTCTCCCAGTCGATATCCTTGTGATTGAAGTCACTTATAATCAGCGGCTTTGCCATGCTCACATGAGCCCTTCTGGGCACTTCAGCTAGTGTGTCAACCATCACTCTATTGCTCTCATCATACTCTTGCCTTGGCCTCCTGCTGTTGTGTGGAGTGTTATACATCACTGTAATTACCACCTTGGGACCTGCAGACTGATGTGTTCCTATTATGTAGTTTCTTGCTTCTCTTCTGTCTTCTCTGTTCCCTCTGTCTTTCCTCAGGATCTCATATCCCGATGGAAAGATGACACCTGTTATCATTCCTATGAGCTTGGTTTCTGTGAGAACTATGATGTCTGGTGATGCCTCTTTGAATCTTTTGTGCTACTCCTCCCTTTACTCGTTATTTCATCAGTGTTGGTACACCATACCTTCAGTTTCCTCTCCAACACTGTGTTCTGGGGGTCTGTGAAGGTGGGGGATCTGTCAGTGTGTTGTGGTATTCTACAGCGTAGTGCGGGGTGGGGGCTGTAATTGTGGACTGTGGTTTGTGTTGGGATAGTGTATTGGTTGATGGGTTCTGGAGGTGGTTCTGTGTGTGCTTGTGCTTGTTGCTCTGCCCTGCTCTGGTTAACCTCTGCTGAAGTTGCCCTTGTCTCTTTACCTAACCCCTTTCGCTTCTGTGTCCTCTCCCTGAGCTGCTGTCGTTCATTACTTTTTTGCAAGTACCAAAACTATCTTTTGCTAGCTAGTACCAACTACCTCATTTTTTTTTTACTTTTATTATGCAATAAACTGCTCAATTTATTTAATATTACAAATCAGATCTTACTCCTAAACCAATATTATTTCATAGTGACCACCTGTCCATTTAACTTTGTTTACCATTACTTAATTTTAGTCCCTTATATATTTTCTCCTTTATTTTAGCTTTATATAACTACCCTAGTTTATATATTCACAATTGTTAAAATAATCAAGGTGCTATTCTCAGGTGCTAAAGTAGAATAAGTTCACAATTTTGCCATTATATTCCAAAGCTCATTATTTGATTACCACTTTATTGTTCACCACAACTTATATTAGTCCCTTTTATATTATTATTTTATACTATAATTCTAACTTTAAAGAATTACCTTTATAGTACTACCTACTATCATATTCCCAAGCTCCATTATTTGATCATCACTTTATTTGTATTAGTCCCTTTTATATTGTCTCCTTTATTTTAGCTTAAAAAAAAAAAAAAAAAAAAAAAAAAAACTACCTTAGCTCATTATTTTACATTTGTTAAATAATTCAGGTGCTATTTTTTAGCTTAAGACTATTTACTTTTTTTTTATAACTTAATTCTAACTATAGATTCACTACAAATCTTTGATTACAAGCATTGATCCTGATACCAATCTCTTATTTAATGACTTAAATGAATCAAACAGTTACTGTAATTACTACACTGCAGAACAATCAAAGGCACTTATCAGTGCCAACAACAACAACAACTATCTTTAACTACAATATCAGATCTTTAAGCAAGCATTACGATGACCTCATAGCATTACTAAATTCCTTACATGCCAATATGTCCATCATTACACTAACTGAAACCTGGCTAAAGCCTGATAGTACAGATGTCTATGCCATTCCTGGTTACACAGCCATACACAACTGTAGGCCAGACCAACAAGGGGGTGGCACAGCCATATACTACTCAGACCAACTAGAATGTATCACTAATACTTGCACAAGGGATGAACATGGGGAATATATAATAGCCAAATTCAAATCCAAATACCTACAAAACCTCTCACATTGATAAACATCTACAGATTTTCCACAGTCAAACATTAGCCAATTTAGTCAAAACCTAGGAAGTATGATAACTGATGCACGCATGAACAAAGATCACTTACTACTCTCAGGTGACTTCAATATAAATCTCCTGCAAGCCCAGGACCCACCGTTACTGAATTCACAAACACAATGAGTAACTGTATGTTGCTACCAACAGTAACAAAACCTACAAGAGTTACAGAGACTAGTGTTTCCCTACTTGACCACATCTGGACCAACACCATATCCCCTTTAAAATCAGGCATAATTACAGATAATACCACAGACCACTACCCGACTTTCCTCATAACAACTCTTGGTAAATTACCCCAAGACACTACTAAAGTCACCTTCAGACTTCACAATGAGGCAGCCATTAATAACTTCACAACAGCAGTAGCAAACATTGACTGGCACACTGAGCTAGAAACCTATACAGATATTGACGAATGTATTAATAATTTTCTAAAAAAGACCCAATACCTCTATAACAAGCACTGCCCTAAAAAAACTAAACAGATGACAGCTAAGAGACTGAACAGTCCCTGGCTAACACCCAGCATTCTCAAATCCATAAATACAAAACACCAATATGAAAAACAGTACAGAATGGGTCACATAACCAAGGACCAAACAAAACGTTACTCGTCAATCCTAACCAGCCTGATAAGAAGGGCAAAAAAATTGTATTATGAGAACAGATTATCCAACTTACGAGGTGATATAAAAAAAGACCTGGAAAAACCCTATCAGAAATTACTAGGAACAAAAAAGATATCACGAAATAGCGAAATAAAATTAGCAAAATCAGATGAACCCCAACTCCCACCAACAGAAACAGCAAACAGACTCAATGATTTCTTCTCCACTATAGGACAAAACCTTGCCAATAAAATCCCAAGCTCAGATACCCCACCAAATGACTACCTCACCGGCAACTACCCCAACACACTGTTCCTAGCTCCGACTAACCATACGAATCTCCCTTATTATCAACACACTAAAAACAAGGCAGGAGATTTAAATACCTTACCACCCTTTATATACAAAAAAAGTGTCACAAGTGCTATCACCAATCATTGCAACACTCTTTAACAAATCCATTGAATCCTCCACCTTCCCTACAGTACTCAAAATAGCAAGGGTCACCCCGATCCACAAAGGAGGAGACCAAACAGAGTTGAATAACTATAGGCCAATATCCAACTTACACCCTCTCTCAAAAATCTTCGAAAAATTAATTCATAAACGAATCTACTCCTACCTTATCTCCCAAAACATACTCAAACCCCTGCCAATTTGGATTCAGGCCTAATAAAATACTAATGATGCTATTATACACATGCTTGAACATATATACACTGCAATAGAGAAAAAAGAAGTCCCACTGGGGATCTTCATTGACTTACGTAAAACTTTTGATACAGTTGACCATGACTTGCTCCACGTAAAATTGTCACACTATGGTATAAGAGGGCACTCCCTCAACTACCTCAAGTCATACCTCAGCAACAGAAGCCAATATGTGTATGCAAATGGGGCAAACTCCTCTGCACAACCAATTACAGTTGGTGTCCCACAGGGAAGTGTCCTTGGCCCTCTTCTCTTTCTCCTATACATAAATGACCTACCAAATGCTTCGCAATTACTCAAACCCACACTATTTGCAGATGACACTACATACGTCTTCTCCCACCCGAACCCAGTCACGCTAGCCAATACTGTAAATACCGAACTACAGAAAATATCTACCTGGATGAGAACTAACAAACTTACACTAAACATTGACAAAACCTACTTCATTCAGTTTGGTAACAGAGCTACAGATGTCCCTCTTAACATAATGATAAACGGATCACCTATCACAAAGCTAACAGAGGGAAAATTCTTAGGAATCCACCTTGATAATAGACTCAAATTTCATACACATATACAACAAATTTCTAAGAAATTTCCAAGACTGTAGGCATACTATCGAAGATACGGTACTATGCTCCACAGTCAGCCCTCCTGGCCCTATATCACTCTCTTATTTACCCCTATCTCACCTATGGAATTTGTGCATTGGGGCTCAACAACAAGTAACCATCTCAGACCACTAATTACCCAACAAAAGGCTGCAGTTAGAATGATAAAATTCTCACTATAGGCAACACACTCCACCAATATTCAATACACTAAACCTCCTCACCATACAAAACATCCATACTTACTACTGCACCTATTACATACATAGAACACTTAACTCTGATATTTAACCCCCCCCTCAAACATCTCCTTGCCAACCTCAACAGAACACATGACCATAACACAAGGCACAGATCACTCTTTGATGTTCCTCGTGTCCATCTCACACTATGTAAAAACTCAATGCACATAAAAGTCCCTAAATCTGGAATTCATTACCTGTAAATAAAAAGAAACATACCTGTTTATAAATTCAAGTCTCTTCTCAAAGATCACTTACTCACCCAAAACCAAATAAATACTGAATAACTGAACCTTATAAATTGTATATCTTAAATGTTTCTCACAATTATATCACATAAATGTTAACCCTAAAACCCAATCTAACTTTATTATTTTTTAAATACACTACCTAACAGATTACTCCATTCTACTGAATGTACAACAATGCATACAACCATATGACCTGTCTTTGTAATACTCACTTGTGCTTTATAGTAACCTGTTTACATTAATGTTTTATCACTGATTTCATCATTGCTTAGTTAATCTTAAGTTAATTTTAAGCCAGCCCGTAATGCTATGCATAGTATAAGTGGCTTTGGCATACTGCTCTTACCTGTATTTGTTGTACCTCTGTATGTGTGCTCAAATTTTTAAATAAATAAATAAATAAATAAATGTTCTGTCTCGGTCTAGGAACACCCTTTTGTATGTTGACGATTCGTTCAGCCTTGGCTTTCTCTTGTAGGATCCTGTTTTGCACTGTTTCTGTCTTGAAAATCAGCTTGACCCTTCAAGTACCCCCCTACTCTCTAAAAATTTACTATCTTAGTTATGTCTTCCTCACCTATTACTTTGATGATGTTTGCAATCTCCTGTTTTTGTTCCTGCTGTCTTTCATTGTGTGTTCTCCCCTCGCTCTCCTGAAACCAATGAATAAACACTGTCTTTTCCTCTGTGTCACTGGCTCCCGTTTGCACATGGCCATTGCCTTCCTTTTATTTTCCTGTAACTCTTTGTGGCATGGTCAGGCCTCTGCATGGGACAGATCCCTCCCTCTGCCCTCCTTTACTGCTATCCCTGAATGGGTCACAATGTATATAATGTATATTACTGTTCATATAATTTTATATTGCTGATATTTGCGATATTAGCTAAATCGTAAATATATTGCTTTATATTATTATTTGACTTAGTTATATTATTAGGTAGGATGTAACATATAAACATTATTCAGTGCTCATTGCTCGAAAGTGTTAAATAGCTGCCACACTAACTACTGTACCTACCACTCTGCTTGTTTCGCTGCTGGCTTCTCTGTAGTTGCTGTGCAGCAGCAGCAGTCCTTGGAGAGTCACGTGATCAGGGTGGGTTGTAAGTGGGGCTAGGGTTGTTCAGGCAACCAGGAACCATTAGCGAGTTACGTCGCACGCACCCCCCCCCCTCTGGTGGGCTGGGGTGAAACTCTAGTTCCTGGTGTCTGATTTGTTTCAATTTCTACTCCTGGTAGTATTGACCTTACCTGGTGTGGTTGAAGTTTGGAGAATCACTTCTCCACTCTTCTCCTGATCAGGTAAGGTGATCTATCAGGAGTATTACTGTTTTTTGTTTTCTTTTCTTTGTTGGTTACCGGTAATGATTTTGACATTCAATTCCACTCTTTTTCGTTTTTAAATGTTATATAATCATAACCATTGGTAGCCAGTTTATTTTTTTTTATAACCAGCTCTGTTCCTGGCGTGGTCATCCAGGGTAGATGCCAGATAAAGGAGCAAGACACTTGTTAATTAGACTAATTAACATTGTTCGACTACTACCGGCCCTTATTTATCCTTCTTGTGGTGCTCCAACCAAGTAGTACAGGAGAATCCAAAACATCAAACTGTTACCATCCGCCCAGGATTACCTACATCACCTTTAACATCAGAGATCTGTCCAGGGCCTTACCTACTCCTGCCCAACTACAGCACTAGAACCAAAGGTCATTTTTATTATGTTTAAATTTTAAGTAAAATCCTCAAAAGTCATTCTTATTATTCCTAGAGTCGTTTCTTTATTTTTCCATTAGTCTTTTGCTCAGATGGAAGGCATTCCACTGACAACTACTACTCCGCTTGTTTTGCTTCTGGCTTCTCTGTAGTTGCTGGGCAGCAGCAGCAGTCCTTGGAGATTCACGTGATCAGGGTGGGGTGATCAGACCTCACCTGGGTGAGAGGACTGCCTTGCCTCTGGGTAGCTCTCTCTCTGGTTGACGATGATTCCAACACCTCCCTCTCCAGCTCTCCCTTGCTGGCCCTTGATGGAACATCATCTGTCGCTGTCTTTTTGTTGTTGTTCTGTGTAACTCTGTTCCCAGAGCATAGCATAGACTTGGTTATTTTCAACGTTTTACTGAGGTTGTGTGTCGCATAGACACTCTGAGAAACTCAGGTCCTGAGCTGTAGCTTCTGACCTAATTTGTACTGGTATCTGTGTACTGTCACAGTCCAGGATTTTCTTATGCTGAACTTAGATTCAGTAGTATGGGAGTTTTGTGACTTTTGTGGAGGATCTGCAGATGGTCCCTACTTAGTGTCGTTATGTTATCTCCTTGTTCCTGATTCTGTGTTACTGCTGCTTGTTATATTGCTGTTCGGCGAATCGGTCGTTTTACTGTTCAAGGAAGCTGTTCTGATTGCCAGGTTGGTCAAGAAGTTAGTTTATATGAGGACTTTAAGTCAGTCACTGGTTAAGTCTAGTCGAGTCTTGAGACATAGAGAACTACTTAGAGCACTTACACACATACTCACAAACTTACTTGTATATATTTGTATTATGTTATTAAATGCAAACAAAGTACCAGACGGTACTTAAAAGCCATAAAGATGTGATATGTGCCTTCAACACAATACTACTGTACACGAGAGAAGTGTAGGAACTTGTAACTTATATTAAATTGATTACTTTGATTTACTTTGATATTGTCCACCTAGACAACTTTTTCTTTATTAATAAACTTATTAAATTTTAATTTCTTTAGTTAGTAGCCTACCAGTTGTAATCCTGAAGCACTATTGAATCTTACTAATAAATTCTAATGGATAATTGGACCAGGATACTGACTACTTGTTACAAAAATTCAGTAACAGGCTGGATGCTAGAAGGGCAGATCTTTTTAGTATTCACTGGAGATCTCTATGCTTATTAGACATCGCGTTTTTTTTTTTTTTTGTAACACTGCTTCCAACAGCTCTCCCCCTTCCATCCTCGGCGCTGCTTGGAGAACTGATAGGGCCTTATCATAAGTCATGCCTCTTTTCTTTCCGTTGTGCTCGTCGTTCAGTAGGGATGTACCTGCTTCAGATGTTATGTCTCCTCTGGGCAATAGTCCTGTAATTTGCTTCGACCTATTTACCTCGTACACAAATAACCCGCACATAAAAGAGAGAAGCTTACGACGACGTTCCGGTCCGACTTGGACCATTTACAAAGTCACACTAACCAGAAGTGAAGCAGGACGGCTATATATAGGCAGGAAGAGGTGGAGGTAGTAGTAGTACAATAATGGTAACCCGGGTGTCGCGCATGTGTCTTAATTTCACCTTGTCGGTATTATATACCATTCTTGTACTACTACTACTACTACTATCTCCACCCCTTCCTGCCTATATATAGCCGTCCTGTTCCACTTCTGGTTAGTGTGACTTTGTAAATGGTCCAAGTCGGACCGAAACGTCGTCGTAAGCTTCTCTCTTTTATGTGCGGGTTATTTGTGTATCGTTCCAGTCACGGTATTGTGCCTTTTTTTGTTATTTACCTCATATTCTAGGGCCCATATTCTGGCTTCTGCGGCTCCGGCTTGTGACTTCCATTTCTCCATTTCTACCTCCATCTTCTCCATTTTAGCAGAAAACTCACCTGGTTTGCTCTCACCCCTGTTCCATCCTTTTACATTGCTCTTCTATCCATTCTTCCTTACCAGAATCATTTTCCTCTTATCCTCTGAGCCACATTTTGTGTGTGTGTGTTTGCCAGTAGCACTCCTATTTTTCTTAAATTTCTTCTTACAAATCTGAAATTTTGGTGCACACGATCTATAAATAATGTTGGGAAGAGAGCTTAACGAGAAATCATTCTTGCTTCAGAGTGCGAGAGTATTTATAAATGTTTTCAGTAATGAGATAATTGGTCGGTAGGGAAAACAATAGAGAACATTTTAAAAATTATTTGAATTAGAAAGGGAAATACGGGACTTAAGGCGAAATGGCGACGAGATAAATGGAGGAAATGAAAACGAGGATTGAATCTGCTAAATTTGTATTATTGCTACAGAAAGTGAAAATATTCGTTAATAAGACTCACGAAATCGTAATGACACGATTGCAAACAAACCATACCACGGGCGGGGATAGAACCCGCGATCAGAGATTCTCAAAACTCCAGACCGTCGCGTTAGCCACTGGACCCAGCTAGCCACAATAAGATTCGTCCAACGCTAGCTGGAGATTCGTCTGTAAAAACTTGCATTTGTGGTCACAGTGGTGCCTATGTAACCTTCCTATGGTGTAGAAATATACCTAGTTGGACGAATCTTATTGTGGCTAGCTGGTCTAGTGGCTAACGCGACGGGCTGGAGTTTTGAAAATCTGACTGCGGGTTCTATCCCCTCCCTTGGTATGATTCGTTAATAATTTCCGGTGAACGATATATTACTTCATATACTCATTGGTTTTACGTTGACCATGAAGGATAATTATCTCCAGGCAGAAGATGTGAAGACTAACAAGATGCCCCACGACGAGAATAACAAACATTCCCTGAAAAACAGAAAGATTATAATAATGACAAATCCTAAACTTTTAAAATTTTCTTAATGACTCATTTCTATAAAGAATTAAATATTCCCAACAGAATATGACGTTCACATAAGAATTACATGTAAAATATACTTGCAGAATTAATTACCCAAACGTTAGTGAAGGAGAGTGCTTCATTAACTGTGATCTTACTGGTAACATGGTAACATTTAGTGATATTTGGCTCTTCACCTTTAATCCACTGGAAGAAAAGTCCAGCCTCCGTCATGGACATTATCCTGAGCAACAACCAATATGAACATTAGAGTGAAATTCAGTTACAAAAATCAATATATCTTAGTGTTAATGAAAATCAACAAGCAGTATTTGTCTACTTACCTGTTAGTATTATCTCAGGTAATATCACACGAGATATTACTCTCTCCAGAAACTTTGTTAAGCCGTAATGACTTGACAAATCCACAATAAAATGTCACATTAGTGGCATTACCTATTAACGGTAATTCTGTCTTTTTTACTGGTGCTAACTCGCTTGTGGCTACGAGAGTCCAGGCTCAGCTCCTTGATTTTAATGTTATTACTGATTGTGAGAATATCTGCATGAGGAAACCTGTTGATTTTAATGTTATAACTGATTGTGAGAATATCTGCATGAGGAAACCTGTTGATTTTAATGTTATTACTGATTGTGAGAATATCTGCATGAGGAAACCTGTTGATTCTAATGTTATTACTGATTGTGAGAATATCTGCATGAGGAAAGCTGTTGATTTTAATGTTATTACTGATGGTGAGAATATCTGCATGAGGTAACCTGTTGATCTTAATGTTATTACCGATGGTGAGAATATCTGCATGAGGAAACCTGTTGATTTTAATGTTATTACTGATGGTGAGAATATCTGCATGAGGAAACCTGTTGATTTTAATGTTATTACTGATGGTGAGAATATCTGCATGAGGAAAGCTGTTGATTTTGATGTTATTACTGATGGTGAGAATATCTGCATGAGGAAACCTGTTGATTTTAATATTATTACTGATGGTGAGAATATCTGCATGAGGAAACCTGTTGATTTTAATGTTATTACTGATGGTGAGAATATCTGCATGAGAAAACCTGTTGATTTTAATGTTATTACTGATGGTGAGAATATCTGCATGATGAAACTTGTTGATTTTAATGTTATTACTGATGGTGAGAATATCTGCATGAGGAAACCCGTTGATTTTAATGTTATTACTGATTGTGAGGATATCTTCATGAGGAAACCTGTTGATTTTAATGTTATTACTGATTATGAGAATATCTGCATGAGGAAACCTGTTGATTTTAATATTATTACTGATTGTGAGAATATCTGCATGAGGAAACCTGTTGATTTTAATGTTATTACTGATTGTGAGAATATCTGCATGAGGAAACCTGTTGATTCTAATGTTATTACTGATTGTGAGAATATCTGCATGAGGAAACCTGTTGATTTTAATGTTATTACTGATGGTGAGAATATCTGCATGAGGTAACCTGTTGATCTTAATGTTATTATTGATGGTGAGAATATCTGCATGAGGAAACCTGTTGATTTTAATGTCATTACTGATGGTGAGAATATCTGCATGAGGAAACCTGTTGATTTTAATGTTATTACTGATGGTGAGAATATCTGCATGAGGAAAGCTGTTGATTTTGATGTTATTACTGATGGTGAGAATATCTGCATGAGGAAACCTGTTGATTTTAATATTATTACTGATGGTGAGAATATCTGCATGAGGAAACCTGTTGATTTTAATGTTATTACTGATGGTGAGAATATCTGCATGAGGTAACCTGTTGATTTTAATGTTATTACTGATGGTGAGAATATCTGCATGAGGAAACCTGTTAATTGTAAATAGTCTTGAAATTTTCGGTTGTAAAATTATCAAATTTATATTCATTATTGTACCTCTTGACATTTTTAAAGGGGTGAACTGGTAAGCCAGGGTAAGGCCTCGATCAGATGACCAAAAATCAACGGCGGGTCATCTGACTAAGATCCACGTCAGGAGACACATGTCCTCTTTCCTGACAAACGTTACCTAACCTATGTACCTCCCTGGTACAGTTGGGGAAGAAAGTTTCTCGGTACTGTGTGCTGGGAGAAGTGATTCCTAGCAAAACAGAAGTAGTAAACAGAAGAGTATAGACTTTTTTCGTTAATAAATTAACGTAGCATATAAAGATAATGGTGACTGGCTGAGAAAATTAATTTCCAGATTCATCGTCGTCCTGCCTGTTAACCGAAGCTCTGCGAACATACAGAACAGTTTTATCAGTGATACCAAAATAATATACCTTTCTTCCAGCATTGTTAAGGATATATAAGCTATTAAAAGAACAGATTACGCTGTGACACCAGTGCCTTGATGAACATCTATCCATGTAAGTAATGTGACAAAAACTTATGTTGGGTTAACTTCCAGATATATGTCACAACGAGTAAATGAACACTACAGTGTTCATTTACTCGATTTAAACAATGTGCTATTCATCACAATATTTGCGGGCATCTAATGAACTTAAAAATGAGCTAGTCATCAGAGTCCGGTGTTTGGAGTCATCAGTCATAGCTACCATAAACACCATAACTCAGAACACATGGAATTTTATCATATCCACAATACTAGCACAACGTATTTTACCCAAGCAAATCAGGACCCATTGCTTAGCCTCGCCCCATCTCATTATCTCAGCTTTCCTGGAATCATGTCTCACCTCACCTCCATCACGATATCAACTCACTGTCTCATGATTTTTGTACTGGACTGATGAACCTTATGTTGGGGAAAACCAGTTCTAGTATATGTCTCAGTGGCTGCGGCAAAGCATTGAGGCCATGAATATCAGGTATAGGCCTGCAATAAGCATAATTAGGAAGAAAGAGAACCCTGTTTTATGCTGCAATTGAGTCCTAAATCAGATCCCAGGAGAATGTCACTTCTCACTAGATCCCATTCTGATTTTAACCCATTAAAGCTATCTCTTTACTGCCTGTTGTCAGACATGCCTCTGTCCACGAGAGAACATTTCCACCTATGCAATATGCTGATACTTTTTAAAAAACCTCTTTTGTAGTATTCAGTCAAGCCTTACTCGAAGTGAAAATGCCAATATTGTGTTCTTTATCAAGATCCTCTGCCTCAAATACTTTATTGATGAAGGTCAGCAGATTTGTCAGACACGACAACCCTTTGTGAATCCTTGTTAACAACCAAATTATGCTCATCAAGGTGGATTCTTGTTATATCGACTATAATTGAACCGCTTCCTCCACTTTAACGTGGGAAAAACGGTATATCACACTTAAATCAATTTTTTTTTTTCGCATCCCTCTACAAATACTACCCAGACAGACTCTCAGCGTTTTGATGAAAACCAGACACATGTGCAACATCTGGATATCTTTATTGTAGACGTTTCGCCATCCAGTGACTTTATCAATACAGATTCAAGGACATCATTGGAAGACAGAAGAACTATGTCATTGAATTCGTACTGATAGTCACTGGATGGAGAAACGTCTACAGTAAAGATACCCAGATGTTGTACATGTGTCTAATATTCATCTTGTCGGTATTGTATACCATCCATGCACATGCCCGAGTTTTCTCACAGTCTCTATCCGTTTTTGTCCATCAGTACAAATTTTCTTGAACACATTGTATCACCCACCTTCCTTCTCGTTATTTCTGTGAACATGGAACAACTTATTACCTAATTTTTCATATTAAAACACTTCTCAGTTATCCAATCTCAGTTCTTTCATTTTATTTCTAAAACTTATTTCTAAGAACTTTTAGATCTAAAATCAATATCACAATCTTTGTAATTAATGCAGCATTAATCTAAAGCTTCTCAATCTATTTTTTCACACACAAGCTTATAGCATTGACTGTTTCTAATTTAAAGATCAATATCACAATGCGATGAAATTAAGACACATGTGCAACATCTGGGTATCTTTATTGTAGACGTTTCGCCATCCAGTGGCTTTATCAATACAAATTCTAGGACATAACTTGAAGACAGTAGAACTATGTACAGAAGATGAGGTAATCAGTCCCTCAACCTAGGAGTAGGTTCTTTGATAAACTCATTCATCAGTGTTACAGTAGACCGTCATTTAACACGGAAGTTTCGTTCCTGAAAACACCGTGTTAGGTAAAACTGCGTTAGATGAACTGAAGAACTTATAGGAAAAATAGGGTTACGTTCCTGAGAGCCCCAAAACAGCCAAACAACTTTTTTTTAGGCCTCCATATCTTACAAAAATAAAAGTGAAAATGTGATTGTAGTTCTTTTTTTGTGATGTATTATATTACTTTTTTACTGCTTAAGATTACAAATGTAACATAAATAATAGTATTTCTTACCTTAATTTGTGGGTGCTGGTGTTTGTGGATGATTGTGAAGAGAGTTGAGAGTTATGTTGTGACCCTACTGGGCTGAGGTGGATGGTAGTGGTTCTGGTATTGAAGTTGATGGTTGTACTGGAGTGTCTAACTTTAAGTCATTCAGTTAAGTGATTTAGCAAGTCAGTCAAGTCATTCAGTAAGTCTCAAGTCATTCAGTAAGTCAGTCAAATCATTCAGTAAGCCAGTCAAGTCATTCAGTAAGTCAGTCAAGTCATTCAGTAAGTCAGTCAAGTGATTCAGTAAGTCAGTCAAGTGATTCAGTAAGTCAGTCAAGTGATTCATTAAGTCAGCCAAGTCGTTCAGTAAATCAGTCAAGTCGTTCAATAAGACAGGCAAGTCGTTCAGTAAGTCAGTCAAGTTATTCAGTAAGTCAATCAAGTCATTCAGTAAGTCTGTCCAGTCGTTCAGTTAGTCAGTCAAGTGATTCAGTAAGTCAGTCAAGGAATTCAGTAAGTCAGTCAAGCGATTCAGTAAGTCAGTCAAGTGATGGTGGGGTGGTGTCCGGGGGGGGGGGGCTGGGGACGGCGGGAGGTCTCCCCAGCTGAACCACAACAAGGCGGCCGCTTGAGGAAAAGGGGAGTTTTTTTTTCCTTCCCACAAACTGAACTATGTTAAATTCATCATACAACGTGTTACATAAAATTGTGCCGCAATTCTTCAGTCGTGCTATACCCAAATCGTGCCAAATAAAATCGTGCTAAATGACGGTCTACTGTATATCTAAACAAAAATAAACAAAAAAAGAGTATTATTTCATCTAACAAAATACTTTAGGTAAATTATAATTCAGCCTGGAATTTCTTTAATTTTTTTCCTATAATTAGCTTTGAACAAATAAAACACTGTCAACACTCAATGGCTTTTTTTACCTTTCATTAAATGCTGCAACAATTGGACTATCCTTGGGAGCGATCATTGCCAACATAACCTGCAGAAACTCTTCTTTGGACTCGTAAAATGAACACCTGCCTGAAATACATTTATTGAATATATAGTACAAGAAGTTAGAGGGACAAATAAACAAACAGATATACACATGACATGAAGACAGGAATAAACTAAAAACTGTCCCTGCTTGCAGACGATGTGAAGGTAATGAGAATTCAGTGGGAGGAGGATAATGCAGGACTAAAGAGAGATCTGGACAGGCTGCAGGCCTGGTAGAGAAAGTGACTCCAGGACTTCAACCCCACCAACATTCTAGGGCGCCAAAGACTACAAACTTCACTCAAGGAAATGGATCTTGGGGTGAGTATACAACCGAACACATCCCCTGAGGCAAACATCAACTAAATAACTGCTACTTCATACTGGCGACTAAAACTAAGAATAGCATTCCGATATCTCAGTAAGGAGTCGTTCAGGGCTCTGCACACTGTGTACATTAGGTTCATATTGGAGTATGCAACTCTAGCTTGGACCCGACACCTGGCCAAGCACGTCAGAAATTTAGAAAAAGTGCAAAGGTTTGCAAAGAGACTAATCCCGGAACAAAGGGGCATGTTCTACGAGGAGAAGTTAGGGGAAGTCGACCTGACGACACTAGAGGACAGGAGGGACAGGAAGGACATAATAACAACATATAAAATACTGAGAGGAATCGACAAGGTGGACAGAGACAGGATGTTCCAGAGATGGGACACAGCAACAAGGGGTCACAAATGGAAGTTAAAGACTCAGTTGAGTCACAGGCATATTAGGAAGAATTTGACTCAAGAAATCGTAATGACACGATTGCAAATAAACCATACCCCAGGCCGGGATTGAACCCGCGGTCATAGAGTCTCAAAACTCCAGCCCGTCGCGTTAGCCACTAGACCAGCTAGCCACAATAAGATTCATCCAACTAGGTATATTTCTACACCATAGGAAAGTTAGCACAGGCACCTCTGTGACCACAAATGCAAGTCATGTTGACGGCAGTGAAGGGACTTGAGCTAGAGTTCGTCACGGCCACGCTAGCTGGAGATTCGTCTGTAAAAACTTGCATTTGTGGTCACAGAGGTGCCTGTGCTAACTTTCCTATGGTGTAGAAATATACCTAGTTGGATGAATCTTATTGTGGCTAGCTGGTCTAGTGGCTAACGCGACGGGCTGGAGTTTTGAGACTATGACCGCGGGTTCAATCCCGGCCGGGGGTATGGTTTATTTGCAATCGTGTCATTACGATTTCTTGAGTCATGTTGACGGCAGTGAAGGGACTTGAGCTAGAGTTCGTCACGGCCACGCTAGCTGGAGATTCGTCTGTAAAAACTTGCAATTGTGGTCACAGAGGTGCCTGTGCTAACTTTCCTATGGTGTAGAAATATACCTAGTTGGATGAATCTTATTGTGGCTAGCTGGTCTAGTGGCTAACGCGACGGGCTGGAGTTTTGAGACTCTATGACCGCGGGTTCAATCCCGGCCGGGGGTATGGTTTAGGAAGAATTTCTTCAGTCACAGAGTTGTCAGGGAGTGGAACAGTCTGTAAAGGGAGTTGGTGGAGGCAGGATTCATACATAGCTTTATGAAGAGATGTATATATATACATTTATATATATATATATATATATATATATATATATATATATATAATATATATATATATATATATATATATATAATCATTAACATAACTGGGGCTTGGCCAGGACTCGATCCTGCATACCCATGATGCAGTTTTGTTAATGATTCAAAATCATTGTTTCGTGGTATATAGATTGCTCGTGGAGGCTGGTACACCAAACTGGATGAGGATGAAATTACTCTCTGAGGCTCCATGAACACGAATGTCCTTGCATCAGGATAACATATTCAGTACTGCTGGGCTCCTGGTGTATAAGTATGGTGGTGCAGTGGACAGAGTGATGCATACTTTGTTCAGTTCACACAGGGCTGGGCATAGTAAAGCAGGATCGAGCCCTGTCCAAGCTGCAGTTCTGTTAATGATTCAAAATCACTTGTTTAGTGTTTACAGTGAAACATATAAGTGAACAGTATTTAGATAAGGCTAAAGAGGTCTTTGTGGCATATATGGATTTGGAGAAGGCGTATGACAGGGTGGATAGGGGGGCAATGTGGCAGATGTTGCAAGTGTATGGTGTAGGAGGTAGGTTACTGAAAGCAGTGAAGAGTTTTTACGAGGATAGTGAGGCTCAAGTTAGAGTGCATAGGAAAGAGGGAAATTATTTCCCAGTAAAAGTAGGCCTTAGACAGGGATGTGCGATGTCACCGTGGTTGTTTAATATATTTATAGATGGGGTTGTAAGAGAAGTAAATGCGAGGGTCTCGGCAAGAGGCGTGGAGTTAAAAGATAAAGAATCACACATAAAGTGGGAGTTGTCACAGTTGCTCTTTGCTGATGAAACTGTGCTCTTGGGAGATTCTGAAGAGAAGTTGCAGAGATTGGTGGATGAATTTGGTAGGGTGGCTAAAAGAAGAAAATTAAAAGTGAATACAGGAAAGAGTAAGGTTATGAGGATAACAAAAATATTAGGTGATGAAAGATTGGATATCAGATTGGAGGGAGAGAGTGTGGAGGAGGTGAATGTATTCAGATATTTGGGAGTGGACGTGTCAGCGGATTGGTCTATGAAGGACGAGGTGAATCATAGAATTGATGAGGGAAAAAGGGTGAGTGGTGCACTTAGGAGTCTGTGGAGACAAAGAACTTTGTCCTTGGAGGCAAAGAGGGGAATGTATGAGAGTATAGTTTTACCAACGCTCTTATATGGGTGTGAAGCATGGGTGATGAATTTTGCAGCGAGGAGAAGGCTGGAGGCAGTGGAGATGTCATGTCTGAGAGCAATGTGTGGTGTGAATATAATGCAGAGAATTCGTAGTTTGGAAGTTAGGAGGTGCGGGATTCCCAAAACTGCAGAGAATTCCTCAGTCCAGAGGGCTCAGGAAGGGTTGTTGAGGTGGTTCGGACATGTAGAGAGAATGGAGCGAAACAGAATGACTTCAAGAGTGTATCAGTCTGTAGTGGAAGGAAGGCTGGGTAGGGGTCGGCCTAGGAAAGGATGGAGGGAGGGGGTAAAGGAGGTTTTGTGTGCGAGGGGCTTGGACTTCCAGCAGGCGTGCATGAGCGTGTTTGATAGGAGTGAATGGAGACGAACTGTTTTAATACTTGACGTGCTGTTGGAGCGTGAGCAAAGTAACATTTATGAAGGGGTTCAGGGAAACCGGCAGGCCGGACTTGAGTTCTGGAGATGGGAAGTACAGTGCCTGCACTCTGAAGAAGGGGTGTTAATGTTGCAGTTTAAAAACTGTAGTGTAAAGCACCCTTCTGGCAAGACAGTGATGGAGTGAATGATGGTGAAAGTTTTTCTTTCTCGGGCCACCCTGCCTTGGTGGGAATCGGCCTGTGTGATAATATATATATATATATAATGTCGTGCCGAATAGGCAGAATTTGCGATCTTGGCTTAAATAGCAACGTTCATCTTGCCATATAGGACAAGTGAAAATTTGTGTATGCAGTAATTTCGCCAAAATCATTTTGAACATAACGAAATAAATATATTTCACTGTGTTTGTTTAGTATTAAATTACTGTAAACAAATCTAAAATATATTTAGTTGGGTTAGGCTAAAATAAATTATTCTTATTATAATAAGGTTAGGTAAGTTTTCTAAGATTCTTTTGGTGCAAAATTAAATTTTTGTACATTAACATTAATGAAATCAATATATCTTTAAACGTATAAGAGAAAATTTTAGAACGGACTTAATTTTAAATGAGTTCTTTCTAATTGACCAGTTTTACATATTCGGCACGACATTATATATATATATATATATATATATTATAAAATATATATATATATTATATATATATATATAGTGGGTCCATAGCCTCGGAGAAGTGGATAAAAAGGCTTCAAGGAAGAATATTTGGATTTCTTCCTGAAGCCGTTTAAATATTCCACTTCCCGTGCCACCCCATCTTTTCATATATATTTTTTTTACCAATAGGAATATTTTATTACATAATATGGTACAGAAGATTTAAGAGATACATTGTTGATATAAAGGTGGCATATAAGGTACATGTTGCTACGTGTGTATCACCGATTATAAGGCGAAAATCTCACCAGTTCCTCAGAGCTGGGGCGTGTGCCCAAAATACAGCAGGCATTACCCCTTTGAACAGCCGCACTGAACCGCTGGAACAGAAAACTAGCTGCCCGGGGATCTATAGTTACCCTGATGATCTTTTTTCCCAGCTCCTTAAGGAATTTAGATGCACTCTTTCCCCATGAGCCAAGAGTCTCTGAGCCTATGGGAACAAACATATAATGATGAGCAAGTTCTCCATATTTTCTAGACTTTTGGGACTCCCTGAAGCTGGCAGCTGCCCCTCCTTCCTCCCTGGTGTATTGGAGATAGGTATCAGCCATGGTAGATGCACATGTATAGTCCCACACCACCTGCTTCCCATCTGTCCAGGCTTGAAGGGTGATAGCATCTGGACGCTTCTGGCTGCCATCAGATCTGCATAGTTGGGGTGGCTCCCTTACTGCTGGGCATCCAGCTGTTGTGAGGCTCCTCTTGATAATGTTATTAACCTCCTCATGTCTTGCAATCTTTCCCTCGGATTTACGGCACACAAGACCATGGTACCCGAATCGGTCTGCTGCTTCACTGCCACAAATACACCTGTGTTCGGCGAGAATAGGGGGGGCAAGTCGAAGGGCAACACCGATGAGGATGGTCTGTGGGTCGAGGCGTGTTCCAAGGCTGGAATTGGGAACAGCCAACAGAAAGTCCCCAGCATAAGGGGCTTTAACTGCCAGGAGGCGGGCTCTATCCTTCCCTGACACACTCTGAAGCATTGTTGAGGCTATATTTTCAACTATTGGACCATCCCAGTGCGATTGTTTGTAGTTGTTGAGGGAGCAGGTCTGGTTTCAGAGCCCGTTAGATTATCCCAGATCATTGCTCCTTCAATGAATTTTTGGTCCTGGACTCAAATCTTGTCCCTAAGATGTTCAGGGAGAATCGCTGCTACAAGCCCTCTGGATGCAATACACGAGGACAGAAAAGCAGGTAACGCAATCTGTGATGACTTGCGAACACCAATGCCTCCTAGTCTGACTGGAATTGTAGCTTGGTTCCACTGCCCGTCTTCTAGAGTAAGGTTAAGTACTTTCGTAAAAATCTGCCTCAGAATACTGTCATATTCGTGCAGTATAGGGTTATCGTATGAAGGCAGAACTTGCGATCTTGGCTTAAATAGCAACGCTCATCTTGCCATATAAGACAAGCGAAAATTTGTGTATGCAATAATTTCGCCAAAATCATTCTGAACCTAACGAAAAAAATATATTTCACTGTGTTTGTTCAATATTAAATTATTGTAAACAAATCTAAAATATATTTAGTTGGGTGCAAAATTCTAAATTTTTACATTAACATTAATGAAAAAAATATATCTTTAAACGTATAAGAGAAAATTTCAGAAAGGAATTAATTTTAAATGAGTTCATATATATATATATATATATATATTATATATATATATTTTATATTATATATATTTATATATATATATTTTAAGGGTGGCCCGAAATATGAAAAAATTTGGGTAATTAGCAAAAACTTTTTTAAAAAATTAAGTCCTTTTAAATTTTTCTTTATACCTTCAAAGTTTTAAATGTTTTTTCTTTTAAAGTTAAAAATTTGTAAAAAAATTTAAAATTTTTACCA
>NC_069477.1:22381528-22434028 GCF_026875155.1 Cherax quadricarinatus | reverse complement strand
ATGTGTGTGTAGGGCTTGGACTTCAGCAGGCATGCGGAGACGTGATTGATAGGATGAAATGTACAAATGGTCTTTTAATACTATGACGTGCTGTGGAGTGTGAGCAAAGTAACCAATATATGAGGGGTTCAGGGATAAGGGCCAGGCAAGGCCGGACTTGAGTCCTGGAGATGGGAAGTACAGTGCCTGCACTCTGAAGGAGGGGTGTTAATGTTGCAGTTTTAAAAACGTAGTGAAAGCACCCTTTCTGGCAAGACAGTGTGGGTGAATGAGGGGAAAAAGTTTTTCTTTTGGGGGCCCACCCTGCTTGGTGGGAGTCGGCCAGTGTATAAAAAAAATAAAATAAATGTCGTGCCAAATGAAAAATTTGGGTCTTTTAGCACGAACCATTTAGAATTAAGTTTTTTAAAAAACAAACACAATAAAATTTTTTTTCCTTTGTTTAGAATGATTTTTTTGCGAAATTAGGGAAATACTCGAATTTTCACTTACCTTTTTTCGCAAGAAGAGCTTTCCTATTTAATAAAATAGCAATTTTACCTATTGGGCGCGCATATTTATGAACTTTTTTTATCTTAATAAACGACTGTAAATAAATAGCAGGGAGACTGACAGAGGATCGAGTTGGGGTTTTTCGGGGACTAACAGCTAATACTAACCCTTTTACCGCTGAATCAGGGAGCTTTAATTGGGAGATTCTTAAACGGGGCTTAGGAAAATCAGTTTCTTCATAGTACCATTGTTTTAAAAACCAACAAACATCTTCTTATTTTTTTATAAATCTTGAAAAAAACTCATTAAATGCTTTAAAATTACCTGTTTCGCGAAGTCTTTAGCAAAAAAACCCTTTAAGCGTTATCAAACCTTATGAGGACATGGCCACCCCGTCCCAACCAATGTGCTATTCATCACGAACTCTGGGTGTTTCTCCATAAAAGCACCGACCTTCTCCGTGTCAGCTATCCCCGGTAATTCCAGAATCCTGACGGAACCAAATTTAAAAATAGAGAGATTATTGTTTTTCAAAAATGATTGTTTCCACATTTTTTATGAACCAAAATTAAAAAAACAATTTATTGTGTAGGGGTTTTTTGTATGTTTCTGAAATATCCTCCAGTTTAATTTTGTTGCAGGTTATAACACATTTTGCAATGGGAAAATTTTCGAAGTCAAATCCTACCAAATTTATTTGCTTTTTTTTGGAATGAATTTTTTTTTTCCCCTTATTTTTTTCAAAATTCCCCTGGAAAAATAGAAAATGAAATCATCTTTGGGGGGAATTGTAAGGATCTTACTTTCAGACAACACAGGACAATGCTGTTCAGAGCCCCGCAAAACAGAAATTCCTCTGTAAACTAAAGATCCCAGGTTTAAGATTTGTCTTTTACATCGTGCCCACCAGGACCATTATCAAAAAAGGGTCCCCATGGCTTATTTATACAACTTTGTCTCATGACAGAAAAAATCTTACACAAATTATATATTCAAGTTTTAAAATTAAATTTATTGACAGCAATGGATTGTATATGGTTTTAAAAATTACAAGAATTAGTTTAGAATAACACGATATGTGAATTTTGTACTAAATGTAATACAAGAATAATTAAATATATCTATAACGTAGGAGTTCGTATTATTAAAAAAGATTCAGTAAACCGAACACTATTTTTAAGGAATCAATGATGGGAACTCTTTAAGTTCTTTCCTAAAAGTATCTTTTCTTTATTCTGTTTTTTCTTCCAGTACTTCGATTATTATATATCTCTCATAACTCGAGAAAGTCTCACACAACCGTCTTCAAAATTTCAACTCTGGTGAACAGTAACTATGATGAACAATTGTATTGCGATGGTGTCCAATAATCAAAGATGTAACACCATTCCCCAGCATCCTGAAATGGTTCAGATAACTTCCAAAATCCTCTGGTGCTTGATTTAACACATTCAAAAATATTTCCTAATTCGAAAATAAAGTAGAGTGAAATTCGAGTATGTAGGCGCACATCTTCAAATTCTATTAGTAAAATAGCCAGAATTTTTTTTTCGATCAAATCAAGACAAATTTGTTTAAGTCCTCCTCCTGTGAATAGCTTCAGCATTTAATAAGTGTTGTATTGTACAATCAAAATAATGTCCATTAGATTTTCTTTATGTACTGGCAAGTTTCTCGATGTACTAAATAAGTTTAAAGACTTCCAGTCCTTGCAAAAGGCGCTATATTGGGCTACATAAATCCCAATTTCCCAGTTTTATCAAATGTATTTCCATTTATTAAGTTAAAAATACCTTGTTTTATTAGTCTCAAAATATTAACTTTATTGTATTCCATAGGAATGATGACACACAGTAAGTGTAGACTGTGGGGTCGAACCATGTGGCAGTCCAGGGTTCGACCCCACGGCACATTGTCCTGCCTCAAGAGACAACACAACGTACATGTCACCCTATCCACTCAGCCACCGATCCTACAAAGATCACGCTAATGTGGGCGGCTGAGCAGATAAGGTGACATGTATGCTGTGTTGTCTGTTGAGGCGGGACAATGTGTCATGTGGAACGAACCTTGGCCTGTCACAGTTTGGTAAATGATTCAAAACCACTTATATATAAATTTGTGTGTGTGCGCGCATTTATATACATACACATTGAAAGATCACTGTCAGCTGGATTCGATACTGCAACTGAGAGACGGGCAAGGTTCCCAGTCAGCACTCTTATCCACTCTCCCACAAATCCCTGGCTTGTGAACCAGGTTACCCAGCTTTTGAGGCATTTGTGACTAAGTGGATAAAAGCGCTACCTGTAAATTGCCCATATCTCAGTAGCGGTATGCAGATTGCCATCTTTCTCTCTATACCAAGGTTTAAAGTAAGGGTTTAACGACCAGGGGCCCCATCATTATACCAGTACCTTTGGTCAGCCCACCAATCACAAGAAAACAAGCGCCCCCGCCTCCGCCCCGCCCCCAAACCTGTGAAGCGATTTGGGATACATGTGCAGCAGCTTTGGCAGACTTGCCTTCACTGCTGGTTGCTACGGGTTTGTCTCTCTTTATACTTTATTGTAAATAATGTAAATAGGCTACATTGTTGTTAATACCTGTTTTGGTGAAGTAAATACATTCATTATTTATCTCGGATGCTGTTTTGATCATTCCTAAGTGGTTATCATACTACGGCAAGATGTGCATGCTAATAGTCTACACCTGTGTACGTAATAATATTACAGCTTAATGGTTAATTGCTGAACAGTATTTTACAGTAAAAAGATATGAAGTTAATCTGAGAAACCTTCAGGTACGGGCCAGCAGCAGAACCTTTTTCCCATATCATAATAATAGAGCGGTCGTCTATTACGTCCCGAAGTGACTGGTAAGGTTGAGAGATGTGTCTGACTGCTAGGAGAGCCATGAGGTTGCCAGAGTAACTCCGTGTTAACACCAGCGTCACCATCATCCACACCACCAACATTATCCTCTCCCACCACCAGTACACAGGCACCGTCATATCTGTAATGATTGAATCATGAATCACAAGTTTATATTCTCAGTAGTCAAACTCTTTAAAAACTAATTTACGAAACTATTATGCTATTTATTAAATGAATATGTGTGTCCATTAAATAATTAAGCTTATTTGATCATCTTGTTAGATTATCGATATATATTTGTCGTCTTTTACCAAGATGTAAAGAATTTTTCGTCGAGGACTTCAATAATAACTTGAACTTGATAAAGAGGTGAACATTAGTCTGTATTTTCTCACTTCTTAGCAATGTTCTGGAATAATTTACCCATCAATTTATACAAACTTTATTCTTAAATACACACGCACACTAAACTCTAAAATAATATCTCGTTGTCCCTGTAAATTGGTCATGCAATTAAGGTCACATATACTTGTGAAGAGTGGGAGTTAAACTTAGCTTTCCAAATTAAACAGCAGCACTGAATGACCCTGGTGGGTTTAGCATTTGGTTTTGATTCTAATGATAATCCAAATTAAACAAACACACACACACACACACACATAAACTCACAGACACACACACACACATGCACACACGAGGAATGATCAAGATCTTGGAGCAGGGAGAGTGACGTAGTAGCGACCAGTGAAGAGGAGGGGCCAGAAGTTGTGAATCGACCCCTGCAACCACAAATAGGTGAGAACACACACACGCACATAAACAGCTTACACACACACAAACAGCACACACACACACACACAAACAGCACACACACACACACAAACAGCACACACACACACAAACAGCACACACACACACACACACACACACACACACACACACACACACACACACACACACACACACACACACACACAACATAAACCCATTAAAAATAAAATAATGTGGGCCCAGAGGGGAAGTTGAAGACTAAGGGGATCAGAGGAAGATGGGTCTGGAAAGGAAGAATGAATAGAAGAGCAATGTAAAAGGGTGGAATAAGAGTGGGAAAGCAAAGTGGGAGAACTTTGAATATGGAGAAGAGGATGGAGGCAGAGAAGAAGAAATGGGAGTTGCAAGCTGAAGCTGAAGATGCCAAGATACAGGCCCTAGAATATGAGATAACTATACTGTAGTGGGTTACAGTGTTATTCCCCAAAGGGGTCAGGACATCTGAAACAGGTACACCCCTATTAAACAAGCAGACCACCAAGTAAGGCCAAAGAATGAAGGGGGAGAGTTGATGGGAGAAGGGATAGCAGTAAGTGAGAGGTGTGCAAGTAGAAAAGATGACAGGTCACATGCAAAGGCACTACCAATGCTTCAAGAGTTACAGGAAGAAGTAAAAGAGACAATGGCTATGTACAAACCAGACCCAGAGAGACAGAGGGAAATGCAATGGGACTAGGAAAAGTCAGTCTTTATTCACAGGCTTCAGGAGAGCAAAGGGAGAACACACAGTGAAAGAAGGCAGAAAGAAAATCCAGAGATTGAAAACATCATCAAAGAAATAGGTGAGGAGGACAAAACTGAGATAATAACTTTTCGGAGAATAAGGGGTACTCAAGGAGAGAAATTGGCTGGTCAAACTGATTATTAAGACAGACACGGTGTGGAACAAGATCCTGCAAGATAAAGCAAGGCTGAAGGAATCTTCAACATACAAGAGGGTGTTCCTAGACTGCGACAGAACAAGAACTGAAAGGCAGCAATTAAGGGAGAGGGTTCAGAAAAGAAAGAGACTAGAAAGAGAGACAAGGAGAGAATCAGCAGGGAACAACCAAAACCAGGCAGAGTAACAAGCACAAACACACAGAACCACCCTCAGAATCCAACAGCCAAACACGCTATCCCAATACAAACCCCAAACCACCCACACAGCCCCAACCCCACATTATGCAAGAGTTGCATGAAAGAATCAAGGAATCATCATTGAATATCATAACTCTCACCGAAACCAAGCTCACAGGAATAACAGATGCCACATTTCCAACAGGACATCAGATCCTAAGAAAAAACAGAGAGAACAGAGAGGATGGAGGAGTGTACTGGTCATCAAAAAACCCATGGGATTTTGAGGAGTTGGAGAGAGAAGCAAGAATCAACATAATTGGAACACTTCAGTCTGGAGGTCCCAAGGTGGTAATTGCAGTGATGTATAACCCACCACACAACAGCAGAAAGTCGAGGTAAGAATATGATGAGAATAACAGAGTGATGGTTGACACACAGACAAAGGTGGCCAGAAGAGCTCATGCCAGCAGGGCAAAGGTGCTGATTGTGAGTGACTTCAATCACAAGGAAATTAACTGGGAAAATGTGGTGCCATATGGGGGCCCAGAAACGTGGAAGGCTAAGATGATTGAGGTGGTACTGGAAAACCTCATGTACTAACACGTAAGGGACACTGCCAGAGAGAGAGAACAGGATGAACCAGCAAGACTGGACCTTGAATAGTGCAGTTAAAGAGGATATCACATATGAGAAAGCCCCCAGTAACCATGGGGTTCTGAGCTTCGAATACATAGTTACAAGTGGAGAGGGAAGCAGGAAGGGCAGAACAAAGCCAAACTACAAGAGAGGGGACTACCCAGGCATGAAGAATTTCTTGCACGAGAATCAGTAGGACAGAGAACTAGCAGGGAGATCAGTAAACAAGATGATGGAATATGTGACAATAATATTCAAGGAAGCTAAAGGGAGGTTTGTACCCAAGGCTAACAGAAATAACGAGAAGACCAGGATGAGCCCTTGGTTCATGCAGAGGTGAAGAGAGGCCAAAACCAAGTGTGCTGGAGAATGGAAGAAGTATAGAAGGTAAAGGACCTAGGAGAATAAGGAGAGCAGTTGTAGAGCCAGAAATGAATATGCTCAGGAAGGGAGACCCAGCGAAAATACGAAAATGGCATAGCAGCGAAAGCCATATCTGACCCAAAGCTGTTGTTTTGCCACATCAGGAGGAAAACAGTCAAGGGCCAGGTAATCAGGGTGAGGAAGGAAGAAGGGGATATCACAAGAATCGACTGAGAAGTATGTGAGGAGCTCAACATGATTTTCAAAGTATTCACAGAGGAGACAAAAAGGACTCCAGAAATCGCAGAGGCGGGATGCACCATCAAGTGTTGTACACAATACATAAAACCGAGGAGGAGGAGGTGAAGAGGCTGCTAAGCGAGCCAGATACCTCAAAGGCAATGGGGCCAGATAACATCTCTCCATGGGTCCTGAGAGAGGGAGCAGAGGCACTATGTGTGCCACTAACAATCTTCAACACATCTATTGAAACAGGGCGACTACCTGAAGTATGGAAGTCAGCAAATGTAGTCCCAAATTTTTAAAAAGGAGACAAACTCGAAACAAATAACTACAGACTACTGTCACTGACGTGTATAGCATGCAAAGTCATGGAAAAGATTATCAGGAGAAGAGTGGTGGAGCACATAGAAACGAATGAGATTATAAACGGCAACCAACACGGTTTCAGGGATGGGAAATTCTGTGTCACAAACCTACTGGAGTTCTTTGACAGGGTGATAGCAGTAAGACAAGATGGAGAAGGGTGGGTAGATTGCGTTTTCTTGGATTGCAAGAAATCTTTTGACAGTTCCACACAAGAGATTAGTGCAGAAAGCGGGAGGACAGGCAGGTATAATAAGGAAGCCACTGCAATGGATCAGGGAATACCTGCCGGGAAGATATCAGCAAGTCATGGTACGTGATGAGGTATCAGAGTGGGCGCATGTGACGAGCGGGGTTCGACCGGTGTTGTTTCTTGTATGTAAATAACAAGACGTAAGGAATAGACTCAGAAGTGTTCATGTTTGCAGATGATGTAAAGTTAATAAGAATTCAATCGGATGATGATCAGGCATAACTTCAAAAGGTTCTGGACAGGCTGCAGGCCTGTTACAAAAACTGACAGCTGAAGTTTAACCCCACCAAGTGCAAAGTCATGAAGATTGGAGAAGGGCAAAGAACATCGCAGGAGTAGTACGGCCTTGGAGCCAGAGACTGCAAACCTCACTCGAGGAAGAGGATCTTGGGGTTAGTATAAGTATAACACCGAGCATATCTCATGAGGCGCCTAGCAAACCTAAGAATAGCACTCCGACACCTCAATAAGGAATCGTTCATGACCTTGTACACCGTGTATTTCAGGCCCATACAGGAATATGCAGCACCAGTTTAAACCCACGCACTGCAAAGCATGTAAGAAAATTAGAGAAACTGCAAAGGTTTGAAGCAAGAGTAGTCCTGGAGCTAAGGGGCATGTCCTACGAGAAGAGGTTAAGGGGAATCGACTTGACAACACTGAAGGACAGGAGAGATAGAGGGGATATGATAACGACATATAAAATACTGAGGGGAATAGACAATATTGTCAAAGTACCACACTTGGATTCACTTCGAGGACAGCGTGAAATAAGCTTTTATGCCACAAGACGGGCAGAAAGCAGCAACTTCACTCTGGCTGTACCCTTCTCCAGAACATCATTCCATCTGAGATCATACATACCCAGGATGACTCGAGTATGGAACACATTCATACAGCATAATGATGTCAACTAGATAAAGTCAGTTGATCAAATGAAAATGCTGGCCCACAGATGGCTCCAACTTCATCCTGTTCCCTACTTGTATGTCTCATAACAATAAAAATGCTTTCAAATGAGCTGATGTAGGTAACAGCTCTTAGCTTACCAATAAAGTTAGGAATCCAAAACCTGTAAATAGCTTGTCAAACCCTGTGTTAAAAAAAAAAAAAAAAAAAGAAAGTGGACAGAGACAGGATGTTCCAGAGATGTTACACAGCAACAAGGGACACAAGTTCTGTAGGGGAGCTGAAGACTCCGGGTTGAATCACAGAGAGTGTTTAAGAGTAGTTGTTCGGGGGTCAGTCCACAGTTGGTCAGGAAGTGTAATATCATGGGAAGTCTAGTAGAAGAGAGGCAGGTGTACAAGTACATAGCTTTAAAGAAGAGGTGATTAAAGGGGGCTCATGGATAGGGAAGAAGTGACCATGGAGGGTGAATAACGGCAGTTAAGTGCGTGTGCGTGTCCCAGGAATGTGATGGGGCTCAACCCCTGCAGAGGCACAACAGGTGAGAGAGCAGGAATGACGGGGGCTGGGAGAAAACCAAACTACAAAAGGTGGGCGAGCTAGCTCCGCAGTGAGGAACTATCCTTCAAGACATGTCAGTGGGGAGTGAGGGAACTGACAGAAACCAGTACAAGATAATGATGGACTATTAGCAGGACAAAATGCAAGGAGGGGGCAAGGAAGGTTTGTTCCCCAAGGAAAACAGATATAATGGGAGAGAACGAGAACGAGTCCCTTGGTTCAACCCAAAGGTGTAAAGGGAGGCAAAAACAAGGTTACTAGTAAGGAATGGAAAAGGTATCAGAAGACAAGAACTCAGAAAATAAAAAATCCGCCGAAGAGCCATAAACGAATATGCACAGATAAGAATGTGAGGCTCACAGACAATATGAAAGACATAGCATCAAAAGTAAAGACTAGGACCCGAACTGTGGTGTACAGCCACATCAGATGGATACAACAGTCCAGGACCAGTAATCAGACTGAGGAGGTGATGGGGAATTCACAAGAAACGACCGAGAGGTATGTCAGGAGCTGCAACCAGATTTTAAAGAGGTATGAGATTTACGAGTGGAAACCAGTAGACTCTCCATAAAATCAGAAACAGGGGGCACACCAGCAAGTGCTGGATTAGGTACATATAACCAAGGAGGAGGTGAAAAGCGCTATGCGAACATGACAGACGGGCGGGGGGTCAAAGGCGGGTGGGACCGAGACAAACATCTCTCCATTGGTCTTAAGAGGGAGCAGAGAAATTGTGTAGGCCATTAACAAGATTCTTCAACACATCATTTGAAACTGGGCAAACTCCCTGAGGTTATGGAAATTTGGCGGAAATTTATTCCCCATTTATTAAAAAGGGAGACAGACATGAGGCACTAAACTACAGACCTGTATCACAACGTGGGGGTGAAGAGGTATGGCAAGGGGGTCAGGAGAAGAACGCTCAAGAGGAGATTGGGTGGGGCAACTGGAAAGAAACAAGTGTATGAATTTGACAACAGGCACGGTTTTCAGGGAAGGAAAATCCTGGTGTTCACAAAACCTACTATAGTTTTATGACAAGGTGAGGAGAAGTAATACAAGAGAGAGAGGGGTGGAATCGGAACTGCTGTATTGATTATGGACTGCAAGAAGGCTTTTCGACACAGTTCCGGTCGGGAGCAAGAGGGTTACAGCAAAAGCTAGGGACCATGCCACACATAACAAGGAAAGCACTGCAATGATCAAAGAATAACCTGGACAGGGAGGCAACAACGAGTGCGGAGTGGTACGGCACGAGGGTCAGAGTGGGCGTCCTAGTGACTATGCGGGGTTCCACGGATGGGTCAGTCCTAGGACCTGGGCTGTTTCTTGGTATACGGATGAAGGGCGTGACATAACTGAAGGATCTAGACTCAGGAAGTGTCCTTGTTTGCAGACGATGTGAAGTTAATGAGAAGAATCGAATCGGACAGGATCAGCAGGACTAACTTCTCAAAGAGATCTGGACAGGCTGTAAGCCTGGTCCAGCAATGGCTCCTTGAATTTTAACCCTGCCAAATGCAAAGTCGATGAAGCTTGGGGAAGGGAAAAGAAGACCGCAGGGAAGCACAATATAGTTTTAGAAGCCAAAGACGTGCAAACGCTCACTCAAGGGAAAAAAAAAAGAATAGTCCCTTTGGGTGGGGTGAGTATAATAAGGGGAGCACCGAGCATATCTCCTGAGAGCGCACATCAATTCAGATAACTGCGGCAGGCATAACGGGCGCCTGGCAAACCTACGGATAGCGTTCCGATACGGGTCATAAGGATTTCGATTTAAGACTCTGTACACCCATCACGTCAGGCCCATACTGAGTATGGCATCAGAGGACCATTTGGAATCCACACCTAGTCAAGCACGTCAAGTAAATCAGAGAAAGTGCAAAGTTTGCAACAAGACTAGTCCCAGAGCTACGGGGATTGGTGTCCTATGTTAGAAGGAGGTTGAGAGGAAATCGGCCTGACGACACTGGTGGCCAGGAGGGTCAGGGGAGACATGATAACGACATATTAAAATCTGCGCGGAATAGACGAGGTGGACAAAGGGCGGGATGTTCCAGAGATGGGACACAGACACAAGAGGTCACAATTGGAAGTTGAAGACTCAGATGAATCAAAGGGATGTTAGGAAGTATTTCTTCAGTCATAGAGTAGTCAGGCCATGGAATAGCCTAGAAAGTGATGTGGTGGAGGCAGGAACCATACATAGTTTTAAGGCGAGGTATGATAGAGCTCATGGGGCAGGGAGAGAGAGGACCTAGTAGCAATCAGCGAAGAGGCGGGGCCAGGAGCTGTGACTCGACCCCTGCAACCACAAATAGGTGAGTACAAATAGGTGAGTACACACACACACACACACACACACACACACACACACACACACACACACACACACACAGCATATGGGCAGCATATGGGCGCCTAGCAAACCTCAGAACAGCATTCCGACATCTTAATAAGGAATCATTCAGGACCCTGTACACCGTGTTTTGTTAGGCCCATATTGGAGTATGCGGCACCAGTTTGGAACCCACACCTAGCCAAGCACGTGAAGAAACTAGAGAAAGTGCAAAGGTTTGCAACAAGACTAGTCCCACAGCTAAGAGGTATGTCCTACGAGGAGAGGTTAAGGGAAATCAACCTGACGACACTGGAGGACAGGAGAGATAGGGGGGACATGATAACGACATACAAAATACTGAGAGGAATTGACAAGGTGGACAAAGACAGGATGTTCCAGAGATTGGACACAGTAACAAGGGGACACAGTTGGAAGCTGAAGACACAGATGAATCACAGGGATGTTAGGAAGTATTTCTTCAGCCACAGAGTAGTCAGTAAGTGGAATAGTTTGGGAAGCGATGTAGTGGAGGCAGGATCCATACATAGCTTTAAGCAGAGGTATGATAAAGCTCACGGCTCAGGGAGAGTGACCTAGTAGCGATCAGTGAAGAGGCGGGGCCAGGAGCTCGGACTCGACCCCCGCAACCTCAACTAGGTGAGTACACACACACACACATCGGGGATATTACAAGCCTTGGTGCGTCCAAGGCTTGGACACACCTTTCAATGTATTTGTATCACCCTACTTGTACCTGTAAGTCCTCTGAGGGCTTCTCTCTCGTACAATGATTCTACAAGCTGCAGTAGCTACAGGTGAGGTTTTAGTGTGTTATAGTGAGTTTCGAGTAAGAGGACACGCTTTGTTTCCTCAAATTCTTAAGCTCTCTCTAGTTCATTTCGGTATCAAATTGTTATTCATCAGAGACTACGGTGTCCTCTGTGGTCTTGTCAGTCGTCCAAGTCACGAAGTCATATCTGGATGCCGCACCACGACGCCACTCCCACACGCATGTTCTCTGCGATCTGCACGAGGTAATTACCTCGTGTTCCTCTACCCAATCGTCTGAGTCATGTGTTTCATAGCTGTTTCTGGTGAACAGTTTAAAGTGTTTACAGTAATCTCTGAAGAATTAGAGGGAAAACGTAGAAGTGTTTAGTGTCTCTCAGTCCACAAAGGAGGAGGGACACTGCAGAATGTGATGAATGGTTTTGAAAACCTACAAGTTGAACATTGAGATACTAATGCAACATATGGAAATCTTTATTGAGGAAACGTTTCGGACTGATGAAGCCACTGTGTAGCGAAACGTTTCCTCAATAAAGATTTCCATACGTTGCGAGTGAATATCAAAATGGTATACAATACCGACAGGTTGGTAGGTAAGACACACAGGCAGTTGCCTAAATGTTGCCTATGTTTTACCTACCTTCCATATGTTGCATTAGTGTCTCAATCTTCTACACTGCAGAATGCCTAGCAGCCCATATTTGTCAGAGGTCTCCTCAAGTTTGGATCTAAGGTCAAGGAGAAACTGGTAAGAAGACTGAACCTCAGCATTTACCTCCTCATTAGTCCATAAGTCATGAAGGATGGACAATGGGCCTCTGGCCCGTCTACCATAGAGAAGTTCAAAAGGTGAAAACCTCAAAGAGTCACTGGGAACTTCCCTCATGGCAAACAAACCACAGGGTAGGTAACGATGCCACTCCTTAGGTTTAAGGGAGCAAAGTTTCCTTAAAATGGACTTGAGAATCGAATGCTGGCGCTCAATCCTCCCATTACAGCTGGGATGATAGGGTGTGGTGAAGAGAGGCTTCACTCCCAGAAGTTGGTATAGATGTTGCATTAAGTCAGATGTGAATTGTGTCCCACGGTCAGACAAAATTTCTCTAGGGATGCCCACTCTGGAGAAGATGGACAAAAGGGCTTCAGCCACCTCTGTAGTGGTTATGGTCTTTAAGGGTATGGCTTCAGGGAAACTCGAAGCATAATCATCTAATGTTAATATATATCTATGTCCCCCAGATGAAAGTGGAGATGAAGGACCAACGATGTCAATAGCTACTCTTTCAAACGGTACCGTAAAGATAGGCATTTTGACCATAGGTACTCGCCTGGTACCTCGGGAGGATGACAGTTGGCAAACTTTACACGATCTACAATAGGTAGTGACATCTGAGGACATTTTTGGCCAAAAATAGGTTTCCATAATTTTATTTAAGGTTTTACGATGCGAGAAATGTTCGGCCACTGGCAGGTCATGAGCCATTTTAAGAACAGTCTCTCTGCATTGACTTGGAACAACTAAGATGGAATAGTCTGTCTCATCTGAATTTAATTTGAATACTGACTTGTACAAGATACCTTTTATATATTCAAATTTATATGAAAAGTTTTCCTTTGGATAACTTGATTTTGTTTAGCGGCATTATGGCAATTCTGAAGAGAAGGGCAATTACGTTGTAAATTGACAAAAGAGTCCTTTGATATATCTAAAGGCTTGAAGTCAGGCAAAATCAAAGGATGGACAGTAAGAGAAGCCTGGGCTTTGGTCTGAGCCCTAGTCAAGACATTTATAGTATCGGAGGTGATATCTTCACTTTCATCTTACAAGTGAACCGGTGATCCTACTTCCTCGCTTTCGAGAGTAGCATCACTGGTTTTTAATCCCACATGAATATCGCGAGACATTGTCTCATCTGAACTTTCGAGGGGCTTCTCTGACTCTATAGGAAGAGGATCTGAAAAGCTTATGTCCACCTTTGGCGATGAAAGGTCAACCTCAGAAGGAAGAATGGCACCTTTTACATTACCTATTAGTACGGAGCAAGAAGTGATGGGAGCTAGTACGGCTTCAGACCAACCTATGAACCATTTAGACCTAATGTAACAACGGATGGTAGGAAAAGTGTCTGTACGGCCCAAGTAGTCTGAAAGTATTGCAGAGGAATGAGTTTCTTTAAGATTAGGGAACAGCTTATCAGAAATGACTATACATGTGCATCCAGTGTCTCGTAAAATGGTAGATACATTAAGTCCATTAACTGTTCCTGAACAGAAGGGTGCTTGGTCATTACAGTCTTTAAAACATCTTCCAACTTTTTGGACATTCTTAGGAGGACAATCTGGACGTTTATGTCCCTTAACACCACACAAATAACAAACAGGAATAAAAGAAGTCATTTTACTTTCCACTAGAGGCTTTGATTTCTTAAGGTCTGATGAACCCTTACCCTTAGGGTTCGATCCCTTTAGGTCTTTATAGGAATTGTGAGCTTCAGCATACAGGTCAGCAGCCTCAGCAGCTTCCTCAGCTTTAATCAGGTTACGTTCTCTGAAGAATGTTCGTATCTGGTGAGGAAGAGCTGTCAGGAACTGGTCAGCAACCATGAAGTCTCTAAGAGTTTCATAACTGCGATCGATTCCTGAACTCTCTATCCAAAAGTCGAACAAACGAGTGTTACCTGTAACTGCTGAAAGTTCTGGCCAGGCTGTAAGGTGGTATACCTGAAATCTTTCCTGTAAGAATTAGTGGTTTTCTGATATGCTTTAAGGATTGCCTTCTTCAGTAGGTTATAATTACATATGATATCCTGCGACAAAGTTGCATAGATATTCAAAGCTGTACCAGAAAATAACATTCCTGACCTGGTAGCCCAGGTGTCAGCAGGCCATTCACAGAGGGTAGCGGTATTTTCAAACCTGATAATGTATGAAGTTATGTCTTCCCCCTCTGTGAAGGGAGGTAAATTAGGTGTTGGAATATGTGCACTAGCTGCACGTTGTTCGATTACTCCTTCATCTAATTGCTGTTGTGAGAAAGTTAACTTCTTATTCTCTAATTCAAGGCGAGCTTGTTTGAGCTCGCGATCCTTTTCTCTCTCCCTTAACTCATATTCTCTATCCTTTGCTCTTTCCTCAAGTTCCCTTAATTTAACTTGTTCCTCACGTACTTTAGCTCTTTCCTCACGATCAAGTCTATCACGCTCTTTTTTGTCTTCTCTTTCGATTCTCAATCTCTCCTTTTCCTCTTCTCTTCCGATTCTCTCTCTCTCCCTTTCAATTCTTTCCTGGATTTAACACTAATGAAAGATTCTAAATTTTTCCCTGTTATTCCTAACTTCCAGTGTTCATCCAAAACTGGTATTCCTCCATGGTTGCAAGAATAAGTTAAACTATCAGGGGAAATGAAACGGGTATTAAAGAAAGCGGAGGGTTCAATTCCTGCTCCGTTCAAACTGTAAATAAACCAAAGGGCTCGATTCCTGCTTCAATTAAACAATATGTATTAATTAAAACGAAGGGTTCTATGCCGGCTCCGAGCAAACAGTAAGTAGAATGGGGTCTCTTGACCATCCAATCTTCTCACCAACAAATCAAGAGTGTCCAACGACAGTTCCCCTGATAAAATAAAGAGCTCAATGAAACAAATTGTCACTGGAAAATCTCGGGTCCCTAGAGTCTAATCCTCCAATGTGTTTCAAGCTCACAAGAAAGGTGGCAGAATTAACTATTATATCCTGCCTGACTTGACTTACAATAAATTGAGACTATAACAATCACCAAATCTTTTAAATACCTGTACCGTAGTCCTACCATAGAGAATGATTACTCATGGCTGGTGGTAACCGTCTGTGGTATGCAGCATTGAAGTTCCAATGGTAGATTCGAGATGGAATTGAATCTTGATTCAGTAGAGTTGATCCTGGCAAGGTCGCCACTTGTGAAGGCTTACTCAGCCCTGTAACAACTTCAGACAGTATTACCAAGGCTGGCTCCTCCTTAGAAAAATTAATGAATAGAAAAAGAAATAATAACAGATAAACAAACACTTTATTATATAGAAAATATAAAACACTTAAATATGAAATATTAATCCTACATTAAAGAAAATGAAAAATGAAAAATATAAATAACTGAATTCAACGCTAATATATATAGGGGTGTCTGGTGTTGGTGACACTGAGTGTTGAAATCGTAGCCGTTGCCGATGATGGGGGGGGGGTCGCAGGTGTTGGTTACAACCCACTGGCAAGTTCTTCACAGAATAGCCTTGAGTATTACATCCCGATGACAGGAAAGCAGGTCCTTTACCACTGCAATGATGAGGGGTTATGTCCTGCAATTTCTTACAGGTGCACAGGTAATTAAATCCAAAAAGGGGAAGTCTCAGGACGTTAGTCCATCTCCACCAGTTCTTCTCGTTGATTGACAGGTGACCCTCTCTGTCATCCAAGCTGAAAAGATAGACAGGTTACCCACTGCTTAAATAATCACTCTCCATGATAAGTACAATACCTAAAAGATGTGGTGATTATTACAACAGTCAACATAGAGCAAGGCTGAAAAGACTAAGTTTATTATTGGTCAAAAGTGAAGCTTTCAACCCATAAATCCATTAGAATACAAGGCAGGCATGTACTTACAGTAGTGCTGGGAGCTGTGAGTCTAGTGATTACTGTTTGGACCAGAGCCCCACACGTCACCTTTCGGGGATGGGGGGGGGGAAGGAGGGGAGAAAGGAGGAGGGGAAGGGATAGCGGGAGCTAGACTGACCCTACCTTAACAAGCAGCCGGCAATCAAACTATCACTTTCGGGGAGGGGGAAAAAAGGCGGGAATAGCCGGAGCTTGACTTACCCTACCTTAACAAGTAGCCGGCAATGAAACTATTGTTACTATGTACTCCCTCGCTACTCCTATCTATTGAACTTTTCCCTCACACAGTCACTTGTAGTATTCTCTTTCTGTAACATTTCACTAACGATCTTCACGGTGCATCCGCCTGTTTTTTGTTTTTTTCGGGTTGCACCATTTCGGAATCTTCTCATTCATTAATTTTGTTACAGAAACTGAATCTTATGTGGAAATATTTTTCGATAATCCGAGTGTCAGATCACGTAAAGCGCAAAGAAGATAATCTTTAATGGTAAACTTCAGTATGATTATAATATCTAACAAAAAATATAGATAAATAGTTATTAAATATATGTGTTATGATAGATCGTGCTTGCCTTGTTGTAATAATATTCGAATGTAACCGAACGTGACCTGTGTCCATTTTAAATGGTCGTTACGTTTGTGAGGGGAAGGAATGTGGTCTTAAGGAACATCATTATCGGAAAATCACTCCTGCGCCGCCCAGGAGATGGCACAGCCCACGCCAGGGGTGCGCAGGTGGGAAGACGAAGGCTCAGGGATCACCTCAGGATGTCCTCTCGAGCACCCTGGATCCTCCAGTAATCTTCAAATTGGTACTGTGAAGGATCAACCACTCAGGCTCTCGACTTTCAACATATATGGACTGCACCGAGAAAGCTAACTTTCTGGTTGAATTAAATCGAGTTGACGTTAAAAAATTTTGCAGTGGTTGATATGTATTATTAAGCCCAGCTGATTGTCAATAAAGCCAAATGTATCATACTTAGCAAGTATTTTACTATTTTTTAAAATGGCACAAACTGAAAGATATTTCAGACAGAAAATATAGAACTTTTACACCGCTAGTGATACAAACACCACTCCAGTGTTATTAGTTTTTAGTACTAACACTGTTAGCCCTGACGAGAGGAAATTTCAGGTGATTTTATTGAAGCAAAATAGTTAATTGGGATGGGATAATAAATATTTTTCATCATGATATTTGATGGTGTTACACCAGAGAAATTACTGCACGTTTCACTCTGCTCACCTCCCCCATCACCAGTCCTACCATACCAGACCACGACCCATTTTTAAGCTTGACTCCCCATTCACCATCTGGAGGCTGCATATATGTGTACCTGCGGAGATATATTAACAAGCGCTAATTTATCAGCACACGATATTCATAATATCTTTCAAAATAAATTTGTGTAAATAGTTAGCATACCGAGTATAACAGAGAAAATTGTATGGTATGAGTCTTATGAAAGAATTTAGAGGGAGTAAGACGGAGGGCACGGGTTGCAGGTGATCAAGGAGGATTTAGGAAGGTCGGGTATCATGTGTGGACTATGTGTCTGTATTTAAGAATATAAGGATGAACAATAATTTTGTCTTGTGTACATGTAAGGATTAAAACAGGAATGCAGATGTAGCAAAGTATAGTGTGTGCCGAGGCGTAGGAAAAACCATGCGTTGTATATACAGGTTATAGACTACTTGTGGTATCTGCTAGCTGAGTGAGTCGATGAGCTTCACTTGGGGAAGTTATTGCCACTCCATGACGTGTTTCGAATCTTGCTGAACTAAGATTTTTTCTGTAACAATTCAATCCAATTAAGTTTTATTCTCTATAAGGATTCAATGCGGGGTTTACATATTTAGAATATTGTGTGGTTTCATCGTTTTAGATTCTAATTACAGAGGGGGGCAACAGAACATCTAGCATGGCTAGGCATTTCGGGCAGACTTAAGATTAAATTCTATACACTTAGAATTATTACAGATTTTGGTATTAAGGTAAGTGACTATATTATAGTTTGTGGTTTAGCAAATTATGAATGGCTTTGATTTGGCACAATACATAGTGTCTATTGGAGTATTTAGGCAAAACTTTATGATAGTTAGGATCATTATTTTAGATTTGATTCGTATTCTGTGTTTATAGTCACGTGGGTGAAGTGAGTGTAATTGTGAACCACCAGGGTGGTTATCATTGTAGTTGTTTCGGGGGTGTATCAGGGTGATAAGATGTTTCTAAACTGTAGTTTTGAAAAAAAGTGATGAATGTTCTTCAGTTCTAGAGTTTTCAGGTCAGGGTGTTCCAGATTTTAGGCCCTTTGACACATCACTGAATTTTTTGTAAAGGTTTGGTGGGACACGGGGAATGTCATAGAGATGTTTGTGTCTGGTGTTATGCTGTGGGTTCTGTCACAACTATCCAGGAAAGCGTTTTAGGTCAAGTTACTATTGGTATTTAAGGTCCTGTAGATGTAGAGTGCACAGTAGTAAGAGTGGATGTTCTGAACAGGGAGAAAGTTTATATCTATGAAGAGCAGTCGGGGGGGGGGATGGGTTGCCAGGATGGGATTAGTGATTATTCTTTACTGCAGCTTTTTTGTTCGGGTTAGTATTGGTTTTAGGTGTGTTGCTTGCAGTTGGCCCCCACAGCACAATATCAGCATGGTGAGGTATGGATAAATGAGTGAATGGTACAGTGAGAGAAGGGCAGTTTGCGGCACGTAATATCGTATCTTGGGAGGGATCCCCGCCGTTTTGGATACTTTTTTTTGTTATGTGGTTGGATATGGGTGCTGAAATTTATGTAGTTGTCGAGGTATCGACCTAGGGATATTTGCCCTCATTATGTCTGGCAATTAGGTGTTGTCGATTTAATGTTAAGTGCGCAACACTCCCGCTCTGCTACAAACACACTCATATAGTAGTAGGTTTTGTCAGTGTTAAGTGTAGGTTTATAGGCTGTCATCCAAGTCATTATTTTGAGCTAGCTCCTCGTTGACAATTGTGTTGAGGGTGGGCAAGATTGGGTGGGAGATGAGTAAGTAGTGTCGAGGGCAAAGAGAATAGGTTTCAGGTGTAGGGATACGTTTGGATGACATTTATGTAATGAGAGAGCAGGGGACCAAGGACCATTCCTGCGAAACTCCAGCATCCCGTATTGATGATGCTGTCTGTCTTTAATGGTGACATACTGATACCTATTAGTAAGGTAGGATTTGTAAAAATATGCAAGCGCCATGGCCTCTTATACCATAAGTGGTCAAGTTTTGTGGAGTAGGATGCTTGTGGTCTACGGTGTCAACGCTTTTCTTAGGTAATAAAAATTCTAGTGGATATTCATTATTTTCCAAATGCTGTTGTAAAAGCAAGCTCTAGCATTTTTATGATTGCATCATTAGTGCTTCGTTTATTTTCCTGAATACATTATTGGCAGGGGTTTTGAATATGTTTTGTGCCGTTATAATGAATAGTTCTCTGTGCACGAGTTTCTCAAAGATTTTGGATAGCAATGGTAAGTTTGATTTGGCCTATAGTTGTTTACATCTGTAGGTCACCACCTTTATTATATACATATGCCAATAATACCACATATGGAACAGAAACAAGGAGATTGATTGATCTGTATTATATCGATCTTCTTCTGGGATATATATATATCATATTATATATATATATATATATAATATACTATATATATATATATATATCATATAATAAAGAGAAGCCTCGCACAGCCCGTTGCCCAGACATCAACGGGACCCCCAAGACAGAGGTCTGATGGGAGTCAAAGCGTCCTGATGGAGCCCACTTTGTCACACTGGAAGGATGGAAAGCAAAATGACTGGGGACTCCCCCCTGTGCTGCCCACATTGCAGACACCTACTGGCCATTATCCGTAGTTGGAAGGGGTGGAGCTTGCCAGCCACAGGGAGACGAGCAGAAGATCCGAAAATATGAAGACCTTCCCCTTGCTATAACTTCATTCCAATAAGGGTCGGAGACCCTCGGAGCATGGGGAAGTGTGCTCTAAAGTTCCTCAAAGAGCTAGGTGAAAGACTCATCATAAGAAAAACAAGGGACCACAGGGCGGCGACCAGCCTTCATCTTTCAGAGACTCAGTGTGCGTTCCAGAGAGGGAAATGCCTGTCGCATTCTGGGTCACACGGCCCAAGCAGGAGCTGGACGAAGTATTTCGAGATGAGCTCTGAGTTACCTAAGATGTTTTGTTTCTGTTGTATTTTGTGAATGTTTTTTGCGCCATGCTATTTTGTCTTTAAATAAACATACTTTGAAATTTAGGGTGAGAGGTAGGAGATATTATTTCAAACAGCTTCTGGGGAGAAACTTAGTATTCCCTGAGAAAGTTTATTCTTTTCTCTGAGGATGACGGGTACCCACGACAGTTCTAGAGGTGGTACCTCCCTATATATATATATATATATATATGCAAAACAACCACTGTGAAAGAAATAGAGACGTTCCAAGTAGCATTCGTGGACTACTTCACATTATCAAGGAACAATAGATAATGTGACGATAGTCACGAAAGCGCTTGCGAATTTCTCTATTTCTTTCACAGTGGTTGTTTTTGCATATATATATATAGTTACTATAATATATTATATATATTATTATATATATCTCAATAGATAATATATAAAATATTATATCTTTATATTATTAATAGTATATACACTGGAGTTTACCGGGAGAGAGTTCCTGCGGTCACGCCCCTACGCGGCGGTTGTGACCAGGCTCGGGTGGATTCAGAGGCCTGATTCAACCAGGCTGTTTACTGCTTGCTGCACCCAATCCAACGTACGAGTCACAGGACGGATGGTAAGGTACGACTTCTCTTTTAGGTGCTTCGTCCAAGTTACTGCTTGTGTGAAGACAGCCAGGGGTCTATTGGTAATCCAACCTTCATGATATGCTGGGAGGAGTTTGAACCAGTCTCGTGCCCTGACCAACTTATAGTATTGTCTGTTAACGTGATAGTGGACACCCCTGGCTTATTCATTGGGGGACTGTTGCTCGTTGCCGAGTTCTTTGGCTTTCGTTGTGATAGTGATTTTCGTGTGCAGTTCGGTACTTAGTCCTCTACGCATTATCCAGTGTAATAATCATGTATCTCTCCCGCCTGATTCCAGAGAGCAACAAGTTCAGGGAACTTCATGCGCTCCCAGTAATTGAGTGCTTTATCTACTGTTATGCGCGCCGTGAGGTTCTCTGTAAATTTTCTAGGTCAGCCAATTTCGCCCTGCCTGAAAAGTGTGTTAGCGTGCAGCAATATTCCAGCCTAGAAGAACCAAGCGACCTGAAGAGTGTCATCATGGGACTTGGCCATCCCTAGTATTTGAAGGTTCTCATTATCCCCCTGTATTTTTTTGAGCAGATGCGATTGATACAATGTTTATGGTCCTTGAAGGTGAGATCCTCCGACATGATCACTCCCTGGTCTTTGACGTTGGTTTTTTTCGCCCTATTTTGTGGCAGGAATTGGTTTTTGTACTATGACTGAAGTTTTAATTTCCTCATGTTTACCATAAACGGAGTAATTGAATTTCTCATCGTTGAAACTTATATTGGTTTTCCTCGCCAGCCGCCACTGAACAAGATTTGGTTGATGTCCGCCTGGAGCCTTGCAGTGTCTGCAATGGGCAAAGACACTGTCATGCGATTCGGGTGTCATCTGCAAAGACGACACGGTGGCTGTGGTGACATCACCTTGTCTATGTGTATATAGAGGGATGAGGAACAAGATGGGAGCGAGAGTCTGTGCCTTGTGGACAGAGCTTTTCACGTAGCTGCCTGGACTTTACTCTGTTGACGACTACTCTCTGGTGTTCTGTTTGTGGGGGAAATTATAAGATCATCTTCCAGTATTCCTTGTAGCACGCATTTTGTGCCGCTAGTACACCATGGTCACACTTGTCGAAGGCTTTTGCAAAAGTCTGTATACTTTACATCTCGCATCTTTTTGCTATTCTAGTGCACTCTAGGGACTCTGTAGTGATCAGTAGCTGGACAGACAGGAAGCGACTGCTCTAAAACCACGTTGCCTGGGTTGTGTAATTGACATGGTTATCTAGATTGGTGGCGATATTGCTTCTATGCCCTTTCAAAGATTTTTTTGACATATGAGATATTAGCTGCTATCCGGTCTGTAGTTCTTTGCTATTGCTTTACTGCCCCCTTTGTGGAGTGGGGCTATGTCTGTTGTTTTAGAAAACTCTGGTGGGCAACTACCTCCGTTGTCCATGCTCCCTTCCCTTAGGATGTAAAAGCTTGGATGAACACGGAGTTCATGAGTCTGAGCCTGGGCAGGTGCATGGGCATGTGCATTTATCGCCCTGTATCGAAGTCATTTGCATCAGGGTAATATCAGATAGGCTTGTGTTAAACAAATTCTGTGGCTCATAAAAGATACCATTTTGATCTTCGGCTTTCAGGTATGGTTAGCGGCTTGCTAAAAAATGAGGCATATTGGGAATGAGTAGCTCACTCATTTCATTGCTGTCATCTGTGTAGGACCTCTTGTTTAAGTAGGGCCCAATATGGATGTTGTTCTCGACTTTTGATTTAGGCATAAGAAAAGAAATACTTTGGGTTCTTTCTATGTACATTTTATGGCTTTTAGTTCTTCCCACGATTTCCTGACTCCTATATGATTCCCTTACGCAAGTTCGATGTTGGCTATTTCACTGACCAGTGATCCCTACGCATTTCAGATATACTGGCTTTTTTAGCTCTCTATATATTTTTCCGTCGCCTGTAACGGGAGCGTCTGTCTCTTTCTATTTTACAACCTACTCCTCCTTTTTCTTTAAAGGAAATAAGCCTTGAGCATACATCGAGTGCCACCGAGTTTAATCTGTTCTAGGATAAGTTGGGGTCTGTGTTTTGCTTAGGTCTATCTTCCCAGCTTTATATCCACTGTTAGGGACTGATTTATTGCTCCATTTTGTGTTTTGTTATTGAAGTTGTGAATTTGGTTGAGGCTTCCTCTTGGGACTAATTATTTTGTCGGTTGGGGCTCCGCGCATTACATGTTGAGCCTCAATTATGTTTGTGGCTGTTATTTGCAGTATATTGTTTGTGATATAGTGAATTTCGTATCAGAGGTCTGTTGTATTCTCCAGTTGTAGCTCTATTATTTTGCTGGTTTAATTTGAATTTTGTGCAGAGGATTTAAAAGTGTGTTGTGTGTGGAGTCTGTAGAGCTGCATCCTGGTGTTATCACTGCAACAAACAGTATTTGCTATATTCACTCCAGTCTTTAGTGCCTCAAGTTGAAATCCCCCATGGAGCAAGATGTTGGGGGCAGGAGCTCGCCAGATTTTCCACGCAGTGGTTAATTTTTGACAGCTGTTTCTGGAATTGCTGGGACGTTGCATCTGGAGGTTGCTAGACTTCACAATGACTAGGTTTTGGTTTCTCGTCTTTTTCTGCTTAAAACTTCACACTTCTTCAGTTGAAGGGCATTAAGAGCAGTTTTGTGCTTACAAAGAGACTTGCAATGTATAAAAGCCAATCCCCCCCCCACCACGTTATGGTTGACTGGGTTGCACACATGTCGCAATCTGGATTGGTGGTATACTGGGAATCATATTTCGGTGTTGGCATAGGTCTGACGGGGCGGTTGGGTTACTTAGAACTTTTATCTCATTAATTAGAGAGGTGCGAGGGTTGTTTTTAATACTTATGTTTTCTTTTTTCGGTCGGTTACGTCTTCTTTGTCATTTGTTATGGTCAACCATGTATCTTAACTTTTTATTTTTTTTTTCTTTGTCTCTTTTATGGCTGGGGTCTTGTGAAGCCGCAAACATTGCATTTGCCTCTGCGAGCAGTCCACGCCCCCCGATGAAAGATATTTTCGTTGTTCGTCTGCTGGCTTTTGACTGTTATAATTTTGCAAAGAGAGTGTCTTGGATGGTGGCATTGGTGGTATGGGGAGACTTTTTTTTTTCATGCTCTAGTATCTGTGGTGGTTGGTTTGGCGTGGAGGCCATAGATGTGGTCACTCGAGTAATGCTGGATTGGCGTTCGATTTCCTCATTTCCTGCCAGTTTTTTTTTTCCTTCCTGGACTATATTACCTCTCCTGTTGAGTGGCTGTGTGCTACCACGGTTTTCCCCACTGGCTTGGTTTGTTTTGTATCTTTTGTCCCCTTTAGATAGTGTGCCTGGCAATTTAAAGTTTAGCTCAGTTTTCCTGTACTGAGAGTGACTCCAATTTCAGAGTGGAAAAAGCTTACAGGAAGCGTTGTTTGCACTTGCCTGATGTCAATATGGGCACGGCATTTTCTAGGCTGGTCTTAGTTAGCACGTCCCATTTGTTTTTGTTTCCAGATTTCCCATGCCTGCAGATACCAAGTGCATAGAATGTGCACAGGCTTGGTTTCCGTTTGCCTTAGGTCTCTGTGACTTTATTCCCTGTTGGTGCATGTTTACCTGTAAATATCAAAATGGTATACAATACCGACAGGTTGGTAGGTAAGACACATAGGCAACAGCTAGGCAACTTTATTCCGATTCGATTTCGCCTACACAGTAGGCTTCTTCAGTCGAATACAGAAAATAGGCAGGAACAGTAGAGATGTGAAGACGACGTAATCAGTCCATCACTCTTGAAGTCGTAGATTTGAGGTTGTCAGTCCCTCAGCCTGGAGAAGTTCAGTTCCATAGTCAGGAACTATCTGAAGACTCAAGCGACAGTGTGGAGAATTAAATACTGTCGCCTTGGAAAATCTTCAGATAGGTTCCTGACTATGGAACTGAACTTCTCCAGGCTGAGGGACTGACAACCTCAAATCTACGACTTCAAGGGTGATGGACTGATTGCGTCGACTTCACATCTCTACTGTTCCTGCCTACTTTCTGTACTCGACTGAAGAAGCCTACTGTGTAGGCGAAACGTTTCGGAATAAAGTTGCCTAACTGTTGCCTATGTGTCTTACCTACCATGTTTACCTGTCTCATTCCTATCCTCACTAGTACTAACAATGGAGCTTTCACCAGTTGTTTTTGGTAATATATCCTCAATTGCTAGTGGGCCCTGTTTGCTATTCTCCTGTGGTATTACTAGTTTGTACTTTTGGTTTTATCTTGTCCTTGACTACACTTGTTTCCCCACTACAGCTCCTGTCTCCCTCGAGGTCATTTATATGCATTCCTTCATGTGTACATTTACTGACTACCTGGACAGCACCTCCATCCTCACTATTACTGCTCCAGGCAGCACCTCACCTAACTCATTACTGTTCTCCCAGGACAGCACCTCCATCCTCAATATTACAGTCTGCCCAGGAACAGCCCTCCATCCTCAATATTACTGTCTCCCAGGACAGCACCTCCACCTCACTATTACTGTCTCCAGGAAAGGCACCTCCTCATCCTCACTATTACTGTCTCCCAGTGACTCAGCCCTCCATCCTCACTATTACTGTCTCCCAGGACAGCTCTTATCCTCACTATTATATTCCAGGATCAGCCACCTTATCCTGTCATATTACTGTCTCCAGGACAGCACCCTCCATCCTCACTATTACTGTCTCCCAGGACAGCACCTCATCCTTCACTATTACTGTTCTCACAGGACAGCACCTTCCATCCTCACCTTACTGTCTCCCAGGGACAGCTCCTCCATCCTCATGTATTACTGTCCCAGGCCAGCACCTCCATCCTCACTATTACTGTCTCCCAGGACAAGCACATCCTCCTCACTATTACTTGTCTCCCAGGGACAGCACCTCAGCTTCACCATTACTGTCTCCCATGACAGCACTCCATCCTCACTTACTGTCTCCCAGGACAGCACCTCCAGCTTCACATTACTGTCTCCCAGTGACAGCACCTCCAGCTTCACCATACTGTATCCCAGGGTCAGCACCTCCATCCTCACATTACGTCTCCAGGACAGCACATCACAAATCCTCACAGTTCGTGTCTCCCAGGACAGCAATCAATCCTCACCCATTTCGTCTCCCAGGACAGGCATCTCTATCCTTCACCATTACTGTCTCCCAGGACAAGCACCTCTATCCTTACCATTACTGTCTCCCAGGACAGCACATCAAATCCTCACAGTTTTGTCTCCAGGACAGCACCTCTATCCTCACCGATTACTGTCTCCCAGGACAGCACCTCCAGCTTCACCATTTCTGTCTCCCAGGACAGCACCTCCATCCTCACCATTACTGTCTCCCTGGACAGCACCTCCAGCTTCACCGTTACTGTCACCCAGGGACAATCACGCTCCCGCCTTCAGTTTCTAACAACATGGCCAGCATCAAGGGCGATACCATCCAGCCCAGACATTTTATTTTCCCATCTGTTATAGAATGCTTCCAGGTTTTCTATTAAAAGGCTGCTTAATAGAAAGTCGCTTGTGTTACACAATACGGAGATGAAGAACTGGACACATGTGAAACATCTGGGTTTCTTTTCTGTAGACGTCTCGCCAACGAGTGGCTTCATCAGTACTAATTCCAACACACATGGTTCTACTGTCTACCAGTTATATCTTTGAATTTGTATTGGTAAAGGCACTGGATGGCGGAAATAAAAAACGTTACAATAAGATACCCAGATGTGTGTTGGTGTCCCAATTTTGTTCCCCCTATCTTTTTTTTTAATGGAAGAAATGGAAGAACGGAAACTGATCCTTCAAATTTCTTGTGACAATCCAGTTCCTTCACCATTTCACTGATGATCAGTTGATAATGCAATTTATTCAGCCCTAACGAATTAATGTTTTGGTGTATTTTAGAATAATGATCTTTCAGAAACAACAACAACATTCTCCTTTCGTTTGTTTCAAAGTTAGTGTTTCTTATTGGGTGATTTAAATTATTTTAGTGCTGAGTATGTCCTGATTTGCCATTTTATTTAAAAAAATGTCATATTAGCAATCTAGTATCGAAAAACTTGTGAATAGCAAACCCGCTCACCTCTAATCAATTATTCATCCTTAGTAATAACTGTATAAAGACTTACACTTAATTGTTCGTCCTTTATTTTCCCTCCATTCGACGTTCAGGCGTCTTATAAGTTATGTTTTTTATGAGGAATCAATCTTCGTCTAGATACTCAGTGACTAAATACACTTAATGTTGGATATTTACTCACGTGAAATTAAGTGCAATAGAGAGTAATCTATCAAGTTGTGGGTACACGGTCCATGAAACTGAAAGCTATGGTGACTGGCAACCTTGGAGTCAGCTTCACGAAATATTTTATTAAAAGGGTTTCTTCCGATGGACACCATCAAATTCGCGGTCTGTGGGAGAATCTACAAAAGACGAAATTGTAGAGACGATGTGGGGTATTGTGGGTAGAAAATATATAAGTTTATATCAGACATTTCCTTTCATCCACTTCTGTGGAAAAATATGTATATTTTTCCGAAAATACGCAGTGTTATTTTGTATGTAATTAGTGCAATTATATTGTAGTATAAAAATTAATTTGTAAATAAAATAGGAACCAGCGAGTGTTAGCGTCGCTTGGGGTGGAGACGCCATTGTTTTTGGATTGGGCCAAGACAGATTCAAGTGAATCATGGAAAAATTTCGTCGCTCTGGAGATTAAATTGTGCTTGAAATTTCTCAAATAGGAGCAGAAATTGTTGAATTGCAAGTCCTGCAGAACGTGAGAAGAAAGCAGGCGATTGGGACAGCGTATCGAATTATTTGTGAAAAGGGATAATAGTTGCATGTTTCCCCAGATAAGTAATATCTACTTTATGATGAAATTCTGGCCAGTATTTTCTTCATATTTTAAGCAGGGGTTTGTGTGTGACACACCAAGTAATCTCCAGACAAATTGGGTAGTTGGTTCTTGAATAAAGAAATTCTGCCTGCTGATATATAACTGTGTATATAGTAATCATTAATTAAATCAACATTCAGTCAACATTATTTATATTAATAATTTTACCATAATTCCTGGTGATGTGTATTTCATTTGAAATTAATATAGGTCCAGAGTGACTTGTGGAGATATGAGTGGAGTAGGTATCGAAGGGGGACATTTTTTGCGACGTAGAATGTCCTAAAATTCCTACATGTCTCTGTAACCCCTTGATAAGGAATAATTATCTTTGTTACCAATTACTGGTATGTATCTTATGAGGTTCATCCAGGTAATTTTAATATTCCACAAGTTCCATATCTTTGATATTCAATATGCATGTCTTGCCTAAAATAACTAAAGAAAATGAAATAATGTTTTAAGTAGTTTTACGAATATATTAAGTTAATTAAATATCACTGAGAGGTTCTCGTTTCCAGTTTGGTGTCACCGAATAAACAGAGAAAAGAAATGTTTTCATTTTTTTTCTTCCTCCAATTATTCGTTTTTAATTGGTTCATGGTAAGAGAATGCCTCATTAAATCGGCTTCAACTTTTCAACACTAGTGAAGGGTATCCAGGCTAAAATTCTACGAACAATTAGCATGTGGAAGATGGCCAGTCACTGAAGTTGTAGGATCCATTCTCAGCATACTGAAATGGCTTCGGTAATTTCGAAAACCCTCTGCGACATACCTTTAGATGTTCCCCCCCAAAATTTTCTTATCTGACGATAGTGGTTAATAAAATATCGTTGTGTAGGGGTAAAACTCTCCGAAATTTTTATTCCCGTTTAAAGATATTAAAAAATATTTGAATATTTCTTCTGAATGACTTCAAAATACAATGTGTGATATATTTTCTGGCCAGACTGGCACCAACTAAATTAATTTTGTGTGTTTCAAATTTGCAAATTATTCAGTTAACTGTATCTTTCCCATACATAAAATTTAGAATTGCTTTAACCCGTCCTGTAAGTGGAGAATGCCTTTTGTGATCGACTTCAATTTTTCAGCTCTGGTGTGTTTTCCATATAGCAACGTTGGTGCTGGTATTTCTCTACTTAAGTTCCATTTTGCCAGTTTTATTAAATATCAGTATTGATTTCTTTTTAATAACACAAATTGAATCTGTTAACTGCTTCAAAATTTTCACGTTGATGCAGATTTAAAACAATTATACACAAATAACCCGCACATAAAAGAGAGAAGCTTACGACGACGTTTGTTCCGACTTGGACCCATTTACAAGTCCCACTAACAGAAGCTCGAGCAGGAGGCTATATATAGGCAGGAAGAGGGTGGTGGTGTAGTAGTAGTAGTAGTCAGCATGGTACGTTAATACCGACAAGATTGAAATTAAGGACACATTGCGCAACACCCCGGGAAATCTCTATCGTAGACGCTTCGCCATCATCAGCCAACTGGATTGGCGAAAAACGTCCACACAAAGACAACCAGACGCCGCACATGTGTCTTAATTTCATCGTAGTAGTAGTAGTAGTAGTAATAGTAGTAGTTGTAAGTAGAAGAAGAGGTAGTGTGGTAAGTGGTAGAAGTGGGGGAATAAGGAGACGAGCCAGTCAAATACAAAGGAAGGGAGCACTACAATGGGTGCTAGGTGCCCACAGAGGAGAGGCAGCGCACAGAGGTGCGTGAAAGGGGAAGTGGTGAAATAATTGAAGAGGAACAGAAAACACGGGACAGAAAGAGGAGTAAGACAACCCAGAGAAGAAAAAGGAAAAGAGGACAAGGGAGAAGAGGAGAAAAAGAAAAAAGTAAAAGAAAAACTGAGGAGTACGGTTAAGTCACGGGTGTTCTGAAGTTTGGAGCATTTTACAAAGTAGTGGGACGAGAAAGGTAGTACAGAGACGAAGCCAGGGCTAAGATTTCATACTAAGGAAGTTGTGTATTAGAGAGGATTCAATGACGGCGACATGTTCGAGTTGGAAGTAGGAAGTCTAGTTTTTATCCAGAAGACAGTCAATAGGTGGGTATGACGCATGACGTGGACAGAAAAGACCTCCAAACTTCAGAACAACGTGACTTAATATGAACTCCTATTTTTTCTTTTTCTTTTCTCTTCTTTCCTCCTCTTCCTTTCCTCCAAGCAGCAGCATCGCATACCCAAGAAAACTCACACCACTCGTTATCCTTTTCAACCTCAATCGGAACAAGAAGACTAATTATCTGCTACCACACCGCATCCTCTACAAAACACACACAGATTTACATCAAGTCCGAATTAGATCTCGCTTACCTTAGAAAACAACATTTATACAGCTAGAGACCAAGACCACAAACAATCACTGGTCACACCTCATAAAAAAGTCAGACAAACAGCGTATTAAAGCACTGAGAGCCTTCTGGAACTTTATCAAAAAAATCAGAGGGCACAACTCCCGACCAAACAATTCAAACACATTCACCACAACAACATACATATCTCAGACCCACAGGCTGCTACCAAACACATCTGGGTGAACCTCTTCTCACCCTCACCCACCTCAACATAAAGTTATTCAACCATTCAGAACATAGAAACAACTGGAACACTGCACACACACAAGAATACAACACCAGATAGCCACATTACATCTAGACTCTCTTACCTCCTCCCATGAACTCGACACTCCTTAAACAACACAGCCATTTAAAATTCCTCAGACACCTTCCTCCCAAGCTCCTGGATGCCTCTCGGCCTAAACCTATTATCCTAAAACACTTCATGGGACTCTATATTACTGCTTACACAAACCTCCTCAATGCCTTCCATGCCCTCTTGGATGACCTTCCCTTCCCTCTTCAAAGCAGCTGCTACTGCTATCCTCCTTCCTAAACTCAAAAAAGACCACTTTGATCATAGAAACTATCGCCCTTCAGCCTCCTCGAAACTGTAGAAAAGCTCTTTGAAAAACTCATCAACCATCGCCTTCGCAGATACCCTGGGAACACAACTCTCACTATATGATGGCCACCAGTTTGGGCTTCAGAAACACCAGATCCACACAGGAGATGCCATTAAACACACCTATCTCAACTCATCCACATAAACACAGAACAAAGACAACAGGACAGCCCTGGTTGCAAAAGGACGTTGAAAAGCTTTATGCACTGTCACCAAGGGCTCAAGTACAAAACTCTGCACTACTTTAACTGCCTCTCACATACTCGTAAGACTCCTCTGCAATTCCTAGACGGCAGTACCATAGATTCAAATTCCAAGGCTGTTATTCTGACTACTTCACTCTAAATGCTGGAAGTACCGCAGCAGGGATCTGTCCTCTCCCCTACCTCTACATTTTATACACTAAACGACATTCCAAACACCTGTATACCATAAAAACTCCATCACATAGCCTATGCAGACGACTTACACACACTAATAACCACTCATTGCCAATATAGATAACTCCCACACAAAACAAAAATGACGGGTCGACAGGATAGCCATCTGGGAACAAAATGGAGGATCAAAACCAATCGCAACTTAAATCCAGCATTACTTATTTTAAACTAAAGGAAAACGTGATCCCTCCAATTACCTGTCGAGTCGAACCGCTGACACTCCCGCACTTACATCCCATCACACAATCTGTCATGTCCTTGGCGTTATCTTGACGACCTTCTAGCTTACACGGACACATTCATTCAAGGCATTTCCATAGCTAGTAGGCCCTTGCGGGCCGCTCAGCAAGCCTGAAACGTCATTCCTCCCAACGGCAATACAAACCTACACCTCTACAAATCCCCTAGATACGATCCTCTGATCAAACTTACTCTCCTCTAGCCCTCTCACTTGCAGGAAAAACTTACTTAAACTGCCAGCGTGTCCAGAACAAGGTGACTGGCTGGGTGCTTGATGTCAGATGGGAAGGACTTCGCCACAAGCGAAGTCTATCCATGCCCAATTAGACATCCTTGCGCTGAATTGTACTGGGAAGACGATCTCAGTGACAGACAGATAGACAATTTGAGTCACGACACGACTTTAGACCCCCTCCTTGACTGAAGACATTCGCAGAACCCACCCCCCCAACACACCTTTTCCTACTCCTTGCTTGATCCTGCTTCCCTAACCCTTATTTACAATACCCTTGGATTCTCCGACAGAGGTACCTTCTCTGACAGGTACCATTCTCTGATCCACGTTCGTCTTAGCCTTTTTGGTAGTGTTAAAACATGGCTCAGTTTCTACCACTCTCTCTAGCTTCTATACGTCGCCTGTCCCTTCCTCCCCGACTCACCCACGGCCGAAGTCCCAAACAGAAGAGCACTGAATTTCTCTTCTCAATATCTGTCCCATGATCGCCTTCGCTGCTGGGTTAAGCCCTGGCTTCTATTTTACGACTAAGAAACACTCCCTCTTCCAGCAACTATTCTTAGTCTGTACCCAGTCTTCTCCGTTTCATACTCATTTGGGATCTTACCTTGAAACTTTCGTTGAGTTTCGTTCGTACTTCTGGTTGGTGTACAGTACACCAGAGGTCAGATGGACCAGAGCCCCCACAAGTTCACACTTTCGGGGATGGAGGGGGGGGAAGGTAGGGGAGAAAGGAGGAGGGGAACGCGATAGCGGGAGACTAGACTGACCTACTTAACAAGCAGCGGCAATCAAAACTAATCACTTTCGGGGGAGGGGGAAAAAAGGCGGAATAGCGGAGCTTGACTTACCTCTACCTTAACAAGTAGCGGCAATGAAACTATTGTTACTATGTACTACCCTCGCTACTCCTATCTATTGAAACTTTTCACTCAACACAAGTCACTTGTAGTATTCTCTTTCTGTAACATTTCACTAACGATCTTCACGTGCAATGCCGCTGTTTTTTGTTTTTCGGGTTGTGCACCATTTCGGAATCTTCTCAATCATTAATTTTGTTACAGGAAACTGAATCTTATGTGGAAATATTTTCGATATCCGAGTGTCAGATCACGTAAAGCGCAAAGAAGATAATCTTTATTGTATACTTCAGTATGATTATAATACTCTAACAAAAATATAGATAAATAGTTATTGAATATATGGGTTATGATAGATCGTGCCTTGCCTTGTTGTAATAATATTTCGAATGTAACCGTACGTGACCTGTGTCCATTATAAATGGTCGTTAACGTTTTGTTGAGGGGAAGGAATGTGGTCTTAAGGAACATCATTATCGGAAAATCACTCCTGCGCCGCCCAGGAGATGGCACAGCCCACGCCAGGGGTGCGCAGGTGGGAAGACGAAGGCTCAGGGATCACCTCAGGATGTCCTCTCGAGCACCCTGGATCCTCCAGTAATCTTCAAATTGGTACTGTGAAGGATCAACCACTCAGGCTCTCGACTTTCAACATATATGGACTGCACCGAGAAAGCTAACTTTCTGTTGAATAAATCGAGGTGACGTAAAAATTTTGAGTGGTTGATCATGTATTATTAAGCCCAGCTGATTGTCAATAAAGCCAAATGTATCATACTTAGCAAGTATTTTACTATTTTTTAAAATGGCACAAACTGAAAGATATTTCAGACAGAAAATATAGAACTTTACACCGCTAGTGATACAAACACCACTCCAGTGTTATTAGTTTTTAGTACTAACACTGTTAGCCCTGACGAGAGGAAATTTCAGGTGATTTTATTGAAGCAAAATAGTTAATTGGGATGGGATAATAAAATATTTTTTACATCATGATATTTGTTGGTGTTACAACCAGAGAAATTACTGGCACGTTTCACTCTGACTCAACCTCCCCCATCACCGAGTCTTCCATAACCAGACCACGACCCATTTTTAAGCTTGACTCCCATTCACCATCCTGGAGGCTGCATTTATGTGTACCTGCGGAGATATTATATTAACAAGCGCTAATTTATCAGACTCGATATCTCATAATATCTTTCAAAATAAATTTGTGTAAATAGTTAGCATACCGAGTATAACAGAGAAAATTGTATGGTATGAGTCTTATGAAAGAATTTAGAGGGAGTAAGACGGAGGGCACGGGTTGCAGGTGATCAAGGAGGATTTAGGAAGGTCGGGTATCATGTGTGGACTATGTGTCTGTATTTAAGAATATAAGGATGAACAATAATTTTGTCTTGTGTACATGTAAGGATTAAAACAGGAATGCAGATGTAGCAAAGTATAGTGTGTGCCGAGGCGTAGGAAAAACCATGCGTTGTATATACAGGTTATAGACTACTTGTGGTATCTGCTAGCTGAGTGAGTCGATGAGCTTCACTTGGGGAAGTTATTGCCACTCCATGACGTGTTTCGAATCTTGCTGAACTAAGATTTTTTCTGTAACAATTCAATCCAATTAAGTTTTATTCTCTATAAGGATTCAATGCGGGGTTTACATATTTAGAATATTGTGTGGTTTCATCGTTTTAGATTCTAATTACAGAGGGGGGCAACAGAACATCTAGCATGGCTAGGCATTTCGGGCAGACTTAAGATTAAATTCTATACACTTAGAATTATTACAGATTTTGGTATTAAGGTAAGTGACTATATTATAGTTTGTGGTTTAGCAAATTATGAATGGCTTTGATTTGGCACAATACATAGTGTCTATTGGAGTATTTAGGCAAAACTTTATGATAGTTAGGATCATTATTTTAGATTTGATTCGTATTCTGTGTTTATAGTCACGTGGGTGAAGTGAGTGTAATTGTGAACCACCAGGGTGGTTATCATTGTAGTTGTTTCGGGGGTGTATCAGGGTGATAAGATGTTTCTAAACTGTAGTTTTGAAAAAAAGTGATGAATGTTCTTCAGTTCTAGAGTTTTCAGGTCAGGGTGTTCCAGATTTTAGGCCCTTTGACACATCACTGAATTTTTTGTAAAGGTTTGGTGGGACACGGGGAATGTCATAGAGATGTTTGTGTCTGGTGTTATGCTGTGGGTTCTGTCACAACTATCCAGGAAAGCGTTTTAGGTCAAGTTACTATTGGTATTTAAGGTCCTGTAGATGTAGAGTGCACAGTAGTAAGAGTGGATGTTCTGAACAGGGAGAAAGTTTATATCTATGAAGAGCAGTCGGGGGGGGGGATGGGTTGCCAGGATGGGATTAGTGATTATTCTTTACTGCAGCTTTTTTGTTCGGGTTAGTATTGGTTTTAGGTGTGTTGCTTGCAGTTGGCCCCCACAGCACAATATCAGCATGGTGAGGTATGGATAAATGAGTGAATGGTACAGTGAGAGAAGGGCAGTTTGCGGCACGTAATATCGTATCTTGGGAGGGATCCCCGCCGTTTTGGATACTTTTTTTTGTTATGTGGTTGGATATGGGTGCTGAAATTTATGTAGTTGTCGAGGTATCGACCTAGGGATATTTGCCCTCATTATGTCTGGCAATTAGGTGTTGTCGATTTAATGTTAAGTGCGCAACACTCCCGCTCTGCTACAAACACACTCATATAGTAGTAGGTTTTGTCAGTGTTAAGTGTAGGTTTATAGGCTGTCATCCAAGTCATTATTTTGAGCTAGCTCCTCGTTGACAATTGTGTTGAGGGTGGGCAAGATTGGGTGGGAGATGAGTAAGTAGTGTCGAGGGCAAAGAGAATAGGTTTCAGGTGTAGGGATACGTTTGGATGACATTTATGTAATGAGAGAGCAGGGGACCAAGGACCATTCCTGCGAAACTCCAGCATCCCGTATTGATGATGCTGTCTGTCTTTAATGGTGACATACTGATACCTATTAGTAAGGTAGGATTTGTAAAAATATGCAAGCGCCATGGCCTCTTATACCATAAGTGGTCAAGTTTTGTGGAGTAGGATGCTTGTGGTCTACGGTGTCAACGCTTTTCTTAGGTAATAAAAATTCTAGTGGATATTCATTATTTTCCAAATGCTGTTGTAAAAGCAAGCTCTAGCATTTTTATGATTGCATCATTAGTGCTTCGTTTATTTTCCTGAATACATTATTGGCAGGGGTTTTGAATATGTTTTGTGCCGTTATAATGAATAGTTCTCTGTGCACGAGTTTCTCAAAGATTTTGGATAGCAATGGTAAGTTTGATTTGGCCTATAGTTGTTTACATCTGTAGGTCACCACCTTTATTATATACATATGCCAATAATACCACATATGGAACAGAAACAAGGAGATTGATTGATCTGTATTATATCGATCTTCTTCTGGGATATATATATATCATATTATATATATATATATATATAATATACTATATATATATATATATATCATATAATAAAGAGAAGCCTCGCACAGCCCGTTGCCCAGACATCAACGGGACCCCCAAGACAGAGGTCTGATGGGAGTCAAAGCGTCCTGATGGAGCCCACTTTGTCACACTGGAAGGATGGAAAGCAAAATGACTGGGGACTCCCCCCTGTGCTGCCCACATTGCAGACACCTACTGGCCATTATCCGTAGTTGGAAGGGGTGGAGCTTGCCAGCCACAGGGAGACGAGCAGAAGATCCGAAAATATGAAGACCTTCCCCTTGCTATAACTTCATTCCAATAAGGGTCGGAGACCCTCGGAGCATGGGGAAGTGTGCTCTAAAGTTCCTCAAAGAGCTAGGTGAAAGACTCATCATAAGAAAAACAAGGGACCACAGGGCGGCGACCAGCCTTCATCTTTCAGAGACTCAGTGTGCGTTCCAGAGAGGGAAATGCCTGTCGCATTCTGGGTCACACGGCCCAAGCAGGAGCTGGACGAAGTATTTCGAGATGAGCTCTGAGTTACCTAAGATGTTTTGTTTCTGTTGTATTTTGTGAATGTTTTTTGCGCCATGCTATTTTGTCTTTAAATAAACATACTTTGAAATTTAGGGTGAGAGGTAGGAGATATTATTTCAAACAGCTTCTGGGGAGAAACTTAGTATTCCCTGAGAAAGTTTATTCTTTTCTCTGAGGATGACGGGTACCCACGACAGTTCTAGAGGTGGTACCTCCCTATATATATATATATATATATATGCAAAACAACCACTGTGAAAGAAATAGAGACGTTCCAAGTAGCATTCGTGGACTACTTCACATTATCAAGGAACAATAGATAATGTGACGATAGTCACGAAAGCGCTTGCGAATTTCTCTATTTCTTTCACAGTGGTTGTTTTTGCATATATATATATAGTTACTATAATATATTATATATATTATTATATATATCTCAATAGATAATATATAAAATATTATATCTTTATATTATTAATAGTATATACACTGGAGTTTACCGGGAGAGAGTTCCTGCGGTCACGCCCCTACGCGGCGGTTGTGACCAGGCTCGGGTGGATTCAGAGGCCTGATTCAACCAGGCTGTTTACTGCTTGCTGCACCCAATCCAACGTACGAGTCACAGGACGGATGGTAAGGTACGACTTCTCTTTTAGGTGCTTCGTCCAAGTTACTGCTTGTGTGAAGACAGCCAGGGGTCTATTGGTAATCCAACCTTCATGATATGCTGGGAGGAGTTTGAACCAGTCTCGTGCCCTGACCAACTTATAGTATTGTCTGTTAACGTGATAGTGGACACCCCTGGCTTATTCATTGGGGGACTGTTGCTCGTTGCCGAGTTCTTTGGCTTTCGTTGTGATAGTGATTTTCGTGTGCAGTTCGGTACTTAGTCCTCTACGCATTATCCAGTGTAATAATCATGTATCTCTCCCGCCTGATTCCAGAGAGCAACAAGTTCAGGGAACTTCATGCGCTCCCAGTAATTGAGTGCTTTATCTACTGTTATGCGCGCCGTGAGGTTCTCTGTAAATTTTCTAGGTCAGCCAATTTCGCCCTGCCTGAAAAGTGTGTTAGCGTGCAGCAATATTCCAGCCTAGAAGAACCAAGCGACCTGAAGAGTGTCATCATGGGACTTGGCCATCCCTAGTATTTGAAGGTTCTCATTATCCCCCTGTATTTTTTTGAGCAGATGCGATTGATACAATGTTTATGGTCCTTGAAGGTGAGATCCTCCGACATGATCACTCCCTGGTCTTTGACGTTGGTTTTTTTCGCCCTATTTTGTGGCAGGAATTGGTTTTTGTACTATGACTGAAGTTTTAATTTCCTCATGTTTACCATAAACGGAGTAATTGAATTTCTCATCGTTGAAACTTATATTGGTTTTCCTCGCCAGCCGCCACTGAACAAGATTTGGTTGATGTCCGCCTGGAGCCTTGCAGTGTCTGCAATGGGCAAAGACACTGTCATGCGATTCGGGTGTCATCTGCAAAGACGACACGGTGGCTGTGGTGACATCACCTTGTCTATGTGTATATAGAGGGATGAGGAACAAGATGGGAGCGAGAGTCTGTGCCTTGTGGACAGAGCTTTTCACGTAGCTGCCTGGACTTTACTCTGTTGACGACTACTCTCTGGTGTTCTGTTTGTGGGGGAAATTATAAGATCATCTTCCAGTATTCCTTGTAGCACGCATTTTGTGCCGCTAGTACACCATGGTCACACTTGTCGAAGGCTTTTGCAAAAGTCTGTATACTTTACATCTCGCATCTTTTTGCTATTCTAGTGCACTCTAGGGACTCTGTAGTGATCAGTAGCTGGACAGACAGGAAGCGACTGCTCTAAAACCACGTTGCCTGGGTTGTGTAATTGACATGGTTATCTAGATTGGTGGCGATATTGCTTCTATGCCCTTTCAAAGATTTTTTTGACATATGAGATATTAGCTGCTATCCGGTCTGTAGTTCTTTGCTATTGCTTTACTGCCCCCTTTGTGGAGTGGGGCTATGTCTGTTGTTTTAGAAAACTCTGGTGGGCAACTACCTCCGTTGTCCATGCTCCCTTCCCTTAGGATGTAAAAGCTTGGATGAACACGGAGTTCATGAGTCTGAGCCTGGGCAGGTGCATGGGCATGTGCATTTATCGCCCTGTATCGAAGTCATTTGCATCAGGGTAATATCAGATAGGCTTGTGTTAAACAAATTCTGTGGCTCATAAAAGATACCATTTTGATCTTCGGCTTTCAGGTATGGTTAGCGGCTTGCTAAAAAATGAGGCATATTGGGAATGAGTAGCTCACTCATTTCATTGCTGTCATCTGTGTAGGACCTCTTGTTTAAGTAGGGCCCAATATGGATGTTGTTCTCGACTTTTGATTTAGGCATAAGAAAAGAAATACTTTGGGTTCTTTCTATGTACATTTTATGGCTTTTAGTTCTTCCCACGATTTCCTGACTCCTATATGATTCCCTTACGCAAGTTCGATGTTGGCTATTTCACTGACCAGTGATCCCTACGCATTTCAGATATACTGGCTTTTTTAGCTCTCTATATATTTTTCCGTCGCCTGTAACGGGAGCGTCTGTCTCTTTCTATTTTACAACCTACTCCTCCTTTTTCTTTAAAGGAAATAAGCCTTGAGCATACATCGAGTGCCACCGAGTTTAATCTGTTCTAGGATAAGTTGGGGTCTGTGTTTTGCTTAGGTCTATCTTCCCAGCTTTATATCCACTGTTAGGGACTGATTTATTGCTCCATTTTGTGTTTTGTTATTGAAGTTGTGAATTTGGTTGAGGCTTCCTCTTGGGACTAATTATTTTGTCGGTTGGGGCTCCGCGCATTACATGTTGAGCCTCAATTATGTTTGTGGCTGTTATTTGCAGTATATTGTTTGTGATATAGTGAATTTCGTATCAGAGGTCTGTTGTATTCTCCAGTTGTAGCTCTATTATTTTGCTGGTTTAATTTGAATTTTGTGCAGAGGATTTAAAAGTGTGTTGTGTGTGGAGTCTGTAGAGCTGCATCCTGGTGTTATCACTGCAACAAACAGTATTTGCTATATTCACTCCAGTCTTTAGTGCCTCAAGTTGAAATCCCCCATGGAGCAAGATGTTGGGGGCAGGAGCTCGCCAGATTTTCCACGCAGTGGTTAATTTTTGACAGCTGTTTCTGGAATTGCTGGGACGTTGCATCTGGAGGTTGCTAGACTTCACAATGACTAGGTTTTGGTTTCTCGTCTTTTTCTGCTTAAAACTTCACACTTCTTCAGTTGAAGGGCATTAAGAGCAGTTTTGTGCTTACAAAGAGACTTGCAATGTATAAAAGCCAATCCCCCCCCCACCACGTTATGGTTGACTGGGTTGCACACATGTCGCAATCTGGATTGGTGGTATACTGGGAATCATATTTCGGTGTTGGCATAGGTCTGACGGGGCGGTTGGGTTACTTAGAACTTTTATCTCATTAATAAGATTTTTTTCTAAAAGTGGTAGTGCAATATACCGCATTATATCAACGAAATATGCTTTTTAATAGGGGTGACTTGATGCTAATGATGGGCTCTTGATCCAAGAAACTAGACTAATCCTCCCTTTGCTTAGATATAAACGGAAGCCTCTGTTCCAAAGGAGTTACATGACTCACATTAAAATTAAAAATTAAGATTATGAACGATATCAAAGTTTATTCCATGATATCTTTTCCTCAAAGAAGTTTTTTTCCATGATTTTAGTTAGAGTAAATTTTAATGAGCTAATTTTATTAATCATATCGTTTTATTGTGAGCGAAATAACTGGAAAACGTCTCTTTTGATCCGAGTTAATTCAGAGTGTTTGACTCTACTGGCTTATCCTATTTTAAATTTTCATATTTTTATGTGATAATGACTTCGGAGTGACTTCAAGAACATTGTAAAATATATTGAATGTCATGTTCGTTGTGAGGGAAGAGTTTGTAGTTAAGAGAGAGGACGCATTAAGGAAGTGTGAGGAAGCCTGTTAGGTCAAGGTGGAACAATGGTAACCTTACTCCTGGAGTTTACCTGGAGAGAGTTTCGGGGGTCAACGCCCCCGCGGCCCGGTCTGTGACCAGGCCTCCTGGTGGATCAGCGCCTGATCAACCAGGCTGTTGCTGCTGGCTGCACGCAAACCAACTTACGAGCCACAGCCCGGCTGATCAGGAACTGACTTTAGGTGCTTGTCCAGTGCCAGCTTGAAGACTGCCAGGGGTCTGTTGGTAATCCCCCTTATGTGTGCTGGGAGGCAGTTGAACAGTCTCGGGCCCCTGACACTTATTGTATGGTCTCTTAACGTGCTAGTGACACCCCTGCTTTTCATTGGGGGGATGGTTGCATCGTCTGCCAAGTCTTTTGCTTTCGTAGTGGGTGATTTTCGTGTGCAAGTTCGGTACTAGTCCCTCTAGGATTTTCCAGGTGTATATAATCATGTATCTCTCCCTCCTGCGTTCCAGGGAATACAGGTTTAGGAACCTCAAGCGCTCCCAGTAATTGAGGTGTTTTATCTCCGTTATGCGCGCCGTGAAAGTTCTCTGTACATTTTCTAGGTCGGCAATTTCACCTGCCTTGAAAGGTGCTGTTAGTGTGCAGCAATATTCCAGCCTAGATAGAACAAGTGACCTGAAGAGTGTCATCATGGGCTTGGCCTCCCTAGTTTTGAAGGTTCTCATTATCCATCCTGTCATTTTTCTGTGGTAGTTAATGATGGACTCTTCCAGTGAGTCTCCCATCACTTAACTTTCTGTTCCCTTCAGGTCTGTAAGTATGGAGCTTCACAAATATCTTATTTTTTATATTCTTGGTTTGGGTTTTTACATTTTTGTAAGCTAGACCTAACTTGATTTATTATTAACGTAATTTTTCTTGGTCCTCACCATTTCTTTTAAAGGTCTTCTGTCTATCGTTTGAGTGATTGCTTGTTGGTTTGTAACTTTAGCGTTTTGTTTGTTTCATAGCCGCTGTATAGCCCTTGTGGCTTAGCGCTTCTTTTTGATTATAATAATAATTGTTTCACAGCCTTGTGACTCGGCTTCTGTCATCCGACACACCAGACGAGGCGGGCTGCTTGAGCCAAGATAATAACTCAGTGACACAACATTATCTTTCATAACCCTTGAGACGCCATATACAGGTGCCATGGACAACTGAAGAGAAATTGGACTGAACTTATGCCCACAGGGCCGCGGGGGCGTTGACCCCCGAAACTCTCTCCAGGTCTCTCTCCAGGTAAACAGCACTGTCCTCTTAAAGGCCACCTTCAATACCTAGACAAATTAAGCCGGAGTTTGAACTACCTAGTTGTCAAGTACATGTACATTACATGCAGTTGGGTGACCATTCTCTCCCCTCAAGGGAAGGTTCCTTGACGCTGGTGAGGGGCTCTTGATCTAGGGAATTGGATCTGTGTTCCAGTTCCCTGAATTGAACCTGAATGCCTTCCATCCCCCCATGCGCTGTATAATCCTACTGGGTTAGCGCTCTCCCATGATTATAATAATTATAATATCATGTGATCTACTGTTGAATTACTGCCTTTTTCTCTTCACGGTGTAAGAGTCGCATCCACCTAGACTCCATCAAACCTTACATCGCCATACAGTACGACCACAGTGAATCATAACAGTGATAAAGTCCTCCCGCAGCAACCACGCTCATCTGGACGTACGTGGACCCTCGAATTTAGTAGTGTCTTTTCTGTATGCGAAACTATTTTTATCTATATAATGTATGTTTTGTTAATATTTCCCATAGGAAGTATTGTAAATCCAGTTAAACCATTCCAGACACCCAAAAATATTAACAAACAATACATTTTATAGATAAAAATAGTTTTGCAAACAGAAAAGGCACTACTAAATTCGAGGGTCCACTTGCTTAGATTCGTACTTCTTTCTGTATTTTATTTTTTATGTTTTGTCTCAGACAGGAAATTTTCGTGTTTAATTATTTTGTATTTATTTTTTTCCTTACTTTTTATAATACTGATTATTCTTTCTCTGTGTTTTTACCTTCCTTTCATAAGGAGAAAGTTCCTCTCAAATCCTCGAAGAAGATGTTTCACATGACACTTAGAAACTGGTCAGTATTAGACAAAACTTTGCATTTATTTTTGGCTCAACACTTCTGTGCTGATTTCTTGATAATGCAGCTTCTAAGCTGCTTGAAAGCTTAATATGTTTTTGCATATTAGAATTTTAGTCACTCAGAGATAACAAGAGTAACTTTTCAATTCAGCTTCTAAGTAATTGTTTCTTAGTGACAGTTTTGAATTAGTTTTGGGGTCTGTAACGCTTAATTTCCCGTCTTTATTGAAAAAAAATACGATAATAGTTTCCCTAAAATTTGTACTCCTCAAGATAGGTTCCTTGATGCTGATGATGGGATCTTGATCTAGGGAATTGAATTTGTTATCCAGTTCCCTGAATTATGCCTGATACTTTTGCCAAGTTAGAAAACTGGTACCAACAGAGTATAATTTAAATCCTCTATATAAGGTCACTAGCAGTAAAAATTAAAATTGACCGTAAAAGTCTTTCGTAGCTTATAGTATGGGAACCTCTATGGAAGTCAAAATTTCGGAGAACACCTAATTTGTATGAGCATTTATAAAATTAATTTATAAGCAGTCTTTAAATTGCGATGTAAAACTATTGTATAATTTTACTAATAATATGCAAAAAACGGTAAATATCTGAAGAGAGGGGAATGTTTATGAGAATAGTGGTTTCAACACTCTTATAAAGGTCTGAAGCCTTTGTTGTGAATGTCTGCTGAGGACGCGGTTAACCTCCAAGAAGATATAAACAAAGTTTTCCAGTGGGCAACGGTAAACAATATGATGTTCAATGAGGACAAATTCCAACTACTCCGTTATGGAAAACTGGAGGAGATAATAACTAGAACAGAGTATACTACAGACTCCGGCCATACAATAAAGCGGAAAAATAACGTAAGGGACCTGGGAGTAGTAATGTCTGAGGATCTTACTTTCAAGGATCACAACAGTGCCATGATCGCACGTGCAAAGAAAATGATAAGATGGATAATGAGAACGTTTAAAACGAGAGATGCCAAGCCAATGATGATCCTTTTCAATTCATTTGTTCTCTCTAGGCTGGAATACTGCTGTGCATTAACATCTCCATTCAAAGCAGGTGAAATCGCAGATCTAGAGAGTGTACAGAGATCCTTTACTGCACGTGTAAGTTCTGTCAAGCACCTTAACTACTGGGAATGCTTGGAAGCACTTGACTTGTACTCGTTGGAACGCAGGAGGGAGAGATATATCATAATCTACACTTGGAAAATCTAGGAAGGAATGGTCCCAAATCTGCACACAGAAATCACTCCCTACGAAAGTAAAAGACTGGGCAGGCGATGCAAAATGCCCCCAATAAAAAGTAGGGGCGCCATTGGTACACTAAGGGAAAACACCATAAGTGTCCGGAGCCCAAGACTGTTCAACAGCCTCCCATCAAGCATTAGGGGAATTGCCAATAAACCCCTGGCTGCCTTCAAGAGAGAGCTGGACAGATACCTAAAGTCAGTGCCGGATCAGCCGGGCTGTGGCTCGTACGTTGGACTGCGTGCGGCCAGCAGTAACAGCCTAGTTGATCAGACCCTGATCCATCGGGAGGCCTGGTCATGGACCGAGCCGCGGGGGCGTTGATTCCCGGAATAACCTCCAGGTAACCTCCAGGGAGGAGGAGGAGGCGGTAGTTGGAGGCAGTAGATATGTCGTGTCGGTGGGCAATGTGCAGTGTGAATATTATGCAAAGAATTCGAAGTTTGGAGATTAGGAGAAACTGTGGAGCAGCTAAAAGCATTATGTGGAGAGTTGAGGAGGGGTTGTCGAGGTTGTTTGGTCATTTAGAAAGAATGGAAAAAATTAGAATGATCTGGAGGGTGTACAAATATGTAGTGGAGGGAAGGCGGGGTAGAGGTCTTCCTAGGGAAGGATGGATTGAGGGGGCAAAGTAAGTTTTGTAGGCATGTGTGAGCCTATTAGATAAGAATGAGTGGAGGCAATCTGTTGGAGGGTGAATAAGGTAACCTTTTATGAAGGGATTCAGGTAAATCAGTCTGCCGGAATTGAGTCATGGAGTTGGCAAGTACAGGTTTTACATTCTGAAGAAGGGGTGGGGATATTTGCTAGTTGGAGGATCTTCTGAACTATCATATCTGTGAGCCTCTGGCAAGACAATAATTGTGTGAATAATGGTGAAAGTATATCTTTTTCTGGTCACCTTAACATCATTGGAGACGGATAGTGTGTAAAAGAAAAATTCACTTTTCCAACTCACTTTGAGAACTTGTCAGGGAAGAGTGGGAGGTGAGAGGTGAGAACGAGGCCCTGATGTGGCGTCCAGGATGCCACCTGCAGCGGCTGTGATCCCCGGGGACTGTATGGTAGATGTATGTACACACTGCACCTGTAATGGTAGATGTATGTACACACTGCATCTGTAATGGTAGATGTATGTACACACTGCATCTGTAATGGTAGATGTATGTACACACTGCATCTGTAATGGTAGATGTATGTACACACTGCACCTGTAATGGTAGATGTATGTACACACTGCATCTGTAATGGTAGATGCATGTACACACTGCATCTGTAATGGTAGATGTATGTACACACTGCATCTGTAATGGTAGATGTATGTACACACTGCATCTGTAATGGTAGATGTATGTACACACTGCACCTGTAATGGTAGATGTATGTACACACTGCACCTATAATGGTAGATGTATGTACACACTGCAACTGTAATGGTAGATGTACTTACTGCACCTGTAATGGTAGATGTATGTACACACTGCACCTGTAATGGTAGATGTACTTACTGCACCTGTAATGGTAGATGTATGTACACACTGCGCCTGTAATGGCACATGTATGTACACACTCTACCTGTGATGATAGATGTATGTACACACTGCACCTGTAATGGCTGGTGTATGTACACACTGCACCTGTAATGGTAGATGTATGTACACACTGCACCTGTAATGGCAGGTGTATGTACACACTGCACCTGTAATGGCAGGTGTATGCACACACTACACCTGTAATGGTAGTGTGAGGGAAAAGTTCAATAGATAGGAGTAGCGAGGGAGTACATAGTAACAATAGTTTCATTGCCGGCTACTTGTTAAGGTAGGGTAAGTCTAGCTCCCGCTATTCCCTCCCTTTTTTCCCCCTCCACCCCGAAAGTGATAGTTTGATTGGCGGATGCTTGTTAAGGTAGGGTCAGTCTAGCTCCCGCTATCCCTTCCCCTCCCTCTTCCCCCCCCCCCCCATAAAGGTGACCTGTTGGGATTCTGGCCAAACAGTAATCACTCGACTCACAGCTCCCAGCACTACTGTAAGTACATGCCTGCTCATATTCTAGTGGACTTATTGGTTGAAAGCTTCACTTTTGACCAATAATAAACGTAGTCCTTTCAGTCTTGCTCTATGTTAAGTGTCTTAATAATCACCACGTCTTTTAGGTATTGTATTTATCATGGAGAGTAATTTCTTAAGCAGTGGGTAACCTGTCTCTCTCTCCAGCTTGGAATGACAGAATGGGTCACCTGCCAACCAACGAGTAGAATTGAAGGAGATGGACTAACGTCCTGAGACGTCCTATGTTTTATCTACTTACCTGTGCATTTGTATGAAGTTGCAGGACGTAACCCCTAATCATTGCAGCGGTAAAGAACCTGCTTTCCTGTCATCTGGATCGATTATTTTACTGCTATAGACTCTGTGAAGAACGAGCCGGTGGATTGTCACCAACACCTGCGACCCCCCCCCCCACATCATCAGCAACAGCTACGATTTCAACAACACGCAGTGTCCCCCAACACCAGACCCCAAGTTTTATAAAATATTAGCGTTGAATTCAGATATTTATTTTTTCATTTTCATTTTCTTTAATGTAGGATCAATATTTCATATTTAAGTGTTTATTTTTTATTTTTTTTAAATAATAAAGTTTTTTATGTTTGTCAGTTTTTGTTCTTTTTCTATGCATTAATTTTCCTGAGGAGGAGCCAGCCTTAGTAATACTGACCGAAGTTGTTACAGGGCTGAGTAAGCCTTCACAAGTGGCGACCTTGCAGGATTAGCTCGACTGAATCAAGATTCAACTCCATCACGAATCTACCATTGGAACTTCAATGCTGCATACCACAGATGGTTACCACCAGCCATGAGTAATCATTCTCTATGGTAGGACTACAGTTCAGGTATTTAAAAGATTTGGTGATTGTTATAGTCTCAATTTATTGTAAGTCAAGTCAAGGCAGGAATACTTGTTAATTCTGCCACCTATTTTTGTGAGCTTCGGAGGATTAGATTCTAGGGACCCGAGATTTTCCAGTGACAATTTGTTTCATTGAGCTCTTTATCATATCAAGGGAACTGTCGTAGGACACTCTTGATTTGTTGGTGAGAAAATTGGATGGTCAAGGGACCCCATTCTACTTACTGTTTGCTCGGAGCCGGCATAGAACCCTTAGTTTTCATTAATACATATTGTTTAATTGAAGCAGGGATCGAGCCCTCTGGTTTATTTACAGTTTGAGCTGAGCAGGAACTGAACCCTCCGTTTTGAGATGTTTCATTTTTTCCCTGGTAGTTTAAGTTATTCTTGCAAGTATGGAGGAATACCAGTTTTGGATGAACGCTGGAAGTTAGGAATAACAGGAAAAAATTTAGAATCTTTTATTAGTGCTAAAATCCAGGAAAGAATTGCAAAGGAGAGAGAGAGAATCGAAAGAGAAGAGAAAAAGGAGAGAGAGAGAATCGAAAGAGAAGAAGAAAAGGAGAGAGAGAGAATTGAAAGAAAAGAGAAAAAGGAGTGAGCTTCGGAGGATTAGATTCTAGGGACCCGAGATTTTCCAGTGACAATTTGTTTCATTGAGCTCTTTATCATATCAAGGGAACTGTCGTAGGACACTCTTGATTTGTTGGTGAGAAAATTGGATGGTCAAGGGACCCCATTCTACTTACTGTTTGCTCGGAGCCGGCATAGAACCCTTAGTTTTCATTAATACATATTGTTTAATTGAAGCAGGGATCGAGCCCTCTGGTTTATTTGCAGTTTGAGCTGAGCAGGAACTGAACCCTCCGTTTTGAGATGTTTCATTTTTTCCCTGGTAGTTTAAGTTATTCTTGCAAGTATGGAGGAATACCAGTTTTGGATGAACGCTGGAAGTTAGGAATAACAGGAAAAAATTTAGAATCTTTTATTAGTGCTAAAATCCAGGAAAGAATTGCAAAGGAGAGAGAGAGAATTGAAAGAGAAGAGAAAAAGGAGAGAGAGAGAATCGAAAGAGAAGAAGAAAAGGAGAGAGAGAGAATTGAAAGAAAAGAGAAAAAGGAGAGAGAAAGAATAGAGAGAGAAATCCAAGAAAGGCAGTTAGAAAGAGAAAGAGAAGACAAAAAGGAGAGCGATAGACTTGATCGTGAGGAGAGAGCTAGAGTACGTGAAGAACAAGTTAAATTAAGAGAACTTGAGAAATGAGCAAAGGATAGAGAAGTTGAGGAAAGAGCTAGAGAACGTGAGGAAAGAGTTAGAGAACAAGAGTTAAGAGAGAGAAAAGGATCGCAAGCTCGAAAAAGCTCACCTTGAATTAGAGAATAAAAAGTTAACTCTTACACAACAGCAATTAGAAGAAAGAGTAATGCAGCTAGTACGCATATTCCAACACCTAATTTACCTCCCTTCACAGAGGGTGGAGACATTACTTCATACATTATCAGGTTTGAAAATACCGCTACCCTCTGTGAATGGCCTGCCGACACCTGGGCTACCAGGTTAGGAATGTTATTTTCTGGTACAGCTTTGAATATCTATGCAACTTTGTCGCAGGATATCATATGCAATTATAACCTACTGAAGAAGGCAATCCTTAAAGCATATCAAAAAACCACAAATTCTTACAGGAAAGATTTCAGATATGCCACCTTACAGCATGGCCAAAACTTTCAACAGTAACAAATAACACTCGTTTGTTCGACTTTTGGATAGAGTGTTCAGGAATTGATCACAGTTATGAATCTCTTCGAGACTTCATGGTTGCTGACCAGTTCCTGACAGCTCTTCCTCACCAGATAAGAACATTCATCAGAGAACGTAACCTGATTAAAGCTGACGAAGTTGCTGAGGCTGCTGACCTGTATGCTGAGGCTCACAATTCCTATAAAGACCTAAAGGGATCGAACCCTAAAAGCAAGGGTTCATCAGACCTTAAGAAATCAAAGCCTCTAGTGGAAAGTAAAATGACTTCTTTTATTCCTGTTTGTCATTTGTGTGGTGTTAAGGGACATAAACGTCCAGATTGTCCTTCTAAGAGGGTCCAAAAAGTTGGAAGATGTTTTAAGACTGTAATGACCAAGCACCCTTCTGTTCAGGAACAGTTAATGGACTTAATGTATCTACCATTTTACGAGACACTGGATGCACATGTATAGTCATTTCTGATAAGCTGTTCCCTAATCTTAAAGAAACTCATTCCTCTGCTATACTTTCAGACTACTTGGGCCGTACAGACACTTTTCCTACCATCCGTTGTTACATTAGGTCTAAATGGTTCACAGGTTGGTCTGAAGCCGTACTAGCTCCCATCACTTCTTGCTCCGTACTAATAGGTAATGTAAAAGGTGCCATTCTTCCCTCTGAGGTTAACCTTTCATCACCAAAGATGGACATATGCTTTTCAGATCCTCTTCCTGTAGAGTCAGAGAAGCCCCTCGAAAGTTCAGATGAGACAATGTCTCGTGAGATTCATGTGGGATTAAAAACCAGTGATGCTACTCTCGAAAGCGAGGTAATAGGATCACCGGTTGGTTCACTTGTTAGATGAAAGTGAAGATATCACCTCCGATACTATAAATGTCTTGACTAGGGCTCAGACCAAAGCCCAGGCTTCTCCTACTGTCCATCCTTTGATTTTCCCTGACTTTAAGCCTTTAGATATATCAAAGAACTCCTTTGTCAATTTACAACGTAATTGCCCTTCTCTTCAGAATTGCCTTAATGCCGCTAAACAAAATCAAGTTATTCAAAGGAAAAACTTTTCATATAAATTTGAATATATAAAAGGTATCTTGTACAAGTCAGTATTTAAATTAAATTCAGATGAGATAGACTATTCTACCTTAGTTGCTCCAAGTCAATGAAGAGAGACTGTTCTTAAAATGGCTCATGACCTGCCAGTGGCCGGACATTTCTCGCATCGTTAAACCTTAAATAAAATTAGGGAACCTATTTTTGGGCCCAAAAAGTCCTCAGATGTCACTACCTATTAAAAAGATCGTTTTAACGTTTGCCAACTGCCATCCTCCCGAGGTACCAGGCGAGTACCTATGGTCAAAATGCCAGTCTTTACGGTACCCTTTGAAAGAGTAGCTATCGACATCGTTGGTCCTTTATCACCACTTTCATCTGGGGGACATATATATTAACATTAGTTGATTATGCTTCGAGTTTCCCTGAAGCTGTACCCTTAAAGACCATAACTACTACAGAGGTGGCTGAAGCCCTGTTGTCCATCTTCTCCAGAGTGGGCATTCCTAGAGAAATTTTGTCTGACCGTGGGACACAATTCACATCGGACTTAATGCAACATCTCTACCAACTTCAGGGAGTGAAGCCTCTCTTTACCACACCCTATCATCCCAGCTGTAATGGGAGGATTGAGCGCCAGCATTCGATTATCAAGTCCATTTTAAGGAAACTTTGCTCCCTTATACCTAAGGAGTGGCATCGTTACCTACCCTGTGCTTTGTTTGCCATGACGGAAGTTCCCAGTGACTCTTTGGGGTTTTCACCTTTTGAACTTCTCTATGCTAGACAGGCCAGAGGTCCATTGTCCATCCTTCATGACTTATGGACTAATGAGGAGGTAAATGCTGAGGTTCAGTCTTTTACCCGTTTCTCCTTGACCTTTGATCCAACTTGAGAAGACCTCTGACATAGTTTCGAAAAAATTTTAAACTTGTCAATGGACCAGTAAAAACCTATTTGATTCCAAAGTCAGAGGAGAAGTTTTTAAAATAGGGGATGAAGTTCGGTACTTTTGCCTATCAAGTCAAATAAATTATTGTAGCATGGAAAGGTCATATAAAGTATTAAAAATTTGTGGGAAAGTTGATTACCCCATAGAAGTCAAGGGAAACCAAAAACTTTATCATATCAACATCCTTAAGAATATTACCGAAGAAATTCGGTTAACTGCCTTAAAACTTTGTCTTAGTTTTTCCACACGAACTTGATAAGACACTAAAGAATGTAAGGTGTGTGTAATTGACACCTCTAACTTAGACTATGATGAAGAACTACATGACTTGGTGACTCTTGACCACTCGGGTGCAACCAACATTAATATTAATGAATCTTTGGATGACCATAAGAGAAATGAACTACTTCAATGTGTGAGTAACTTTTCAGACGTCTTTACTGATATTCCAGGTGTTACCTCCACGGTAGTCCATAAGATTGACTTATTAACGGACAATTCTATCAAACGGAAATTATACCCAGTTCCAGCTCACCTTAGGGATGCATTTGACCGAGAGGTAGACAGATTATTAAAACTAAAGATCATTGAACCTTCAGTATCTGTATATTGCTCACCAGTAGTCATGGATAAGTAGGAGGATAATTCATATAGACTTTCTATTGACTTCAGAGGCCTTAATGCTATAACTCGGTGGGATGCTGAGCCTATGCCCTTAATAGATAGCGATCTACACAAATTTTATGACGCTTCCTTCTTTTCAGAGACTGATATTGCGCAGGCATATCATCAAGTAATGTTAGATCCTTCTTCTAAGCCGTACACCACTTTTCCTTCACACCAAGGACTGATGCAGTATAGTTCTATGCCCTTCGGGTTTGGTAACTGCCTGTGCTACCTACGTGAGACTGATGAGGAAGGTCTTGGGTAATATGCCAAATGTTTACGTAATGACATTCACGTGGGGGCGAACATATCCAAATATTAACATCAGTTTTGCGTAGGTTACGCTCACATGGCCTCACTGCCAAGCCGAAGAAATGCTTCCTTGGGTTTTAAAAAGATTAGATATCTTGGACTGATACTTTCTAATAACTCCCTGCAGCCTCTCCCCAGTAAGATCAAAGCTTTATTGGAATTTAAATTCCCCAAAACCAAGAAGCTCATGCGTAGCTTTCTTGGTTCTGTAAACTTTTATGCATGGTTTATCCCAAACCTTACTGATCTTACAGGCATCTTATCCGACTTCCTTAAAAAGTTGTGAAGGAAAAACCTCTTGAACTTTCTGACGTAGCTCGGGAAAAGTTTAATGAGATTAAAAATATCTTCTAGAAAAACCCTATACTTAAGATTCCAGATATTAATAAAACATTTTGTTTAAGAACTGATGCCTCCAATACTGGCTTAGGTGCGGTGTTACTACAATACCATGATGGTACTCCCTTCCCTGTATGCTTCCTAAGCCCGGGAAAATCCTTCCCGCAGAAACAGATACTCCACCATAGAAAAGGAATGTTTTTCTTTGGTGGGGTTCTCCC
>NC_069477.1:22376900-22381028 GCF_026875155.1 Cherax quadricarinatus | reverse complement strand
TTACTAATTGTTTATAACTAAAAATTTTTTTTAGAAAAAGCAATTTTGATTCCAGAACTTTGGGTTTGTGATCAGGACACTTGTGGAACACTTTCAAGAAAGACTGATGTAAAACTGTTGTTTTCTAGAGTTTTGCTTGGCAAATATAAAAACAGCGGCTCACAAACCAGCATTCAGTTCAGCTCTGACTGCCTGAGAAGACACATCAGAAGAAGTGAAATGGCATCAAGAGGCTGAATTATTCTCCAGATACATTCTGCTACATATGTGGTCAGCTCATTAAGACAAGAGCAAAGAAGTTCTCTGTAACAGCATCTAAAAAATGTGTGAAGCTTACGAAGTATATTGTGGCATGTCAGTTGTGGACCAAGACAAGACCTGGGCGCCTCATGTTGCTTGTGAACATTGTAAGAAAATATGGAAGGTAAGAAAGTTATTAGTTATATGAAGGGAAAAATCTTGAATGGGAACAGTTTTTAAATTAAATGTAATAGAAACTAATTCTTTTGTTCTTTTACAGGATGATATAGAGGAGAAAAAAAGAGCCATGAAGTTTGCTATTCCTAGAATGTGACGTGAACCCACTGATCACTCAACCAACTGCTACTTCTGCCTGGTGGATCCTTCCAAACACAGAACTGGGAAAAATGCACCTGTTATTTCTTATCCAGACTTTCCTTCTTCTGTTGCACCAGTACCACACAGTGCTGATCTTCCTGGACTTTGAACACAGATATCAGGGATCTTAAAATGGAAACACGATGGCAGACTACATTTGGGAGCTTAAATGGGAAAGTGATTTATTGCTGCTCACAAATTTGCTGATTTTTAACATTGTAAATATGTTTCAGAAAGTTTAAAATAAAATTTATGTAAACTTTATTTTAGGTAAATTTCATTTATTTTATTATATGTTTTGATTTTACATTCAAAACTAGCAAAAAAAATATTGAAATTTAGCCATTTTGTCAAAAATTCTTCCTGTAAGCCACAAAAGTTTAAAAGGAATAATGGAAGTTGGAAAATAATACTTACTTGCCAGGAACAAAAATTGTGTTACATAGTGTAATTGGGTCATATGTAGGTGATATCTGACGCCAAAACGTCACTCATGTACTGACTGTAAAATCTTTCTATTCAGAAGAACAAAAAGGCACAATACCATGACTGGAACAATACACAAATAACGCGTATATAGGAGAGGGAAACGCACAATTATAACTACGTTTCAGTTGAAGTTGGACCATTTACAAGTCACACTGACAGAAAAGAATAATTGATCAAGTATATATAAGCGAAGCGGACAGAGCTCAACGGTGTACAAATCAACTTTAAGGAAATACCGACTTTATACAAGTGATTTTGATGATATATACATTATTTGTCTATCAGCCCTGTTTATAATATTTATTACATAGTATTCCTCTTTTAGAAGAATATTTCCGGCCACATTTTAGGAAACTGAACATAATTACCTCTTTGTTTATGCCTATAAGTCTTTTAATTGGAATCTTATCGTAGATTTATGGATTAATAACACTTGTTTGGATTAATTACATCTTTTTCCAACAGTGAAACGAGATAACAAGTCACATCTGGTGGCTGATCCGATGCTGACAAAGCAGGTAGTGAAGGACTGGCTGACAACACAGGTGGTGTATGATGGGCTGGCAACTCAGGTGGTGCAGACTGAGCTGACAAAACATATGGTTAAGGCTGGTCTCACAACACAGGTGGTGAACACTGGGAAGGCAAGATATGTGGGGAACACTGGTATTACAACACAGGCAGTAAATACTAAACTTACATCACAGCTGGTGAAGAAGGGTCTGATAAGACTTACTGTGAATGCTGGGCTAGCAAATCTGATGGTGAAAGCTGAGCTGACAGCACAGGTGGTGGAAGCTGTGCTGACATCTGCATCACCTGGAATCTACTTCACAATATTCATTACAGACGGCAGTACATCCTCCTCCACTGTCTTCACGGCAAGATCAGTATTTGTTGTATATAATGAGAACGAAATTTGAATTTATAATCTCTCTTTTCAATTAGTGAAAGTTTATTTAAAATGTAAATAAAATATTTCCATTAAAACAGCACTTTATTTTACGTTAAGCTTTATTATTATGAACTTTATTACGTATTTATTTAATTCATAGTCAGGATTATAATTAAAATATAAACAAAATGTAACACATTTGGGAATATCTTTAGATAAAGTCAAAATATTGAAGTAAACAATTATTTTAAAAAATGATAAAATTAGACCATATATCATTAAACATTTTACTGTCCTGAGACTTAGAACTTTTCAGTGAATATTTGCACTGAAGGAGGAGTGTTAATGTTGCAGTTTTATAACTGTAGTGTAAACCACCTCTCTGGTAAGACAGTGATGGAGTGAATGATGGTGAAAGTTTTTCTTTCTCGGGTCACCCTGCCTTGGTGGGAAACTTTTACACTGTATTCCTGAGCCAACACTATACATCTATCACCATTACCCATCTACCATCTTGAAATAGATTTATTACTCTGGTTAAATATAAGCTTTTTACTCTCTGGTAATAAGTTTTATGATAATATCTGTTTTGACTTATTAAGTTGTTCTCTGTGCAGGTTCAAAATCATTTTCTCGTGTTTTTTATTTTTTATTTTGCAATATATTATGCCATTTTTATTTTGCATTCAGTGTACTTATTAATCTTTTTTTTTTAAGTGTTACACTATCATTAATTTATGATTTATTTTATGTAATAAAGTTGGTAGAATTACCGACAATATGTAAAGTAAAAGGACACAAGTGCAACTAATGTGACATTTATTGTGGCAACGTTTCGCTCTCCATGAGCTTTATCAAGCCATTATCCTGGAGAGCGAAACGTTGCCACAATAAATGTCACATTAGTTGCACTTGTGTCCTTTGATTTATTTTATGTTTATTTCAAAACAAATTTTTTTTACGTAAACTTCAGAATAATTCCTGAAAATGGTTTATATTTTCAAAATAGTGTTGTGTGTTTTATTGGGACAGATTATCCAGCGAGAGTCGAAGGAAACAATATGGTTTGTTCACAGGATCTCGCTTATACCACCAAAATTTACATGACCGCCATTGAATATTTAAACGTCATGTATCGAAACATTAAATATCTAAATTGTATTTAGAAAGGAAATATCAAATTTGTTATAAAAATTGTAATCTTGATCCCATTATTTCTGAATATCAAAAAACACATCTATAACAAGAAAAATATTTACCTCAAACACAATTTTATTTCTAGTCTCAAGAAATAAATTATTAATAAATTTACGCTAGCGTATAGAATTCAAATTGAACAAATTCTAGCCTTAGATTGTATTTCTATAATATGAGCCGTTTTGTGTCCTAAACTTCGATGTGAGATTTTTGAATATTTTATCATTTTGATTGTTTTCAACCTTATTTATTGCACTATGTACAAGGACGCTGAAATTTTCATAGTACCTTTTTTGTGGTAAAACAACCATAAATAATATTGGCCTGGTGGCCTGGTGGTTAACGCTCTCGCTTCACACGGTGAGGGCCTGGGTTCGATTCCCAGCCAGAGTAGAAACATTGGACGTGTTTCTTTCCACCTGTTGTCTATGTTCCCCATCAGTAAAATGGGTACCTGGGTGTTAGTCGACTGGTGTGGGTCGCATCCTGGGACACTGACCTAAGGAGGCCTGGTCACAGACCGGGCCGCGGGGGCGTTGACCCCCGGAACTCTCACCAGATAAACTCCAGATAAACACAAATTTTTTTCATCATTGATGTCCAGGATTATGATCTGACGACGTTTGCAGTGAAGACTTGTTCTGTTGTGGTGCTATTTAACCACTTGGAAGCTGTATAAATATTTTCTGTCTAACATATCGAAGCTTTTTTCAGATTGTTAATCATTTACGAATGCCAGGAGGAATCGAATTTTTTGAGGCAATAATTAACGGGTCGAATTTTAAAATGAATGATACATATCTCTCATTGTTATTCACATACATTAAGCTGGTAAGTAGTTTGCAGACTGTTTTGTTACTATAAGGTTATATTCACATTTCATTTTTGTATTTTCTATCGCTAACGTATTGTTAGAGGTGTAAGTTCAT
>NC_069477.1:22301900-22374400 GCF_026875155.1 Cherax quadricarinatus | reverse complement strand
CAACCACTCTGAAAGAATAGAGAAATTCCAAGCGCTTTCGTGACTACTCACATTATCAAGGGAACTATGAAAGTGAAGTCCAAGGAAGCTATATAAGGGGTCCGACCAGCACCTCACTATCAGATCCCACAACGGTTAAACACGTGACGCACAACTCACCCCCAAGCTATTCTACCCAAGAAAATTTAAAAATTATTTGTCCAGTGTAATTATTAAATTCTTCCCAAATTCTATTAATTATAAATGAATCTAATTTATATAAACCAAAGGAAATATTCATATTATTTTCAAAACTGCTTTTTATGAAACAAGATTCAATTATATTCCTGTCGACCATGGACTTGCTTGATACTACTTTCTCAACTTTTTGAAAATCAATTGGATGGTTAAAATCTCTTACATGAATAAATAGAGCATTGGAATCTTGTCCAGTTCTAATGCTATATTTATGTTGTTTTAATCTTATTTTCGAGATTTTTACCAGTTTTAAACCGTAATAAACTTTATCGCAAATTTTACAAGAAATCTTATAGACACATCCATCAGCATTTTGGGGGGAATTCTTCATCAAAAGTTTTTTTACTGTATCAAGATTTTGAATACAACTTTAATATTAAAAGTCTTAAGAAGAGAAGGCATATCAACCAAGTTTTCATGGTAAGGGAGAACCAACATATTTTTAGTTGAATAAGGCTTGTTTGCCCCTTTTTGGATTATAAAAAGTGTTTCTAGCACTTTAAAAGATTTATCAATTACATTTCTTGGGTATTTTAAATCATTACCTATTTTCATAAATTTTGGATATTTCCTCATCTATGAACTCAGGACTACAAATTCGTAAAGCTCTCAAAAACATTGATGAGAAAACAGACAGTTTGACTCTATCTTGATGCGAGGAATAATAGTGGACATAGGAGCAGTTATTTGTAGGTTTTCTGTAAATTTTAAATTTTTAATTCATTATTACCCTTAATTTAAATTAAAACATTTTAGAAAAGGCAATGAGTTATTTTCTTCAAACTCAACAGTAAAGTTTATAGAATGTTCTAAGCTATTTAATTTTCCAAGAAAATGGTGTATATCTACATTTTTGGGCATAAGACACAAAATATCATCAACATATCTGAACCATTTAGCTCTATTAGGGAGGATTGTGTTAAGCAACCTTGTTTCAAAAAATTCCATGTATAGGTTACTAAGAACAGGTAAAAGAGGATTTCCCATTGCCATACCAAACTTCTGAGTGTAAAACTTATCATTAAATACAAATTTTGCATCAACAATGCAAAGTTTAATAAGTTTAATGATAGTAGGAACTGGCAATGGTAAATCATAGTTAACGAGTTCTTCAGATAAGAAACTTAATAAATCATCAACAGGAACTTTCGTAAACAAGGAAGTAACATCAAAACTAACCATGTTAAAATCATTTAAGTCAGTCAAGGAGCTTAATTTATCAGTATCATCTAAGAGATTATTCATTTTTTCTTGGACAAAGCATGCTAATAACAATTTTGTAATTAACTTAGATGAAATTTTAGACAAACATACAACTGCTGCTCTACGTTTTGGCTTAAGTTTTGCAACTTCAAAAAAACTTAATAATGTTGAAATTGCAAAAGCCTTTTGTAACTTTGAGAAATTTTCTGATTTATCCTCTGATGAAATTAATATTAGTAAAGGAATTGTATATAGCTCTATGTTAAAACCAAACATTCCCAATTGCCCTCAAAGATTCTTTAAGTCTTATGATACACTTAATAACAATAAAAATTTGCGCCTTACTAAAGCAGACAAAATAAATGCAATAGTAATTATGAAAGAAAATGATTACCAAGAAAAAATGAATAATCTCTTAGATGATACTGAAACCTATTCTAAACTTAGGAAAAATCCCCCAGAAACCGTTAACAGCATTTTCAATAAAACAATAAAACTTCTACTGAAAGGCAAAGATGAATTAGTCAAACAATTTACTTCCACTAATCCATCTTTACCTTACATGAATGGACTAATAAAAACACACCAAACCAGGGAATCCAGTCAGACCAATTATTAGCTCCATAGGGTCAGTTTCATATAAATTATCCAAATGGCTTGTTGATATTTTGAGCCCTATTGTTGGCAAAATTTCTAACTTTAATGTTAAAAACAACATAGACTTGGTTGATAAATTTTAAACTCCTTGACTGACTTAAATGATTTTAACATGGTTAGTTTTTGATGTTTACTTCCTTGTTTACGAAAGTTCCTGTTGATGATTTATTAAGTTTCTTATCTGAAGAACTCGTTAACTATGATTTACCATTGCCAGTTCCTACAATCATTAAACTTATTAAACTTTGCATTGTTGATGCAAAATTTGTATTTAATGATAAGTTTTACACTCAGAAGTTTGGTATGGCAATGGGAAATCCTCTTTCACCTGTTTTTTAGTAACCCATACATGGAATTTTTTTGAAACAAGGTTGCTTAACACAATCCTCCCTAATAGAGCTAAATGGTTCAGATATGTTGATGATTTTGTGTCTTATGCCCAAAAATGTAGATATACACCATTTTCTTGGAAAATTAAATAGCTTAGCCCATTCTATAAACTTTACTGTTGAGTTTGAAGAAAATAACTCATTGCCTTTTCTAGATTTTTTAATTATTAAGGGTAATAATGAATTCAAATTTAAAATTTACAGAAAACCTACAAATAACTGCTCCTATGTCCACTATTATTCCTCGCATCAAGATAGAGTCAAACTGTCTGTTTTCTCATCAATGTTTTTGAGAGCTTTACGAAATTTGTAGTCCTGAGTTCATAGATGAGGAAATATCCAAAATTTATGAAATAGGTAATGATTTAAAATACCCAAGAAATGTAATTGATAAATCTTTTAAAGTTGCTAGAAACACTTTTTATAATCCAAAAAGGGGCAACCAGCCTTATTCAACTAAAAATATGTTGGTTCTCCCTTACCATGAAAACTTGGTTGATATGCCTTCTCTTCTTAAGACTTTTAATATTAAAGTTGTATTCAAAAATCTTGATACAGTAAAAAAACTTTTGATAAAGAATTCCCCCCAAAATGCTGATGGGGGTGTCTTTAAGATTCCTTGTAAAATTTGCGAAAAAGTTTTTACGGTAAAAATGGAAAAAAATCTCGAACTAAGATTAAAACAAAAATAAATTTAGCTTAGAACTGGAAAAGATTCCAATGCTCTTTTTATTCATGTAAGATTTTTAACCATCCAATTGATTTTTCAAAATTTTGAAAAGTGAACAAGCAGGTCCATGGCGCCCGGGAAAAAAAATTAAAAATTTTGTTCATAAAAAAGCAGTTTTGAAAATAATATGAAATTTCCTTTGGTTTTTTAAATTGGGGATTCATTTTTTAATTAATAAAATTTTTGGGAAGAATTAAGAAATACTTTGGACAAAAAATTTTTTAAAATTTTTTTTTGGGTGGAATAGCTTGGGGGTGATTTTGGTGCAAGGGACCTATCCAAGTTGGTTCTTCGCGGGGGCCGGGGTTTAAAAACCTTGGGGGTTTCTGATAGTGAGGTGCTGGCGGCCCCCTTTTAAACCCTTCCCTTGGATTTTCCACTTTCAAAGTTCCTTGATAATGGGAGTGGGTCAAAAAAAGCGTTTGGGAAATTTCCTTTTTTTTCGGGAGGGGGTTTTTTTTTGCTTTTTAAAATCACATGTTTACTGTGAACTTTTTGCAAAATATATATATATATATATAATATATTAAATATATATATTATATATATATTTAAATATATATATATAAATAAAAAATATTTTTAATATATATTATATATATAGATATAAAAATTATATTTAAATAATATTTTTATATAAAAATTTTTTATTAAAAAATTTTTAATATTTATAAAAATTTTAATTTTCTAGCAGAGGGGAACTTCCCAAAGACCTCCTAAAAAAAAGTAAACGTTTGTTCCACTATCTTAAATGCCCCAAACCAACCATCAAGGCAAGGCCAATTTTGCTACGTTTTGGCAATGCCCCTTGCTTAGTTTGTCCCGGGGGAAAAAAAAGGGGAAAGAGGCTAGCCTCAATGAAAAATTTAAATCCTTAAGAGATTTTCCTAGAGCTGAAAAACCTCATTCCCCTTCCCCCGAAACCAAAAAGGGAGGGGCAAAAACCCCCCACTCCACTCCACGGACATTTAAAAATTTCAGATTTCCGGTGGGAAAAGAAAAATTGAAGGGGAACCACAGTGGGGGAAAACAAAATTATTCCCCAAATGAAGATTTTTTTTGCCCCCCGGGTTTGTTTGACTTTGCTGAAGGAAATTAAAAAAAAAAGGAACCCCGCCGGGGGGAAACCAGTGGCACCAAAAATTTCCCAACCCCTGTCCCCCTGGGACCTTTAAATTGGTGGAAGCTCAGGCTTTTTCCCAAGGGAAATTAATGTCACCCCCATCTGGCTTGCGGGGGTTTTTCACTGAAAAAAGGCCACGTTTTTAAAGGAAATGGTTAACCCCCCGGGGTTTTTTGGGGGGGAAATTTGGCAGAGACACGGTTTTTTCAGAAAATCACAAGGTTCGTCAACAATTCCTTGGCGGGTTTCTAATTTTGATAAAAATTAGCCCTTTTCTTTTTTTGGGCAACCCCTTTTTGAAATTTTAAAAGAAGGTTGGGGGAAAATTTGGGCCAAATTTGGAAGTGGGGCAACAGGGTTACCCCCGCCTCGTACCCCAAAGCTCCCTTTTCAAAATTTTTCGTGCACAGGCACCCATAAATTGCTTTCAAAAAAACCGCTTGGTTTTTGGGGCTCTAAAGGTAGAAAAGGCACAATTCATGCAAAAAAGGGGCTTATCAAAAACCTCCCCCTTGAGGAAAATTTGCAGTGGAAAAAATTTAGATTTAAGAAGGGGCATTCAATCTCCTGAAAAGGGGGACGGGGTATTAGAAAGGGGGGTACAAGAACTTTTCCCCGGGTCCTTCCCTTTTTTTTGAAGCGGGGGATAGAAAGGAATCAGTGCTTCTCTTTGGAGGCATAAAACAAAACTTGGGGAGGGTGTCCAAAAAGGAGACCCTTTTGGGGCCATTTCTCTTTGAAAAAGCAGTTGTGAAATCATCAGACGGGCCAGTTGAAAACATTGGTTCCTAGTTGTTGGCCCACAGAAAGGAAACAAAGGGGGCCCTCCTACTTTACCTTACACATTAATGACAGGGGGACAGGAAATGGGTTCCCTTTTTTCCAAACCAAATGTGGAAATCATCTCATTCATTAAACAAGTGATAAATGCAGTGAAAAATTCAAAAACAAACCAGGAGCAGCAGCCCATTGGCCCCCCAAAAAAATTAGGGGTTTGGGTGGGAAAAGCACCTCGGGAGCAATCCCATTGACAAAATTTTCAGGAAAAAATTGGGAAGGGTTTTAAAGGAGAAGGGGAACAACAAATTTGGTTTCGGGAAAACACCCACGTTTTGCCTGTCCCTTTCCCCAAAAGTGTTTTGAGCTGCCCGGGTTTTGAAAAATTTTTTTCCAAGATGTGCCCCTTTCATATGAAAACCCCTATACTGCACGAAAAGACGTTTTCTAGGCAGTTTTTTACGAAATTTATTTAAACCTTTAAAACTCTAGAAACGGGGGGCGGGGAAAACCAACAACATTTCCCAGCGGGCTAGGGGGCCTTGTTGTTGGGCAAGTCGTCACAGTTTTGCGCTACCTGTTTTTTTCCCCTCATGTATTGCATCCAGGGGGCTTGCAGCAGCGATTCTCCCTTTGAAAAATTTTGGGGCCCAAAATTGGAGTCCAGGACCAAAAGTTCATTGAGGGAGCCGGGAGGGGGGGAAAATTTCTAACGGGCCCTGAAACCAGACCTGCCCCCTCAACAACTACAAAAAATGCCGGGGTTCCCTTCCCAAATAGGGGAAAAATATAGTTAACGGCTTCAGGTGGTTGGGGGAAAAGGATAGAGCCCCCCTCCTGGCAGGGGAGGCCCCTCAGGGAAGGGGATTTTCTTTTGGGCCCTTTTTCCAACCCACCTTGGCACACGCCTCGACCCACAGCCATCCGCCCCCCGGTGTTGCCCTTCGATTTGGGCCGGGCCCCATTTTTCGCCCGAAAAAAGGTGTATTTGTGACGGGAAAAGGCAGCAACCGTTTGGGGGGTTACCTGGTATTGTGTCCCCGAAAATTTTTCCGGGGGGGAAAAGGGATTGAAAGGGACTTGGGGGGTTAAAACCCTTACAAGAGGAGCCTCTTAACAGCCGGATGCCCAGCAAAGGGGCCCCCCCAACCCCATGCAGATCTGTGGCAGAGCCAGAAGCGTCCAGTTTGGTATCCCCTTTAAAACCCCTGGACAGATGGAAGCAGGGGGTTTTTGGGACAAATTTCATGTGCATCCCCCCTTTGGCTGTTTGCCAAACCCCCAAATTACACCAGGGAGGAAGGGGGGCGCTCCAGTTTCCCAGGGATCCCAAAAGCCCTTGAAAATAGGGGAGAATTTTCCCCCATCATTAAATGTTTTTTTCCCACGGCCAAGACCCTTGGGCTCAGGGGGGAAGAATGCTTCAAAATTTCCCTTAAGGAGCTGGGAAAAAAAAGGGACTCTTTTCTGGAAAAATTGGGGTTCCCAGGGAAAGCTAGTTTTCTGTTCCAGCGGCTCAGTGGGGCTGTTAAAAGGGGGGTAATCCCTCCCTTTTATTTTGGGCCCACGCCCCCGCTCTGGGGCGGAAATGAAAATTTCCCCTTAAAATCGGTGTTTCCCCACAAAAACAACATGTCCCTTTAAAATTTTCCCCCCCAAATTTTATTTCAAAAGGTATCTTTTAAATCTTTTTTTCCAAAATTATTTTAATAAAATATTCCTTTTTGGGTTTAAGAAAAAAATTTTATAAAAAAGGATGGGGGGGTGGGGGGAAGTGGAATATTAAAGGGCCTTCAGGAAAAAAAAAACCAATTTATTCTTCCTTGAAGCCTTTTTTTTCCAATCTATATATAAATTTTTTATATATAATATTTTATATATAAATATAAATTTTTTTTAATATATAAAATAAAAATTTATAAAAAAGTAAATATATAAATTTATATAAAAAAAAAATATTTTATATAAAAATTTTAAAATATAAAATATTTTATAAATAAATAAAAAATAAATATAAATATCAAAAAAATTTTTTAAAAAACCAAAGTTGTCCGTTCCCCCCGAGGCAAGGTGCCCCAAAGAGAATGAAAATCCCCAAAAAGAAAAAAAACTTCATCTTTTAACATTTTAAACCTCACTCACACATAATCACTGTTTTTGCGAGTGCCCAGAAAAAAAACATTTAAGGAAGTATAAAACGTAAAAAAAAAACCCCCAATGTATTTCCCCAAAAACTGCCAATACCCCAAAACCCCCCCTTTTTTAGGTGAAGGAAATTGTACTTCCCTTTTTCCAGGACTCAAGCCCCGGTTATATAAAAAAACCCGGGTTTTCCCTGAATCCCTTCACTAAAAATTACCCTGCTCACACTCAAACAGATCGTGGGTTTCCCCAAGCCCACTTGACTCCATTCACTCCTATCTAACACGCTCTTTGCACTTCTTGCTGGAAGTCCAAAACCCCTCGCCCAAAAAACCCCTCCTTTACAGGCCCGGATTACCCTTGGAAAAATTTGGCATTTGCCTGGGGCCCCCGCATTTGGGGGGCCCCCGGCCCCGGGGGTTTCGGGGGGCTCACCCAAAGGGACTGCGCACTTGGTGCAATTTCAAAGGGGTCCCTACCTAAAAAGTTCAAGTGTTTGGAGAGTAAAATTGATTTTTAAAAATTAATCAAAACAAAAATAAATAATGAAATAAAATAAAATAAAAATAAATAAACCTAACCATTGATGGCAACACTCAACACGCCTTTGTTTACATCAGAACAGCTGATATCCCTCAATTGACAGAAAAAATTTAATAATAATTAAAAAAATAATAATAATTGATAATGAAAAATTTGTATTTGCATGATTACAGAGAGTGATACATCCTCATTATGGCATCTCGTGAACGTGATGTTGGACGTTCTTATGCGAGTGGGTCACAGAAAAGAAAGAAGAAAATTCAAGAAGAACAGAAAAAGAAAGATGTAGGAAGCTGCAGAAAGATCACAGACATGCTCACGAAAACAGTTTCTGATGTTACCAGTACAGTTGAATCTGCAGATACGTCAGATCATACAGGAAGCCCTCCCTCCATTATTTCTCAGCCAGCATCTACTTCTTTTGTGTCTCCTCTCTATGTCTCAACGAACATTTCATTCACAGGATTTGTCTTAAAAGATCCTGCCTCATGGCCAAATGTAATCCCAGATTCTCTACGTAATGCTTTCATTGCAGAAAACTTCAGTCAAACTCTGAACATTGACTTTAGGAAATCAGCAAGGATTTTTGATGATGGAAGTCGTCGTTGTTTAAAGTCATCTATGTTTTATAGGAAGCTTGCAAATTCAGAAACTGTGAAAAGATCATGGATGGTATACTCTGAAAGCTCAGGAAAAGTGTACTGTTCAGCATGCAAGCTATTTTCTACCAAAGAAAATACCTTCACACAGGGGGTTCAATGACTGGAAAAATTCCAAGCGTTTCGAGGAACATGAAAACAGCACCACTCACAGGAGCTGCATTTTAGCCAGTGTATTTCGTGCACAGAAAAAAGGCTTATTGGATTCTCATTTGGAAAATCAAACTGAAAAAGAGCGCACTTATTGGAGAAAAGTTCTAGAAAGAGTTGTTGCTGTTGTAAAATTCTTAGCTCTAAGAGGACTTGCTTTCCGTGGAGAAAACGAGGTTTTTGGTTCGGAAAACAATGGCAATTTCCTAGGGATCATAGAACTGTTATCACAATTCGATCCATTCTTAGCAAATCATGTGGCACTGTATCTTACATGTCATCTACTATATGCAATGAATTTATTGAACTGATGACTAAGAAGGTCCTCAATAACATCATAGCAGCTGTGAAAACTGCAAAATACTTTGCAATAAGTGTAGATTCAACACCAGATATTTCACATACAGATCAATTGACATTCATTGTTCGCTTTGTCGACTCCAGTGGTAAGCCTGTAGAGCGCTTTATAAAATTCATTCCTCTTTCAGGCCATGATGGAGAAACAATGATGAATGTAGTACTGGATACTCTGCTTGAACATGATCTCTCTATTATGGATTGCCGTGGCCAGAGCTACGACAATGCAAGTAACATGTCGGGTAAATATAATGGATTGCAAGCCCGTATCAAGCAAATCAACCCACTTGCTGAATATGTGCCCTGCTCAGCACATTCTCTTAATCTTGTTGGGTCATGTGCTGTGGAGAGTTGTTTCGCTGCAGTTTCATTTTTTGGACTTTTACAAGCACTCTTTAATTTTTTTCTCTGCTTCAACGCATCGGTGGAGTATACTCAAGTCAACCATTCATGGAGATGTCATCAAATCATTATCAACAACAAGGTGGTCAGCGCAGCATGATGCAATACATGCTTTGAAAGACAGCTTTGCTGAAATACGTTCTGCTTTGATCCAAATAGCAGAGGATGAAGACCAGACAGCAACTACAAGAAGCGAAGCAGCCAACTTAGCATCAAAATTGGAAGATTTTGAATTGGCCTTACTCTGTGTGCTTTGGGACTGTATACTGGAACGGTTAAATGCCACGAACAAGACACTTCAGAAAATTGAAAATGAAATGGCTACTTGTGCAAACCTCTATGCAGGCTTAGTGGAATTTGTAAGCTCACTTCGCAATGATGAAGCTTTTGAAATGTTTTGAAGAGAAAGCTAAACTGCTGGTGAAAGACTACAGTTACCGGGCTGATCATCAGCGTCAAGGAAGAGGAAACGCAATTTTGAAGAGCCAGACAATGAAATTGTGTTGCTACCAAGGCAGAAATGTAAGACAGCTACATACTTCGTCATTCTGGATTCACTGATTACAGAATTGGTGAAAAGAAAAGAAATCTACCAGAATCTCAATGACAAGTTTGGATTTCTGTTCAAAATTACTACTATGCCAGATGCAGAATTGAGAGAAGCTGCATTAAAGTTGCAACAACACCTTTCAGCAGATGTTCAGACACATTTGTTGAAGAAATAGTTATTTTTTCTGGGATAATGAATCAGATTAAGCTCCACCTGAAAAATGTGCGTCCTCAGCTGCTTTGAAACATTTAAGAAATGCAGGTATCTCAGAAACCTTCCCTAATGTTGACATAGTGTATCGCCTTTACCTAACACTTCCAGCTACTAACTGTGAAGGAGAACGTTCATTTTCTGTTTTGAAAAGAGTGAAAAACCAGCTCCGTTCAACAATGAGCCAAGACAAATTGTGTAACCTAGCCTTGTTGACCATTGAGTCTGATCTAACAAGAAATATTGATTTTCAGAATATAATTGATGATTTGCCAATATGAAATCCAGAAAAAAATTTATTTAAGAAGTGCCTGTGAATATAAACAATTCTTTACTTTCTTGAGTTTTTATGATTTGATAGTCTTATGCATGATGCAATGATAACAATAATGGTCGGTGATTTATAAAGGGACTAACAGTGCTGTAGTGGTTATGCTGAATATAATAGGTACATGATGTCACTACTTTAATAGCCTAATCTAGTAATACTATGCTGTCTTGAGTTTATTCTCTTTAAAATGCATGATTTAACAAGATAGTTATAATGGGTGTTTGTAAATGGTTTTGGTTGTCTTGATGTACTTTCCCTATTAAATTTAATCTAAATAGCCAGAATGTATTTAATTAGACCTTAAACAGGCTCACACCGACCCCCCCCCCCCCCACTCCCAAGCTGGAAGGGGTCGCTTCGCTTACCCGTAACTCAAAGGAGCCCCGCCAATCTGAATAGCCTAGGGCCAGGAGACTTCTTAATCCGGCCCTCCTCCTTTACCCCCTCCCTCCCACTTTTTCGAGGACGACCTCTACCCCGCCTTCCTTCCCCTACAGATTTATACGCTCTCCATGTCATTCTACTTTGATCCATTCTCTCTAAATGACCTAACCACCTCAACAAACCCTCTTCAGCCCCCTGACTAATACTTTTATTAACTCCAGACCTTCTCCTAGTTTCCACACTCCGAATTTTCTGCATAATATTTACACCACACATTGCCCTTACACAGGACATCTCCACTGCCTCCAACCGCCTCTTCGTTGCAACATTTACAACCCAAGCTTCACACCCATATAAGAGTGTTGGCACTACTATACTTTCATACATTCCCTTCTTTGATTCCACAGATAACATTTTTTGCCTCCACATATACCTCAACGCACCACTCACATTTTTTCCTTCATCAATTCTATAATTAACCTCATCCTTCATAAATTCATCCACTGACACGTCAGCTCCCAAATATCTGAAAACATTCACTTCTTCCATACTCCTCCTTCCCAATTTGATATCCAATTTTTCTTTATCTAAATCATTTCATACTCTCATCACCTTACTCTTTTCTATGTTCACTTTCAACTGCGGGATTACCAAAACTGTTGTCCAGAGGGCTGAGGAAGGGTTGTTGAGGTGGTTCGGACATGTAGAGAGAATGGAGCGAAACAGAATGACTTCAAGAGTGTATCAGTCTGTAGTGGAAGAAAGGCGGGGTAGGGGTCGGCCTAGGAAAGGTTGGAGAGAGGGGGTAAAGGAGGTTTTGTGTGCGAGGGGCTTGGACTTCCAGCAGGCATGCGTGAGCGTGTTTGATAGGAGTGAATGGAGACAAATGGTTTTTAATACTTGACGTGCTGTTGGAGTGTGAGCAAAGTAACATTTACGAAGGGGTTCAGGGAAACCGGCAGGCCGGACTTGAGTCCTGGAGATGGGAAGTACAGTGCCTGCACTCTGAAGGAGGGGTGTTAATGTTGCAGTTTAAAAACTGTAGTGTAAAGCACCCTTCTGGCAAGACAGTGATGGAGTGAATAGATGGTGAAAGTTTTTCTTTTTCGGGCCACCCTGCCTTGGTGGAATCGGCCAGTGTGATAATAATAATAATAATAATAATAATATATATATATATATATGTATATATATATATATATAATATATATATATATAAATATATATATATATATATATATAATATATAATATATATAATATATATATATATATACATATATAATGTTTGTGTGTGTGTGTGTGTGTGTACTCACCTATTTGTACTCACCTATTTGTGGTTGCAGGGGTCGAGTCATAGCTCCTGCCCCGCCTCTTCACTGATTGCTACTAGGTCCTCTCTCTCCCTGCTCCATGAGCTTTATCATACCTCGCCTTAAAACTATGTATGGTTCCCGCCTCCACTACTTCACTTTCTAGGCTATTCCACGGCTTGACTACTCTATGACTGAAGAAATACTTCCTAACATCCCTTTGATTCATCTGAGTCTTCAACTTCCAATTGTGACCTCTTGTGTCTGTGTCCCATCTCTGAAACATCCCATCTTTGTCCACCTCGTCTATTCCGCGCAGTATTTTATATGTCGTTATCATGTCTCCCCTGACCCTCCTGGCCTCCAGTGTCGTCAGGCCGATTTCCCTCAACCTTTCTTCTTAGGAAATTCCCCGTAGCTCTGGGACTAGTCTTGTTGCACACCTTTGCACTTTCTCTAATTTCTTGACATGCTTGACTAGGTGTGGATTCCAAACTGGTGCTGCATACTCCAGTATGGGCCTGACGTAAATGGTATACAGAGTCTTAAACGAATCCTTACTGAGGTATCGGAACGCTATCCGTAGGTTTGCCAGGCGCCCGTATGCTGCAGCAGTTATCTGATTGATGTGTGCCTCGGGAGATATGCTCGGTGTTATACTCACCCCCAGATCTTTTTCCTTGGGTGAGGTTTGAAGACTTTGGCCATCTAAACTATGTTGTGTCTGCGGTCTTCTTTGCCCTTCCCCAATCTTCATGACTTTGCATTTGGCAGGGTTAAACTCAAGGAGCCAGTTGCTGGACCAGGCTTGTAGCCTGTCCAGGTCTCTTTGTAGTCCTGCCTGATCCTCATCCGATTTTATTCTTCTCGTTAACTTCACAACGTCCGCAAACAAGGACACTTCTGAGTCTATCCCTTCCGTTATGTCATTCACATATACCAAGAACAGCACAGGTCCTAGGACTGACCCCTGTGGAACCCCGCTTGTCACAGGCGCCCACTCTGACACCTCGTCACGTACCATGACTCGTTGTTGCCTCCCTGTCAGGTATTCTCTGATCCATTGCAGTGCCTTTCCTGTTATGTGTGCCTGATCCTCTAGCTTTTGCAGTAACCTCTTTTGAGGAACTGTGTCGAAGGCCTTCTTGCAGTCCAAAAAAATGCAGTCGATCCACCCCTCTCTCTCTTGTCTTACTTCTGTCACCTTGTCATAAAACTCTAGTAGGTTTGTGACACAGGATTTTCCCTCCTTGAAACCATGCTGGTTGTCAATTATAAACTTGTTTCTTTCCAGGTGCTCCACCACTCTCCTCCTGATGATCTTCTCCATGACCTTGCATACTATACACGTTAGTGATACAGGTCTGTAGTTTAGTGCCTCATGTCTGTCTCCCTTTTTAAAAATTGGGACTACATTTGCCATCTTCCATACCTCGGGGAGTTGCCCAGTTTCAAATGATGTGTTGAAGATCTTTGTTATCTGTACACACAATATCTCTGCTCCCTCTTTAAGGACCCACGGAGAGATGTTGTCTGGTCCCACCGCCTTTGAGGTGTCAAGTTCGCATAGCAGCTTCTTCACCTCCTCCTTGGTTATATGTACCTCATCCAGCACTTGCTTGTGCACCCCCCTACTCTGATTTCTTGGAGTCCTACTGGTTTCCACTGTAAATACTTCTTTAAATCTTGTGTTGAGCTCCTGACATACCTCCCGGTCGTTTCTTGTGAATTCCCCATCACCCTTCCTCAGTCTCATTACCTGGTCCTTGACTGTTGTTTTCCTCCTGATGTGGCTGTACAACAGCTTCGGGTCAGTCTTGACTTTCGATGCTGTGTCATTTTCGTATTGCCGCTGAGCCTCCCTTCTTATCTGTGCATATTCGTTTCTGACTCTTCGGCTAATCTCTTTATTTTCATGAGTTCTCTGTCTTCTGTACCTTTTCCATTCTCTAGTACACCTAGTTTTTTGCCTCCCTACACCTTTGGGTGAACCAAAGGACTCGTTTCTGTTCTTCCCATTATTTCTGTTTTCCCTTGGGAACAAACCTCTCCTCTGCCTCCTTGCATTTTGTTGCCACATAGTCCATCATTTCTTGTACTGGTTTTCCTGTCAGTTCCCTCTCCCGCTGAATGTCTTGAAAGAAGTTCCTCAAGCCTGAGTAGTTCCCCCTTTTGTAGTTTGGTTTTTTCCACCCTATTCCTGCTGCTCTCTCCACTTGCAGCTCAACTATGTAGTCGAAGCACAGAACCGCATGATCACTAGCTCCCAGGTGCCTTTCATACATGATATCCTCGATGTCAGAACTACTCAAGGTGAATACAAGGTCCAGTCTTGCTGGTTCATCCTCTCCTCTCTCTCTGGTAGTGTCTCTAACATGTTGATGCATGAGGTTTTCCAGTACCACATCCATCATCTTGGCTCTCCATGTTTCGGGACCCCCATGGGGCTCCAGGTTTTCCCAGTCAATCTCCATGTGATTGAAATCACCCATAAGTAGTAACTTTGCTCCCCCCATGTGTGCTCTCCTGGCCACCTCGGCTAGTGTGTCGACCATTGCTCTGTTGCTCTCATCGTATTCTTCTCTTGGCCTCCTGCAGTTCTGTGGTGGGTTGTACATTACTGCAATTATCACCTATGTCCCTCAGACTGGATTGTTCCTACTAAGTAGTCCCTTTCGCCCGTGCCATCCATTCCTTCCATTTTCTCAAATCCCCACTGGTTTTTAATGAGCAGTGCAACTCCTCCTCCCCCTCTCCTCCCTCTGTCTTTCCTGAGGATTTGATATCCGGATAGAAAGATTGAATCTGTTATTATTCTGGTGAGTTTTGTTTCTGTGAGTGCTATTATGTCTGGGGATGTCTCCTTGATTCTTTCATGTCACTCCTCATGCTTATTTGTTATTCCATCTGCATTTGTATGCCAAACCTTCAACTTCTTTTCTAAGATTGTGGTCTGGGAGGTGTATTGGGGCTGGGGAAGTGGGAGACCTGATAAGTAACTATGGGTGGTTGCTGTGGGGGTGGAGTTTGTAATGCAGTGGGTGTGGGCATTTGATGTGGCATGGGTGTTTTCGTTTAGAGTGTTTGGTTGCACTGGGGTTGACCTGGTTGGGAGGCTTCTATAGGAAGTTGTGAGGGAGGCTGTATTTGATCTTCCTCTGTCTGGGATCTCCTGTCTGTCTTCTCCATCCCCTCTCTTTCCTCCTTTCGCCTTTGTACCATCTCTCTCTGTTTCTGCTTTTCTGCTTGTGTTCTGTCGCAGTCGAGATACACCTTCCTGTATGTCGGCAAGTCCCTTAATCATGCTTTCTCCTGCAAGATCCTGTTCCGAGTCGATTCTGCCTTGAAGGTCACTTTCACTGGCTGGGTTCTTTTTTTTACAAACCCCCCTATTCTCCAAAATTTTTCCAGCTGGGTTATGTCGTCTTCTCCTATTGCTTTCATGATGCTTTCAATTGCTTTTTTTCCCCTTGTTTTCTTGCTTCATATGTTTCCCTTTCAACTTCCTGGAGCCCATACACAAAGACTGACCTCACCCTTTCATTCTCCCACTGCATATCCCTGTGTATCCCCTCATTCAATTTGATTTCCTCCACTGCAGCTTTCATTTCTTCAGTTTCACTAGCTAATGTACTTGGGCTCAGTGGTCTGTCATTTTCCCTTCTCGGCTTTCCTTGGGCTCTGTTGTGGTCTTTTAGGCCTCCACATATAGCTTAGCTCTTTCATTACTACAGTCTCCACTGATTGAGCTTCTACATGCAGTTTTGCTCCTTTCCCTACAGTCTCCTATTTGTGGCTGAGGTAGCAGTCTCTGTTGTCAATCCCAAAATGTTCTTTTAGTTCTTTAGGCTGTTTCAGATTTTTCAGTTCCTCTTCTAAACTCTGTATCCTGGCCTCTCTGCTGCTTTGACTTGCACCTCCCACTTCCTGCTTTCCCATGTCTATCCCCTTCCATTCTCATGCTAAGTTCTTTCTAGTTTCTTTTCCCATCATGTTCCCTTTTTGTGAGCTCTGCTGCCCAATCTTCCTTTGCAGTTTCCTCTCCTGTCCCTTGGTTTTTCTTGTTGCTCTCTGGCAACCACATTTTTGTTTTATCCTGATTGCCTCAGAGTGGGAAACCTATGAAATTCTGTATGTTAGGTTAGTATTGTGTATGTCAGTAGTGTGGGGGGGGGGAGGTAGTGGAGGAACTTTGGCTATTGGGAGAGTAGTGGGGAGGGGAGTGGAAGGAAGGAGAAGCAAGTGGGTGAGTGGGAAGGGAGAGGGGGAAGGAGGGAGAGGTGGGGGAGGAGGGAGTGTATGTGTGAGTCTGGCAATGTGTGTGTGTGTGTGTGTGTGTGTGTGTGTGTGTATGTTGTGCGTGTGTGTGTGTGTGTGTTGTGGGTGTGTTTGCGTGTGTGTGTGGTGTGTGTGTGTGTGTGTGTGTGTGTGTGTTATGTGTGTGTGTGTGTTGTGTGTGTGTGTGTGGTGTGTGTGTGTGTGTGTGTGTGTGTGTGTGTGTGTGTGTGTGTGTGTGTGTGCGTGTGTGTCGTGTGTGTGTGCGGTGTGTGTGTGTGTGTGTGTGTGTACTCACCTATTTGTACTCACCTATTTGTGGTTGCAGGGGTCGATTCACAGCTCCTGGCCCCGCCTCTTCGCTGATTGCTACTAGGTCCTCTCTCTCCCTGCCCCATGAGCTCTATCATACCTCGCCTTAAAACTATGTATGGTTCCCGCCTCCACTACGTCACTTTCAAGGCTATTCCACGGCCTGACTACTCTATGACTGAAGAAATACTTCCTAACATCCCTTTGATTCATCTGAGTCTTCAACTTCCAAATGTGACCTCTTGTGTCTGTGTCCCTTCTCTGGAACATCTTGTCTTCGTCCACCTTGTCTATTCCGCGCAGTATTTTATATGTCGTTATCATGTCTCCCCTGACCCTCCTGTCCTCCAGTGTCGTCATTCCGATTTCCCTCAACCTTTCTTCGTAGGACAATCCCCGTAGCTCTGGGACTAGTCTTGTTGCAAACCTTTGCACTTTCTCTAATTTCTTGACGTGCTTGACTTGGTGTGGATTCCAAACTGGTGCTGCATACTTCAGTATGGGCCTGACGTAAATGGTATACAGAGTCTTAAACGAATCCTTACTGAGGTATCGGAACGCTATCCGTAGGTTTGCCAGGCGCCCGTATGCTGCAGCAGTTATCTGATTGATGTGCGCCTCAGGAGATATGCTCGGTGTTATACTCACCCCCAGATCTTTTTCCTTGAGTGAGGTTTGCAGTCTTCGGCCATCTAAACTATATTGTGCCTGCGGTCTTCTTTGCTCTTCCCCAATCTTCATGACTTTGCATTTGGCAGGGTTAAATTCAAGGAGCCAGTTGCTGGACCAGGCTTGTAGCCTGTCCAGGTCTCTTTGTAGTCCTGCCTGATCCTCATCCGATTTGATTCTTCTCATTAACTTCGCATCATCTGCAAACAAGGACACTTCTGAGTCTATCCCTTCCGTTATGTCGTTCACATATACCAAGAACAGCACAGGTCCTAGGACTGACCCCTGTGGAACCCCGCTTGTCACAGGCGCCCACTCTGACACCTCGTCGCGTACCATGACTCGTTGTTGCCTCCCTGTCAGTTATTCTCTGATCCATTGCAGTGCCTTTCCTGTTATGTGTGCCTGATCCTCTAGCTTTTGCAGTAACCTCTTGTGAGGAACTGTGTCGAAGGCCTTCTTGCAGTCCAAAAATATGCAGTCGATCCACCCCTCTCTCTCTTGTCTTACTTCTGTCACCTTGTCATAAAACTCTAGTATGTTTGTGACACAGGATTTTCCTTCCCAGAAACCGTGCTGGTTGTCAATTGTACACTTGTTTCTTTCCAGGTGCCCCACCACTCTCCTCCTGATGATCTTCTCCATGACCTTGCATACTATACGCGTTAGTGATACAGGTCTGTAGTTTAGTGCCTCATGTCTGTCTCCCTTTTTAAAAATTGGGACTACATTTGTGTGTGTGTGTGTGTGTGTGTGTGTGTGTGTGTCAGTGGTCCTTGGCTGGCCGCAACTTCTTGTGACCTGACCCCCACTCTCCTGGGGCTTGACCCCACCTACTTACAATGTTGCCCTTAAAAGCTGTGTGTGTATGTGTGTATACGTGTGTATTCGTGTGTATTGTGGAGGTATGAGGGGTAGATACTGTTAATACATACCAGTAATTCTGGGTTGTAAAAAGTGGAAATTGCTACTAGGGTCTAAAGCTTCTATGAGTGTCTGCCCTTCTGTGTGTGTGTGAGAGAGGGATGGTTTGGGGGGGGGGGGTAGATGGTGTGGTTTAAAGATCCGTTATACCTCTCTGTTCCAACTGTCTTTCCTAGAAATGCTACTCTCTCCACTTATTGCCCTTTCTGGATTTAAGTATCAATTATTGCTGTTTATTATCACATTCCTTGTGTGTGTGTGTGTGTGTGTGTGTGTGTGTGTGTGTGTGTGTGTGTGTGTGTGTGTGTGTGTGTGTGTACTCACCTAGTTGTACTCACCTAGTTGAGGTTGCGAGGGTCGAGTCCGAGCTCCTGGCCCCGCCTCTTCACTGATCGCTACTAGGTCACTCTCTCTGAGCCGTGAGCTTTATCATACCTCTGCTTAAAGCTATGTATGGATCCTGCCTCCACTACATCGCTTCCCAAACTATTCCACTTACTGACTACTCTGTGGCTGAAGAAATACTTCCTAACATCCCTGTGATTCATCTGTGTCTTCAGCTTCCAACTGTGTCCCCTTGTTACTGTGTCTAATCTCTGGAACATCCTGTCTTTGTCCACCTTGTCAATTCCTCTCAGTATTTTGTAATGTCGTTATCATGTCCCCCCTATCTCTCCTGTCCTCCAGTGTCGTCAGGTTGATTTCCCTTAACCTCCCCTCGTAGGACATACCTCTTAGCTCTGGGACTAGTCTTGTTGCAAACCTTTGCACTTTCTCTAGTTTCTTCACGTGCTTGGCTAGGTGTGGGTTCCAAACTGGTGCCGCATACTCCAATATGGGCCTAACGTACACGGTGTACAGGGTCCTGAATGATTCCTTATTAAGATGTCGGAATGCTGTTCTGAGGTTTGCTAGGCGCCCATATGCTGCAGCAGTTATTTGGTTGATGTGCGCTTCAGGAGATGTGCCTGGTGTTATACTCACCCCAAGATCTTTTTCCTTGAGTGAGGTTTGTAGTCTCTGGCCCCCTAGACTGTACTCCGTCTGCGGCCTTCTTTGCCCTTCCCCAATCTTCATGACTTTGCACTTGGTGGGATTGAACTCCAGGAGCCAATTGCTGGACCAGGTCTGCAGCCTGTCCAGATCCCTTTATAGTTCTGCCTGGTCTTCGATCGAGTGAATTCTTCTCATCAACTTCACGTCATCTGCAAACAGGGACACCTCAGAGTCTATTCCTTCCGTCATGTCGTTCACAAATGTGTGTGTGTGTGTGTGTGTGTGTGCGTGTGTGTGTGTGTGTGTGTGTGTGTGTGTGTGTGTGTGTGTGTGTGTGCACCAGCACGTAACTCGTGTACTGCATGATGACTGATGGTACAGTGTCCGCTACCACCACCAGCATGTAACTCGTGTACTGCATGATGACTGATGGTACAGTGTCCGCTACCACCACCAGCATGTAACTTGTGTACTGCATGATGACTGATGGTACAGTGTCCGCTACCACCACCAGCATGTAACTTGTGTACTGCATGAAGACTGATGGTACAGTGTCCGCTACCACCACCAGCATGTAACTTGTGTACTGCATGAAGACAGATGGTACAGTGTCCGCTACCACCACCAGCATGTAACTCGTGTACTGCATGATGACTGATGGTACAGTGTTCGCTACCACCACCAGCATGTAACTTGTGTACTGCATGAAGACAGATGGTACAGTGTCCACTTGCATCATCTGGACACAAAAATCATATGGATGTTTGAAAAGATAATGTGACTTACTTCTCTATATACATAAAATACTCTAATACTGGTACATACTATACAACTACAGATCAATATAAAAGTTTAGGAAAAATGGCAGTGAACGTCAATATTGTCCCGGGAGTCGCACGCAGTAGCTTCGGGAGTCGCAAGCAGTAGCTTCGGGAGTCGCACACAGTAGCTTCGGGAGTCGCACACAGTAGCTTCGGGAGTCGCACACAGTAGCTTCGGGAGTCGCACACAGTAGCTTCGGGAGTCGCACACAGTAGCTTCGGGAGTCGCACACAGTAGCTTTGTGAGTCGCACACAGTAGCTTCGGGAGTCGCACACAGTAGCTTCGGGAGTCGCACACAGTAGCTTCGGGAGCCACACAGTGTAGCTTCGGGAGTCGCACACAGTAGCTTTGGGAGTCTCACACAGTAGCTTCGGGAGTCGCACACAGTAGCTTCGGGAGTCGCACGCAGTAGCTTCGGGAGTCACAGTGTAGCTTCGGGAGTCGCACAGAGTAGCTTCGGGAGTCGCACACAGTAGCTTCGGGAGTCGCAGAGAGTAACTTCGGGAGTCGCAGAGAGTAGCTTCAGGAGCCGCACAGAGTTTACCTGGAGAGAGTTCCGGGGGTCAACGCCCCCCCGGCCCGGTCTGTGACCAGGCCTCCTGGTGGATCAGAGCCTGATCAACCAGGCTGTTACTGCTGGCTGCACGCAAACCAACGTACGAACCACAGCCCGGCTGGTCAGGTACCGACTTTAGGTGCTTGTCCAGTGCCAGCTTGAAGACTGCCAGGGGTCTATTGGTAATCCTCCTTATGTATGCTGGGGGGCAGTTGAACACTTGTATGGCCTCTTAACGTGCTAGTGACACCCCTGCCAAGTCTTTTGCTTTCGTAGTGAGTAGCTTCGGGAGTAGCAGAGAATAGCTTTGGGAGTCGCACAGAGAAGCTTTGGGAGTCGCACAGAGTAGCTTCAAGAGTCGCACAGAGAAGCTTTTGGAGTCGCACAGAGTAGCTTCAGGAGTCGCACAGAGAAGCTTTGGGAGGCACACAGAGTAGCTTCAGGAGGCGCACAGAGAAGCTTTGGGAGTCGCATAGAGTAGCTTCAGGAGTCGCACAGAGAAGCTTTGGGAGTCACACAGAGTAGCTTCAGGAGTCGCACACAGTAGCTTCGGGAGTCGCACACAGTAGCTTCGGGAGTCGCACACAGTAGCTTCGGGAGCCGCATGCGGTTCAAGAGCTCCAGTTTCACCACCGATGATATATTAGCTCATTTCTAGAAACATTAAGGACAAGTACTGTTAAGGACAAGTACTGATAAGGACAAGTACTGTTAAGGACAAGTACTGTTAAGGACAAGTACTGTTAAGGACAAGTACTGTTAAGCACAAACACTGATAAGGACCAGTACTGTTAAGGACCAGTACTGTTAAGGACAAGTACTGTTAAGGACAAGTACTGTTAAGGACAAGTACTGTTAAGGACAAGTACTGTTAAGGACAAGTACTGTTAAGGACAAGTACTGTTAAGGACAAGTACTGTTAAGGACAAGTACTGTTAAGGACAAGTACTGTTAAGGACAAGTACTGTTAAGGACAAGTACTGTTAATGACAAGCACTGTTAAGGACCAGTACTGTTAAGGACAAGTACTCGTAAGGACAAGTACTGTTAAGGACAAGTACTGTTAAGGACAAGTACTGTTAAGGACAAGTACTGTTAAGGACAAGTACTGTTAAGGACAAGTACTGTTAAGGACAAGTACTGTTAAGGGCAAGTACTGTTAAGGACAAGTACTGTTAAGGACAAGTACTGTTAAGGACAAGTACTGTTAAGGACAAGTACTGTTAAGGACAAGCACTGATAAGGACAAGTACTGTTAAGGACCAGTACTGTTAAGGACAAGTACTGTTAAGGACAAGTACTGTTAAGGACCAGTACTGTTAAGGACAAGTACTCGTAAGGACAAGTACTGTTAAGGACCAGTACTGTTAAGGACAAGTACTGTTAAGGACAAGTACTGTTAAGGACAAGTACTGTTAAGGACAAGTACTGTTAAGGACAAGTACTGTTAATGGACAAGTACTGTTAAGGACAAGTACTGTTAAGGACAAGTACTGTTAAGGACCAGTACTGTTAAGGACAAGTACTGTTAAGGACAAGTACTGTTAAGGACAAGTACTGTTAAGGACCAGTACTGTTAAGGACAAGTACTGTTAAGGACCAGTACTGTTAAGGACAAGTACTGTTAAGGACCAGTACTGTTAAGGACCAGTACTGTTAAGGACAAGTACTGTTAAGGACAAGTACTGTTAAGGACAAGTACTGTTAAGGACAAGTACTGTTAAGGATAAGTACTGTTAAGGACAAGTACTGTTAAGGACAGGTACTGTTAAGGACAAGTACTGTTAAGGACAAGTACTGTTAAGGACAAGTACTGTTAAGGACAAGTACTGTTAAGGACAAGTACTGTTAAGGACAAGTACTCTTAAGGACAAGTACTCTTAAGGACAAGTACTCTTAAGGACAAGTACTCCTAAGGACAAGTACTCTTAAGGAGACGTACTCTTAAGGACAAGTACTCTTAAGGACAAGTACTCTTAAGGACAAGTACTGTTAAGGACAAGTACTGTTAAGGACAAGTACTGTTAAGGACAAGTACTCTTAAGGAGACGTACTCTTAAGGACAAGTACTGTTAAGGACAAGTACTGTTAAGGGCAAGTACTGTTAAGGACAAGTACTGTTAAGGACAAGTACTGTTAAGGACAAGTACTTTTAAGGACAAGTACTGTTATGGACAAGTACTGTTAAGGACAAGTACTGTTATGGACAAGTACTGTTAAAAACAAGTACTGTTAAGGACAAGTACTCTTAAGGACAAGTACTGTTAAGGACAAGTACTGTTAAGGACAAGTACTGTTAAGGACAAGTACTGTTAAGGACAAGTACTGTTAAGGACAAGTACTGTTAAGGACAAGTACTGTTAAGGACAAGTACTGTTAAGCACAAGTACTGTTAAGGACAAGTACTGTTAAGGACAAGTACTCTTAAGGACAAGTACTCTTAAGGACAAGTAGTCTTAAGGACAAGTACTGTTAAGGACAAGTACTGTTAAGGACAAGTACTGTTAAGGACAAGTACTGTTAAGGACAAGTACTGTTAAGGACAAGTACTGTTAAGGACAACTACTGTTAAGGACAAGTACTGTTAAGGACAAGTACTGTTAAGGACAAGTACTCTTAAGGACAAGTACTCTTAAGGACAAGTACTGTTAAGGACAAGTACTGTTAAGGACAAGTACTGTTAAGGACAAGTACTGTTAAGGACAAGTACTGTTATGGACAAGTACTGTTAAGGACAAGTACTGTTAAGGACAAGTACTGTTAAGGACAAGTACTGTTAAGGACAAGTACTGTTAAGGACAAGTACTGTTAAGGACAAGTACTGTTAAGGACAAGTACTGTTAAGGACAAGTACTGTTAAGGACAAGTAGTCTTAAGGACAAGTACTGTTAAGGACAAGTACTGTTAAGGACAAGTACTGTTAAGGACAAGTACTGTTAAGGACAAGTACTGTTAAGGACAAGTACTGTTAAGGGCAAGTACTGTTAAGGACAACTACTGTTAAGGACAAGTACTGTTAAGGACAAGTACTGTTAAGGACAAGTACTGTTAAGGACAAGTACTCTTAAGGACAAGTACTGTTAAGGACAAGTACTGTTAAGGACAAGTACTGTTAAGGACAAGTACTGTTAAGGACAAGTACTGTTAAGGACAAGTACTGTTAAGGACAAGTACTGTTATGGACAAGTACTGTTAAGGACAAGTACTGTTAAGGACAAGTACTGTTAAGGACAAGTACTGTTAAGGACAAGTACTGTTAAGGACAAGTACTGTTAAGGACAGGTACTGTTAAGGACAAGTACTGTTAAGGACAAGTACTGTTAAGGACAAGTACTGTTAAGGACAAGTACTGTTAAGGACAAGTACTGTTAAGGACAAGTACTCTTAAGGACAAGTACTCTTAAGGACAAGTACTCTTAAGGACAAGTACTGTTAAACACAAGTACTGTTAAGGACAAGTACTGTTAAGGACAAGTACTGTTAAGGACAAGTACTGTTAAGGACAAGTACTGTTAAGGACAAGTACTGTTAAGGACAAGTACTGTTAACATAATCATAATATCCAAGATTTATAAATCTAGAATAAATCTAAAATGTTTTGTAAATGTTAACATATATAATGTTAACATATATAATGTTAATATTTACAAAAGAGCATATATATATAAAGCTGAAAATTATAAGACTGTGAACAATTATAATGTTTAAACGGCCCAGTGGCCCGGTGGCCCGGTGGCCCAGTGGCCCGGTGGCCCGGTGGCCCAATGGCCCGGTGGCCCAGTGGCCCAGTGGCCCAGTGGCCCGGTGGCCCGGTGGCCCAGTGGCCTGGTGGCCCGGTGGCCCAGTGGCCCAGTGCCCCAGTGGCCCGGTGGCCCGGTGGCCCAGTGGCCCGGTGGCCCGGTGGCCCAGTGGCCCGGTGGCCCAGTGGCCCGGTGTCCCAGTGGCTAAAGCTCCCGCTTCACACACGGAGGACCCGGGTTCGATTCCCGGCTGGTAGAAACATTTCGACACCTTTTCTTACAGTGTTGTCCTGTTCACCTAGCAGTAAGTAGGTACCTGTGTTGTCCTGTTCACCTAGCAGCAAATAGGTACCTGGGTGTTAGTCGACTGGTGTGGGTCGCATCCTGGGGGACAAGATTAAGGACCACAATGGAAATAAGTTAGACAGTCCTCGATGACGTACTGACTTTCTTGGGTTATCTTGGGTGGCTAACCCTCCGGGATTAAAAATCCGAACGAAATCTTATCTTATCTTTCATTACAATTGCAGTGTGTACATACATCTGTTATTACAGGTGCAGTGTGTACATACATCTACCATTACAGGTGCAGTGTGTACATACATCTACCATTACAGGTGCAGTGTGTACATACATCTACCATTACAGGTGCAGTGTGTACATACGTCTACCATTACAGGTGCAGTGTGTACATACATCTACCATTACAGGTGCAGTGTGTACATACATCTACCATTACAGGTGCAGTGTGTACATACATCTACCATTACAGGTGCAGTGTGTACATACATCTACCATTACAGGTGCAGTGTGTACATACATCTACCATTACAGGTGCAGTGTGTACATACATCTACCATTACAGGTGCAGTGTGTACATCCATCTACCATACAGTCCCCGGGGATCACAGCCGCTGCAGGTGGCATCCTGGACGCCACATCAGGGCCTCGTTCTCACCTCTCACCTCCCACTCTTCCCTGACAAGTTCTCAAAGTGAGTTGGGAAATACAAATCAATACACTCAAATTATTCGATTACACTTTTCACATCAAATACTTTTACAATAATAAATTTAGGTAATTTACAAAATGAGTTGTCAATTGTCTATGAAATATGTTATTGCTGTCTGAATAAAATATACATATTTTTTTTTTTTACGAGATTAAAGGAACTATGGATATAAAATCCGAAAAGAATATTAGCTATTACACAGGATATATACGATATATACGGCGTATATATCTTTATCCTAGATATTATTGCATTGAAGACTGGAGGAGAAAATTTTATATTTGAAGTCAGTGGTTAAAATCTTAAGTATATTTTTTAAAGGGGTGGATCAGTAAGCCAGCGGAAGGCCTCGGTCAGATGACCAAAAGTCAAGCTGTGGGTTATCATATAACTAAGACCCGCATCAGAAAACACTTGTCATGTTTCCTGACAAGCCTACTTAACCTGTGAAAAGGTCACATGCAGCAATAACGACCCTAGTGCAGCTGATAGTCTTTAAAACCACGTTAACCAGCTACGACCTGTTGTATAAACATGCAGCAATAACGACCTTAGTGCAGCTGATAGTCTTTAAAACCACGTTAACCAACTACGACCTGTTGTATAAACATACAGCAATAACGACCCTAGAAATATAAACACATATGCAGTATAATGTGATCCTTTATTTACTACGTTTCGCCCACACAGTGGGCTTTTTCAAGTCACAAACAGAACAAACAAGTCACAAACAGTTCTGTTTGTGACTTGAAAAAGCCCACTGTGTGGGCGAAACGTAGTCAGTAAAGGATCACATTATACTGCATATGTGTTTATATTTCTATTGTGTCGGTATTTTATACCATTTATTTCCAATAACGACCCCAGCGGAGCTGATAGTCTTTAAACCACGTTAACCAACTACGACCTGTTGTATAAACATGCAGCAATAACGACCCTAGCGGAGCTGATAGTCTTTAAACCACGTTAACCATCTACGACCTGAACATTAAAATGGTATAAAATACCGACAGATTGTTAGGTAAGACACATATGCAACAGTTAGGTATCTTTATTTCGAAACGTTTCGCCTACACAGTAGGCTTCTTCAGTCGAGTACAGAAAAGTTGATAAAAGCAGAAGATACTTGAAGACGATGTAATCAGTCCATCACCCTTAAAGTTTTGAGGTGGTCAGTCCCTCAGTCTGGCGAAGAGCATTGTTCCGTTGTCTGAAACAATATATTGTTTCAGACAACGGAACAATGCTCTTCTCCAGACTGAGGGACTGACCACCTCAAAACTTTAAGGGTGATGGACTGATTACATCGTCTTCAAGTATCTTCTGCTTTTATCAACTTTTCTGTACTCGACTGAAGAAGCCTACTGTGTAGGCGAAACGTTTCGAAATAAAGATACCTAACTGTTGCATATGTGTCTTACCTAACCAACTACGACCTGTTGTATGAACAGATATTCATGAAAATGCAGACAACGACAATTAAAAAAAATATATCAAAATATGGGATGATTCATTCAGAAATAAAGTACTATTTTTTTTAGAAAAGTATAAATAAATATAACAGTTTTACTCAACGTTAAACAATAGAGAACAAAAGCTGGCGTCGGAAAAGTGGGAAACAGTAGGAAAAGGAATTTGCTCAACTTTCTTAACATTTACCTCATGGAGATTCATGTTCATTTTGCTAATATCCCCCACAAAATTTTCAAGGTTCCAAGGTTCTAATCCTTTCATCAATACACGTACACGTACACGTACACGTACAAGCACATATTTCAAAATCTTTCACTTCACTTTTCACTGTAACAGTAATCATTTCAGATTGCTGATTTGGCTTTTAACCATTTAACCCATTAATGTGCACATTACACCCAGTCTTTTCTGATCGTATGTGTGAGTTTAATTTTCGTCAAAGACTTTATCCACCTTCAGATTCGAGTCACTGCATCCTCATACCACAATAGTCACTGGAATTAGCTTCAATACCAATATTTCCTCTCCAGCCTGCATCATAGCTATATAGCACTACCATAAGATCACACAGTGTCATCCTGGTAAGACTGGCAGGCTTGTTCACTGATACCATTCACCTTATATAAATTTAGATTTAGAAAGGACATAGGTAAGTACTGGTTTTCTAACAGAGTTGTAGATGCGTGGAACAGTCTTCCCAGTGGGGTGATAGAGGCTAGGACCTTGGGTAGCTTTAAGAAGAGACTGGACAAATATATGAGTTGGAGGGGCTGGGTTTGATTGGTGTCATTGGGTAGGGAGTTATTTCTTGGGTAGCTTTAGGTAGAGGTCGTTTTGATAAGGACCTGCCTCGTATGGGCCAGTAGGCCTTCTGCAGTGTTCCTACATTCTTATGTTCTTATATTAGTCAAACATTCTTTGAAGCTGAGAAAAAGCTACGAAAGAAAGACATCACCATTCTTACCCAGTCAATAGCTCAATGATTCCAGAGTGCTTCCCCGCACGTAAGTAAAAGAAAAAGTGTAAAGTAAAAGGACACAAGTGCAACTAATGTGACATTTATTGTGGCAACGTTTCGCTCTCCAGGAGCTTCATCAAGCCATTACCGTAATGGCTTGATAAAGCTCCTGGAGAGCGAAACGTTGCCACAATAAATGTCACATTAGTTGCACTTGTGTCCTTTTACTTTACATATTGTCGGTAATTCTACCAACTTTATTACAATAAAAGAAAAAGGGTATATCGTCATCCCAGTCCACCTGGTACTGGGTACAACTAACATTCAACGTTATCCTGAGAGACTGGTGAATCTACTATACTTCCCTCTGACTCTCAAAGCGGTAAATTTTTCTTAATATTTAAGTCTCCCAAAATTGCATGGAAATATTTTATAAAATTTGACTTGTGGTTGGCTTGAATTTTGGTAAAGCCTAATTGACAAAAAGAAAAAATAACTAGATGCCTAAAAACCACACACACACAAAGTTATTAAGAAAGGTTATGGACTCTGGTAACCTGGTAGAAAAGTAAGTGATTAGTAAACACTGATTATCCAGCTTTCTCTTCCCAGTACTGAAATATCCTCCCTTGGGGATCGGTAAAACTTTCAAAACCTCATACTCAAATGGCTCTGACATGACCACTTGGTCGCATATTTACGTAAAGAGAGTTTTCCTCATTAGTTCAACTCGGCAAAATAAACATTTCTTAAATCTGGGAACCTCTGCCTCTGCAGAAGCTGACAACTGAATATCTTTCAGGGAGTCACCACATCCCTGGACCTCAACCAGCTGCTTCAGAGTCTGGGTATTCACTCCCATGCCAGCACCGAGACACTCTTTCCCCCACAAACCGTGGTCCCCCTGGTCCGTTTCATGACTGCCCGAGTCTTCTGCAGGTCACTCTGAAGGAACAGGCTCCCCAGACCCAAACTATAACTACAATCAGGAGAATGATCAAAAGGAGGCACAAAAACGCATTCCCTTTTTTATTTGAATAGTCAAAGTACACATTAAAAATTAAAACATACCACGAGCGGGGCTAGAATCCGCGACCAGAGAGTCATAAAACTACAAACAGACGCGTTAGCCACTGTGCCAGCTAGCCAGTGGAGTGCTAACAGTGAATCCTATAATGCCTTTTAGAATACCCGGTTTAGGCAATATACCTTGCGTAACAAAGTGAAACTACTACATCTCTCGCTTAAAACATCACACCCTCCACCCGACCTTCATACTGATGCAAGGCCACTTTGGACTTACTTGAAAAGACCTTCATCCGAGAGTATAAAACAGCTGGACTTCCTTGTCCAGCAGCCTGGTTCCTAAGCATCTCTGCAGTATTGCTACAGGTGGCCTTTTTATTACTGCAAGTACAATTATAAACTTTAAAGGTACCATGCCCGCTTAGAGTAAGCTGGGTCTCATTTCCTTGAGAAACTGGCCTTTTTCTACCTGTTCCCTGATTTTCTGAACCTGAAATTGACTTACCACTTCTTTGAGCAGGTTATCCAGAAGTAGACTTAAATTCCTGGAATCCAGGATTGTGGTGGTAAGTTAGCCAGAAACTGGGATTATAAGGCTGGAAAAAATTTTTTAAACTTGTGAAATTTCTTATTTCTCTTGATTGGTGGGGAAAAAATAATATTAACATGGCGTGCTGGAATATACCTGGAGAGGGTTTCGGGGATCAACGCCCCCGCGGCCCGGTCCGTGACCAGGCCTCATGGTGGATCAGGGCCTGATCAACCAGGCATTTATTGCTGGTCGCACACAAACCGACGTACGAACACAGCCGGCTGATCAGGTACTGACTTTAGATGCTTGTCCAACTCCCTCTTACGTATGCTGGGAGGCAGTTGAATAGTCTTGGACCCCTGACACTTGCTGTGTTGTCTCCTAGTGTACTCGTGGCGCCCCTGCTTTTCACTGGGGGAATGTTGCATCTCCTGACAAGTCTTTTGCTTTCGTAGGGAGCGATATTCGTTTGCAAATTTTGTACTAAGATCTCTATGATTTTCCAAGTGTATATTATCATCAATCTTTCTCGCCTGCGTTGCAGGGAATACAAATTAAGGGATTTAAACCGTTTCCAGTAATTTAAGTGCTTTATCGTCCTAATGTGTGTCGTGAAGGTTCTCTGTGCATTCTCCAGGTAAGCAATTTTGCCTGCCTAGAAATTTTTGGTTCGCTAAAAATATATCATCCAACTCTAAAGCATGGTTAAAATTATTAATATCCTTTTCCTCAGGATATCCTTAAGGTCAGGAGGTATACCGTTCAAAAGATCCTCTCGCAAAATTAAGGTAATTACGCCCTCATAATTATCTACCACACCTTTGGAGCTGCACCATTTGTTCAGCAGCGACAGCTGCTTCTTTCCACATTCCAGTAAAACTGAAATGCCTGAAAATTTAGTCCTCTATACTTCTCTCTCTGTCTCTCTGGAAACATCTGATAAGAAAGTAAAACAACATCTTTCACTTTCTCATAATCTGAAAATTCCTTCTCATCCAGAGAAATAACTGCTTGTAACCATTTACCAGTTAACTGGGTTGGTGCTAATGTCGCCCATTCACTGTCTGGCCTCCGCTGTCGCCTCAAACTTTCCTCAACTAAGAAGAAAAATTGTCTGGGAGTTTCTCCAAAAATTTGGGAATAAACTTTATTGTTTTATCCAAATTAAACACTTTTAGCTGTACTCTGCTGATGAGCAAATTGTCTCTTCAGCCCTAAAGATTTCTAACTCTTTTCCTTCAGGATCTTTGTACGTTCACTCCTTCTCAGGTCTTTTTGCTCTTTAACTAGGGTTAATTTCAACCTTAAATCTCTGCTTCACTACTCTCAGAATTAGTAGTGGGATTTGATCCAGGATTTCCTCCAAGATCACTGTCAACACTAAAATCTTCTGACAGATACTTTGGAAATTAGCAGCACAAAAAACATCTGTTTATTATAATACCAGAAAATAATAACGTAAGATGGTAAACTACAATAAAACATTAGCATAAAAGGTTAAATAATATCTTATTATATTCACAGAGAATTGCTATCATTAAATAACTCTCTAATAAAAATTAAAACCTGCGCACACTCACAAAAGTTCGCATTAGAATAAATAAAAAAATGAAGAAATATTCTAGTGTCTGTATTTTTACACTTGCAGATTATCCCAAGGTCCGAATTTACTGGTGACGACGGAGGTTAGTGGCTTTAATAAAATAAATAAGGCGATCCAAGAGGTTGAGGGCAACACAGAGCATCAGTTCCATGGTCCTATGACACGACTGATGGACTACCTCTCTCAAGCAATGAATTTTACGTAAGTAATTCCCTGTGTTAATGTATCATGCCATAAATGAAAACACTTAAGGAATTTTCTTTAAAGTCGAAATGGGCGCAGAATCATAGCGATTCATGTAAGTGACGACAGACAATATTTATGCAATACTGTTCTAATCTTCTGTTTTGATGTCTTTTTGTGATTTTTTTATATATCAGCTGATGCATTACTCTTGTGGCATTTTTAGTATGATCAACCATCTTAAATTTCGACGATCTAAGAGTTCCAAAATTCCCACCCTGGAATTTTTCCTTCGTTGTGGCGGCCATTTTATGTCATATGCTACTGCAAAAGGCGGATGTAACTAGGGTTAACATCTGGCCAAATTATACGTGATATTATGGGAAAGAGAGAGCGGTCATGACCCTTGTTCTCCTCCCCCTGTGTTGGAGGTAACTTCTCCATACCATACCACGGGCGGGGATAAAACCCGCGATCAGAGAGTCTCAAAATTCCTTGGGGTGTTTGCCACCATCGCTGACTGTCTCTTCTTAAGAATGTCAGTCTAGTGTTTTCAGCACTGTGTAATGCTATTGGTACTAGTTTATCTATTCTCCGTTTCTTTATTACACACTGAATCAAAGCTTCTACTTTCCTGATTATTCCATTCTCATCAGGATGTTTGGCCACTATCACTCTTAGAGGTTGTCCAGATCTTGGATGATTGTCAATAATCACTATGTCTGGTGACATAGTGATTATTTTAAGGACAAATAATTTTCAGGAACTCCAGCAGCATGAAAGTGTCATTTCAGTGATGTGAAGTAATCTCTCCAAATTTTTTCTCAACCGCTCAAGTACTTTGTTGTAGTGTTTGAATTTACGTCTGGATTGATCAGGTTGGAGATAAGTTGGGTCCTCCATGATTTCATTATCATTTATAAAAGAAAGCAGTTTAAGCCTTCTACCACTTAACACTTCCAAGTTTTTCAGGTCTACAGTAATATGGTCAGAGGTCGCTTGTTGACTGTATTTTCAACTTCAGTCACGACTGTTCTGAATTCTTCCAGGTTAATTCACCGATTATTAATAGTCTTACTTTGACAACCTTTATCGACACCAATCATCCTCTCATAGAATTCTCCTTGTTGAGAGCTTTGTTTGGTATATATTTACAACAACAGCGTTGTTGATTTAGCATGACTTAAGAAATCGTAATGACACGATTGCAAATAAACCATACCCCCGGCCGGGATTGAACCCGCGGGTTCAATCCCGGCCGGGGGTATGGTTTTTTTGTTGATTTAGCATCTGTTGCACCTCTGTTTGATCAAATATTCTGCTTATGTAAGCAGCACCAGCGACAAAGTTCGTTCCATTGTCTGAGACCATTCTGAACAGTTTATAAAAGTTTCAGCAGACATGTCAATGGCTACTTCTAGATGAATCGCCCTAGTTGTAGCACAGGTAAGCTAGGTAAGACACATATGCAACAGTTAGGTATCTTTATTATGAAACGTTTCTCCTACACAGTAGGCTTCTTCAGTCAAGTACAGAAAAGTTGATAGAAGCAGAAGATACTTGAAGACGATGTAATCAGTCCATCACCCTTAAAGTTTTGAGGTGGTCAGTCCCTCAGTCTGGAGAAGAGCATTGTTTCATAGTGTGAAACAATATGGTGATGAAGTGACAGGATGGAGCTTTTATAGCGCCAAGAGGTGAGACGTAGGCCACTAGGAGGGGTAAGAACTCAGATGCTGAGAGGTCAGGTCCCTCTCAAATTCAGCCGCTCTTACTAGTGGAAGTTGTCGAAGTTGATTGCAGGTCTGTACCAAGATACCCTTGTGTTGCAGTGTCTGACAGATTGAACATTGAAATGGTATAAAATACCGACAGGTTGTTAGGTAAGACACATATGCAACAGTTAGGTATCTTTATTATGAAACGTTTCGCCTACACAGTAGGCTTCTTCAGTCAAGTACAGAAAAGTTGATAGAAGCAGAAGATACTTGAAGACGATGTAATCAGTCCATCACCCTTAAAGTTTTGAGGTGGTCAGTCCCTCAGTCTGGAGAAGAGCATTGTTTCATAGTGTGAAACAATATGGAGATGAAGTGACAGGATGGAGCTTTTATAGCGCCAAGAGGTGAGACGTAGGCCACTAGGAGAGGTAAGAACTCAGATGCTGAGAGGTCAGGTCCCTCTCAAATTCAGCCGCTCTTACTAGTGGAAGTTGTCGAAGTTGATTGCAGGTCTGTACCAAGATACCCTTGTGTTGCAGTGTGTGACAGATTGAACAATGCTCTTCTCCAGACTGAGGGACTGACCACCTCAAAACTTTAAGGGTGATGGACTGATTACATCGTCTTCAAGTATCTTCTGCTTCTATCACTTTTCTGTACTTGACTGAAGAAGCCTACTGTGTAGGCGAAACGTTTCATAATAAAGATACCTAACTGTTGCATATGTGTCTTACCTAACAACCTGTCGGTATTTTATACCATTTCAATGTTCAATCTGTCAGACACTGCAACACAAGGGTATCTTGGTACAGACCTGCAATCAACTTCGACAACTTCCACTAGTAAGAGCGGCTGAATTTGAGAGGGACCTGACCTCTCAGCATCTGAGTTCTTACCTCTCCTAGTGGCCTACGTCTCACCTCTTGGCGCTATAAAGCTCCATCCTGTCACTTCATCTCCATATTGTTTCACACTATGAAACAATGCTCTTCTCCAGACTGAGGGACTGACCACCTCAAAATTTAAGGGTGATGGACTGATTACATCGTCTTCAAGTATCTTCTGCTTCTATCAACTTTTCTGTACTTGACTGAAGAAGCCTACTGTGTAGGCGAAACGTTTCATAATAAAGATACCTAACTGTTGCATATGTGTCTTACCTAACAACCTGTCGGTATTTTATACCATTTCAATGTTCAGCACAGGTAAGCCTTGAATGGAACTTTGTCAGCAGTTTTAGTTAAAATTATTAGCCAAGTCTACTCCTGTCACATCAAATAGAGTGACATCACATATTCTTTAAGCTGTACATGATGGTGTAACAGGTACTGATATATACGTCCGTGAAAGTGATCACTTGTAATGAAGTTCCTTATTTGTTTTATCAAATTCACTCGTACTTGAGGTATCTTAAAATTTCCGGATGTGAGTGTCTGATAACCCACCGTGTAACACGTAGCTGTGCGCTTTATCAATAATCCGTTTAGTTAGCTAAGGATCTTTGGAGATCAGTATTAGATGCATTGTCTGCTTAGACAGCGAGAGCCAAATCTTACCCGAAGCTGTTGTACAGCCACATCAGGAGGGGAATAGTCAAGGACCAGGTAATCAGGCTGAGAAAGGAAGGAAGGAAGGGTAGATCACAAGTAACGACTGTAAAGTATGTGAGGAACTCAACATGAGATTCAAAGAAGTTTTCACAGAAGAGACAGAAGGGACTGCAGAAAGAGGGAGAGAAGGGGTACATCAACAAGTGCTGGACACAATAAATACAACATAGGAAGAAGTGAAGAGGCTGCTAAGCAAGTTAGATACCTCAAAGGAGGTGGGGCCGGATTACATCTCTCCATGGGTCCTGAGAGAGGGAGCAGAGGCACTACGTGTACCACTAACAACAATCTTCAGAACTTCTATCGAAACAGGGCGACTACCTGAGGTATGGAAGACAGTAAATGTAGTCCCAATTTTTAAAAAAGGAGACAGACACGAAACATAAAACTACAGACCAGTGTGACTGACATGTATAGTATGCAAAGTCATGGAAAAGATTATCAGAAGGAGAGTGGTGGAGCACCTAGAAAGGAATAAGCATATCAACGACAGCCAGCACGGTTTCAGGGACGGGAAATCCTGGGTGACAGCAGTAGGACAAGAGAGAGAGAGAGAGAGAGAGAGAGAGAGAGAGAGAGAGAGAGAGAGAGAGAGAGAGAGAGAGAGAGAGAGAGAGAGAGAGGTGGGTAGATTGCATTTTCTTGGGCTGTAGAAGGCGTTCGACACAGTCCCACAAAAGAGATTAGTGCAAAAGCTGGATGGTGTCTACAAGGTCCCTTGCACCCTTTGCCCACTCTCATACATTGGTCAGATAGGTAAACCTCTGGAAACCAGATTATCCAACATCAGTACACAATCAGGACAAGCCAGGTATCGAATGATATCTTTAACTTTGTCAGCTCTTGCAATCACCCACCGAGGATGGCTGCCTCCCAGATAATTGCCCCCAACAATTCCATCATGAAAAGGAACATAATTGAGTCCTCCTTCTTGAAACATGATAGTTGTGCCATATATAACTCAAATTATGGGCTGCACAAACTAGATAGTTATTTAGTTGAGTCTATTGTGCACAGCCTTAAAAAACAGTATTATCTGGAGATCTGGAGTTTATCTGGAGAGAGTTCCGGGGGTCAACGCCCCCGCGGCCCGGTCTGTGACCAGGCCTCCTTAGGTCAGTGTCCCAGGATGCGACCCACACCAGTCGACTAACACCCAGGTACCCATTTTACTGATGGGGAACATAGACAACAGGTGGAAAGAAACACGTCCAATGTTTCTACTCTGGCTGGGAATCGAACCCAGGCCCTCGCCGTGTGAAGCGAGAGCGTTAACCACCAGGCCACCTTATGTCAGAGTGTCTCGTGATGTTTCAGTAATGTTCGACCAGAGTTTGCAGACTGATCATCATGGCACGCCCGTCATGAATGTCGCTATAATATATAACATCTTGCTAAGTCCGTCGCGAACGTTGGTATTTATTATGCTAGGACTGCCTGGACCATCGGTATAACTCACTCAGCTGCTGCTGCATACAGGTGCTCTAGCTGGTGTGCTACAATACAGATGTAACCTGAGCGATATAACATCATGTGCAATCCTCCTAGGAAAGCCTGAAAGAGAAGCAGAGTGACCTATTGAGGTCCTAACCCGTCTAGGTACAGCAGTACAAGGTAAGATAAGATAAGATAAGATTTCGTTCGGATTTTTAACCCCGGAGGGTTAGCCACCCAGGATAACCCAAGAAAGTCAGTGCGTCATCGAGGACTGTCTAACTTATTTCCATTGTGGTCCTTAATCTTGTCCCCCAGGATGCGACCCACACCAGTCGACTAACACCCAGGTACCTATTTGCTGCTAGGTGAACAGGACAACAGGTGTAAGGAAACGTGTCGAAATGTTTCCACCCGCCGGGAATCGAACCCGGGCCCTCCGTGTGTGAAGCGGGAGCTTCAGCCACCAGGCCACCGGGCCACCGGGCCACAAGGTATACATAGTTGATTGCAACATGGTAATTGCAACTAGTTTAATGGTTTACTGAATTAGGTTATTAGTATTATTATAATGATAATGATAATAATAATGATAGTAGCAGAGTATAATGGATAATAATGAGAGTAATGGTGCTAAAAAGAAAAAAAATCAGATATTGCCTAGTTATTATTAGAAAGAAAAGCCTGAATAGGAGAATTCACACAGAAATATTATCTGACACTGAGAGTATTTCCTGAATATTCTGGAATTTTCTGCGACATCGGGTATTACCAATTGACAAAATGAGGGATTTATTCCTTCTAGTTCATTAGTTAGAAGGTTCCTCACATTAGTTACATTCTGTATGTACAGTATCAACTATTGTAATGTAACTTCTTACGTCACATGACCTGTTCCAGCAGTTAGAAGCTTTGGACTGGTTTATTAACTGTCTCCTAATTATTTACCTCATGCTATCTGCACACTGTGGGCCTACTCCATCCGACTCCATATGGGGTGGGGTGAGGGGGGGGGGCAGTGTGTGGTTAGCATTCTGCTGGGCCACTCTCCCTCGAAGGTTGGAGCCACCACGCTACCATACTCTGAAAAAACTTACCCAATTTCTACTGTTGTGCTCTTGCAATATTGCACAGCTCCTGATGACGCACTGAGAAGTGCGAAAGTACTTGAATTTAAGATTTCCACACCTCGTGGCTTGCCTTGCATAATATAAATCTTTCTTTCAACACACCGGCCGTATCCCCGAGGTGGGGTGGCCCAAAAAGGAAAAACGAAAGTTTCTCCTTTTACATTTGTTATATATACAGGAGAAGGGGTTACTAGCCCCTTGCTCTTGGCATTTTAGTCGCCTCTTACAACAGTATGGCGTACGGGCAGCGACTTTTGTTCCACTTCCCTGGAGGGGAAGAGGAAATAAACAAGAACAAGAACTAGAAAGAAAATCGAAGAAAAACCCAGAGGGGTGTGTATATATACTTTTTCATGTATGTGCAGTGTGACCTAAGTGTAAAGTAGAAGTAGCAAGCGTACCTGAAATCTTGCATGTGTATGAGACAGAAAAAAAAGACACCAGCAATCCCACCATCATGTAAAACAATTACAGACTTTCGTTTTACACTCACTTGGCAGGACGGTATGTACCTCCCTGGGTGGTTGCTGTCTACCAACCAACCAAGGATATATATTATGTCGTGCCGAAAATGTTAAAACTGGTCAATTAGCAAGAAACTCATTTAAAATTAAGTCCTTTCTAAAATTTTCTTTTAAAATATTTTTTTTTCATTAAGTTAATGTAAAAATTTTTAATTTTGCTCCAAAAGGGAAACTTAGAAGCTTACTTAACCTTATTATAACAAGAACAAATTTTTTTTAGCCTAAACCCAACTAAATTATTTTAGATTTGTTTACAAAAATTTAATACTAAACAAACACAGCGAAATATATTTTTTTTTTGTTAGGTTCAGAATGAACTAACGTCCTGCCAGATGACTGTGAACAGAAACCTGTAAAATGTTTTGCATGGTGGTAGGATTGCTGGTTTCTTTTTCTGTCTCATAAAACACGCTAGATAACAGGGATATCTTGTTCTCCTACTTACACTTGGGTCACACTTCACGACACGCACATGCATTATATATACATTTTCATCTAGGTTTTTCTCCTTTTTATAAATAGCTCTTGTTCTTCTTTATTTCTTCAATTGTCCATGGGGAAAATGGAAAAGGGAAACTTTCCTCCGTAAGCCATGCGTGTCGTATGAGACGACTAAAATGCCGGTAGCAATGGGCTAGTAACCCTTCTCCCGTAGACATTTACTAAAAAAGAGAAGAAGAAAAACTTTATAAAACTGGGATGCTTAAATGTGCGTGGATGTAGTGCGGATGACAAGAAACAGATGATTGCTGATGTTATGAATGAAAAGAAGTTGGATGTCATGGCCCTAGCGAAACAAAGCTGAAGGGGGTAGGGGAGTTTCAGTGGGGGAAAATAAATGGGATTAAATCTGGAGTATCTGAGAGAGTTAGAGCAAAGGAAGGGGTAGCAGTTATGTTGAATGATCAGTTATGGAAGGAGAAAAAGAGAATATGAATGTGTAAATTCAAGAATTATGTGGATTAAAGTAAAGGTGGATGCGAGAAGTGGGTTATAATAAGCGTGTATGCACCTGGAGAAGAGATGAATGCAGAGGAGAGAGAGAGATTTTGGGAGATGTTAAGTGAATGTATAGGAGCCTTTGAACCAAGTGAGAGAGTGATTGTGGTAGGGTACATGAATGCTAAAGTAGGAGAAACTTTTAGAGAGGGTGTGGTAGGTAAGTTTGGGGTGCCAGGTGTAAATGATAATGGGAGCCTTTGATTGAACTTTGTATAGAAAGGGGTTTAGTTATAGGTAATACATATTTTAAGAAAAAGAGGATAAATAAGTATACAAGATATGATGTAGGGCGAAATGACAGTAGTTTGTGGGATTATGTATTGGTAGATAAAAGACTGTTGAGTAGACTTCAGGATGTACATGTTTATAGAGGGGCCACAGATATATCAGATCACTTTCTAGTTGTAGCTACACTGAGGGTAAAAGGTAGATGGGATACAAGGACAATAGAAGCATCAGGGAAGAGAGAGGTGAAGGTTTATAAACTAAAAGAGGAGGCAGTTAGGGTAAGATATAAACAGCTATTGGAGGATAGATGGGCTAATGAGAGCATAGGCAATGGGGTCGAAGAGGTAAGGGCTAGGTTTAAAAATGTAGTGTTAGAGTGTTCAGCAGAAGTTTGTGGTTACAGGAAAGTGGGTGCGGGAGGGGAAGAGGAGCGATTGGTGAAATGATGATGTAAAGAGAGTAGTAAGGGAGAAAAAGTTAGCATATGAGAAGTTTTTACAAAGTAGAAGTGATGCAAGGAGGGAAGAGTATATGCAGAAAAAGAGAGAGGTTAAGAGAGTGGGTGAAGCAATGTAAAAGAGAGCAAATGAGAGAGTGGGTGAGATGTTATCAGCAAATTTTGTTGAAAATAAAGAAAAAGTTTTGAAGTGAGATTAACAAGTTAGAAAGCCTAGAGAACAAATGGATTTGTCAGTTAAAAATAGGAGAGGCGAGTTATTAAATGGAGAGTTAGAGGTATTGGAAGATGGAGGGAATATTTGAGGAATTGTTAAATGTTGATGAAGATAGGGAAGCTGTGATTTCGTGTATAGGACAAGGAGGAAACAACATCTTGTAGGGTGAGGAAGAGCCGGTTGTGAGTGTGGGGGAAGTTCGTGAGGCAGTAGGTAAAATGAAAGGGGGTAAGGCAGCCGGGATTGATGGGATAAAGATAGAAATGTTAAAAGCAGGTGGGGATGTAGTTTTGGAGTGGTTGGTGCAATTATTTAATAAATGTAATGGAAGAGGGTAGGTTACCTAGGGATTGGCAGAGAGCATGCATAGTTCCTTTGTATAAAGGCAAAGGGGATAAAAGAGTGCAAAAATTATAGGGGGATAAGTCTGCTGAGTATACCTGGTAAAGTGTATGGTAGAATTATTATTGAAAGAATTAAGAGTAAGACGAGAGAATAGGATAGCAGATGAACAAGGAGGCTTTAGGAAAGGCAGGGGGTGTGTGGACCAGGTGTTTACAGTGAAAATATAAGTGAACAGTATTTAGATAAGGCTAAAGAGGTCTTTGTGGCATTTATGGATTTGGAAAAGGCGTATGACAGGGTGGATAGGGGGGCAATGTGGCAGATGTTGCAAGTGTATGGTGTAGGAGGTAGGTTACTGAAGCAGTGAAGAGTTTTTACGAGGATAGTGAGGCTCAAGTTAGAGTATGTAGGAAAGAGGGAAATTATTTCCCAGTAAAAGTAGGCCTTAGACAAGGATGTGTGATGTCACCGTGGTTGTTTAATATATTTATAGATGGGGTTGTAAGAGAAGTAATGCGAGGGTCTTGGCAAGATTCGTGGATGTTAAAAGATAAAGAATCACACACAAAGTGGGAGTTGTCACAGCTGCTCTTGCTGATGACACTGTGCTCTTGGGAGATTCTGAAGAGAGTTGCAGAGATTGGTGGATGAATTTGTAGGGTGTGCAAAAGAAGAAAATTAAAGGTGAATACAGGAAAGATTAAGGTTATGAGGATAACAAAAAGATTAGGTGATGAAAGATTGAATATCAGATTGGAGGGAGAGAGTATGGAGGAGGTGAATGTTTCAGATATTTGGGAGTGGACGTGTCAGCGGATGGGGTCTATGAAAGATGAGGTGAATCATAGAATTGATGAGGGGAAAAGAGTGAGTGGTGCACTTGGAGTCTGTGAAGACAAAGAACTTTGTCATTGGAGGCAAAGAGGGGAATGTATGAGAGTATAGTTTTACCAACGCTCTTATATGGGTGTGTGAAGCATGGGTGATGAATGTTGCAGCGAGGAGAAGGCTGGAGGCAGTGGAGATGTCATGTCTGAGGGCAATTGTGTGGTGTGAATATAATGCAGGAATTCGTAGTTTGGAAGTTAGGAGGAGGTGCGGGATTACCAAAACTGTTGTCCAGAGGGACTGAGGAAGGGTTGTTGAGGTGGTTCGGACATGTAAAGAGAAAGGAGCGAAACAGAATGACTTCAAGAGTGTATCAGTCTGTAGTGGAAGGAAGGCGGGGTAGGGGTCGGCCTAGGAAAGGTTGGAGGGAGGGGTTTATAAGGAGGTTTTGTGTGCGAAGGGCTTGGACTTCCAGCAGGCATGCGTGAGCAAAGTAACATTTATGAAGGGGTTCAGGGAAACCGGCAGGCCGGACTTGGGTCCTGGAGATGGGATGTACAGTGCCTGCACTCTGAAGGAGGGGTGTTAATGTTTGCAGTTTAAAAACTGTAGTGTAAGCACTCTTCTGGCAAGACAGTGATGGAGTGAAATGATGGTTGAATAAGTTTGTTCTTTATCGGGCCACCCTGCCTTGGTGGGAATCGGCCAGTGTGATAATAAAAAAAAAACAAATTTTCGCTTGTCCTATATGGCAAGATGAGCGTTGCTATTTAAGCCAAGATCGCAAGTTCTGCCTATTCGGCGCGACATATATATAATATATTATATATATTATATATATATATATATTTTATATATATATTTATTATATTATATATATATATATATATATATATATATATTGCAACTAGAAATACCACAGGAATAGCAAACAAGAGGACTCCACTAGCAATTAGTGAGGATATATTACCAAAAAACAACTGGTGGGAGCTCCATTGTTGGTACTAGGGAGGATAGGAATAAGACAGGGAAACATGCACCAATAGGGAAATACAGTCACAGAAACCCAAGGCAAACGGAAACCAAAGCCTGTGCACATACTATGCACTTGGTATCTGCAGACATGGGAAATCTGGAAAAACAGACGGGACGTGCAACTATGACCACCCTAGAAAATGCCATGCCCATATGACAAACAGGAAAATGCAAACTCCCTTCCTGTAAGCTTTTTCACCCTGAAATGTGTACCTCTTCAGTACAGGAAAGACTGTGCTATAACTTAAATTGCAGGCACACCATCTAAAGGGGACAAAAGATAAAAAACATCCAGGCCATGGGAAAACTGGGTAGCCACAGCCACTCAAGAGGGAGAGGTTTTTTAGGTGCCAGGAAGGAAAAAAAATCGGCAGGAAATGGCAGAAATCGTACACCAAATCCAGTCATTCCTGGAGTGGAACCACAGTCGATGGCCTCCACTCCAAACCAACAGATACAGATACTAATGCCGGAAAAAAAAATCCCCCCCAGTACCAACAATACCACCAGTCGATGACATTCTTCTTTGCAAATTATACAGGGTCTAAAGCCGCAACAAACAACAAAATACCTTTCATCCGTGGAACTGCTTGCAGAGGCAAAGGCAATGTTCGCGGCTTTCACTGAGACCCACATAAAGGATCACTTGGACAACGAAATATGGATCCCAGGTTACAACCTATACAGATGTGACAGAGTGAACAGGCAAAAAAAGGGGGGGGGGAGGGTTGGCCTGTACATTGCAGAGTCACTTGTTTGCACAGAACTGCTAAATGCCTCAAATGATGTAGTGGAATTTTTAGCAGTAAAGGTCGAGAACCAAAACCTAGTCATTGTGGTAGTCTACAAGCCTCCGGATGCAACATCCTGGAGTTTACCTGGAGAGAGTTCCGGGGGTCAACGCCCCGCGGCCCGGTCTGTGACCAGGCCTCCTCCCAGCAATTCCAGGAACAGCTGCTAAAAATTGACCGCTGTCTGGAAAATCTTCCAGCTCCTGCACCCAACATCTTGCTCCTGGGGGATTTCAACTTAAGGCACCTAAAATGGAGGAATATAGCAAATAATATTGTTGCAGTATTAACACCAGGAGGCAGCTCTGATGAAAACTCACACTCACACGAGCTTTTAAATCTCTGCGCAAAATTCAATTTAAACCAGCAAATAATAGAGCCTACTAGACTGGAGAATACACTAGACCTCATCTTCACTAACAATGATGATCTGATAAGAAATGTCACCATATCAAAAACAATATACTCAGATCACAACATAATTGAGGTTCAGACATGTATGCATGGAGCCCCAGACCGACATAATGAGACTAGTCACGAGGGAGCATTCACCAAATTCAACTTCAATAACAAAAACATAAAGTGGGAAAGATATACTAAGTGGGAAGATATACTAAGCAACACAGACCCCAACTTATGCCTAGAACAGATTAACTCGGTGGCACTCGATGTATACACAAGGCTTATTCCTCTAAGAAAAAGGAGGAGTAGATGTAAAATAGAAAGAGACAGGCGCTCCCTTTACAGGCGACGGAAAAGAATAACAGAGCGGCTAAAAGAGGTCAATATATCTGAAATGCGTAGGGAGACACTGGTCAGAGAAATAGCAAGCATCGAACTTAAGCTAAAGGAATCTTATAGGAGTCAGGAATCGCGGGAAGAACTAAAAGCTATAAATGAAATCGAAAGAAACCCAAAGTATTTTTTTTTCCTATGCCAAATCAAAGTCGAGAACAACATCCAGTATTGGGCCCCTACTTAAACAAGATGGGTCTTACACAGATGACAGCAAGGAAATGAGTGAGCTACTCAAGTCCCAATATGACTCGGTTTTAGCAAGCCGCTAACCAGACTGAGAGTCGAAGATCAAAATGAATTTTTTATGAGAGAGCCACAGAATTTGGTTAACACAAGCCTATCTGATGTTATCCTGACACCAAATGACTTCGAACAGGCGATAAATGACATACACAAATAACCCGCACATAAAAGAGAGAAGCTTACGACGACGTTTCGGTCCGACTTGGACCATTGACAAAGTCACCCCTAACAGAGGTGGAGCAGGACGGCTATATATAGGCAGGAAGAGGTGGAGGTAGTAGTAGTAGTTAGTAGTAGTAGTAGTAGTAGTAGTAGTAGTAGTAGTAGTAGTAGTAGTAGTAGTAGTAGTAGTAGTAGTAGTACAAGAATTGTATATAATACCGACAGGATGAAATGACACATGCACAACACCCGGGCATCCCCATCGTTAGACGTTTCGCCATCCAGCCAGCCACTGGATGGCGAAACGTCCACAACAAAGACAACCAGACGCCGCACATGTGTCTTAATTTCATCAGTAGATGTAGTAGAAGAAGAAGAGGTAGTAGTAGTGGTAGTGGTAGAAGTGGGAAATAGGAAGACGAGCCAGTCAAATACAAAGGAAGGGGAGCACTGCAAGAGAGCTAGAAACCCACAGAGGGAGAGCAAGCGCACCGAGGTGCGTGAAAGGGGAAGTGGTGAAATAAAATAAAAAAGGAACAGAAACACGAGACAGGAGAGAGAAAAAAAACCCAAAGGGGGAAAAAGGAGAGAGGAAAGGGGAGAGGAAGAGGAAAAAGAAGAAGAAAAAGAAGAAGAAAAGAAGAAGAAAGAAATAGGATTAGTTAAGTCACGGGTTTTCGATTTTTGGAGCTTTCACAATGTATGGGGGAGGAAGGCTTACAGGAGAAGCCCAGGGCAAAGGGTTTCATACAAGAAATTTTGTATTAGAGAGGATTCAACTAAAGGCGACTTTTTCGGTTGGAAGAGGAAGACATTTTTTAGCAAAAGGCCCATCAATGGGAGGGTTTGATTTTTGACGGACAAAAAAGAGCTTTGTTAGGTCGGCAAGCCTAACACTTTTTTGTGCTCCCAAATTTTGTCAAAAAGAGATCGACCGTTTCCCCCGAATATTGAAGGGAAGGAGGGCAAGAAAGGGGCTGCCTTTTTTTGCTCCCGGGCGTCGTAAGAATCCGCTTCCTTCCAAAACGTGACGTTCTTGCTGAACATTTCTGCCGCCTTTCCCTTCTCCCACTTTCCCCCTGAAAAAAACCCCACTGGGACCCCCTTTCCTATCAGCCCGTTTTTCCCATTTCAACAGCTCTTTTTCTACTAAATCAAGGTTGAAGATGCCTTCTTTTTACTTCCCCGCCCCAAGTCAACTGCCTCTTGCCTCTACCACAGGATTTCGAAATTTCTTTTTCCCCGAATCTCCTAACCCAAAATTCTTCTTCCAAACTCAAAAAACTTCACTCTTTATCCTTTGGGTCTAAAACCTTACAAAAACAAAACTTCTCGCCCCCTCTCCTTGATTTGCCTTTTTTTGGTTTTCCCTTTCCACTTCCCTCCCCCTTCCTTTTTTCCCCTTTTCCCTTTTTTACTTTTTAACTGTTTCCTTCTTCCAAATTCCCTTTTTTGTTTATCCTCTCTTTGTTTTTCCAAAATCACCCCCCCCCGGTTTACCTTCCCCCTTTTTCCAAAAATCTAAAAATTGCCTTCTTCTCAAAGGTAAGGTGTTATTTGACGGGGGTTCCCCCAAAAACATGTCCTCTGATGAACCTAAATTTCTTTAAAGAGCCAAAAAGTTTCCCAAAAAAAAACAAAACCTTCCCCCCTTGCCCTTTTTTGATTTGTTCCTTTGTGCTCGCCCTCCTTCCCTTTCAGGAAAATATAAAAACCTTTCTCCTTAATCCCTTTTCTGTCTTTTTTTTTCTTTTTTTTTGGGGAAAACCCCAATTTTTCTTTTTTTTTTCTTCCCCCCACCTTCACTCTCCGTTTATGGGGTTGCTCTTCCCCCTTGTGGTTTTTATTGGTCCCCCCTTCCAATTTTCTTGGTTTTCCTTGTTTCCTTAAGAAACCCCAAAAAGGGTTTCTTAATCCTTTGATTCTTTCTTGATTATGCCCCTTTTAAAACCCCTTTTTCCTTCGGGTTTACTAAACCTTCGTGGCAGGGGCTTCCCTTCCCGGGCCCCTTCAAAATGTTTCGGATTTTTTCTTTTCCCCGGGGCCCTTTCCCGCCCCCTTTGTGATCCTTTTTCCGTCCTTTCCCCCCCCAATTTTCAACTCTTAAAAAATTTCCCCTTCCCATTTTTAAACGAGGGTTAAAGGGCCCCCCGATTCCCAAGGAAATTTTTCTTTTGCCGTCCCATGAAGGGGCTGTACTTTTCATTTTTCTTTCTTGTTCCCCCAAAAAAAAATGCGACCCCCCCCTTCCCCCCAGGTCCTATTCCTTGGGCGAAAATTTTAAAAGGTTTTTTGGAAAGGGGGTTTTCCACCCGGAAATTTCCCGAACGGGGCTTCCGGGTGAAACCCGGGCCTTTGCCCCCCCCCAAACCCCAGGCCCCCCATATTTTTTCCCTGGGGCTATTCCCAATTTCCCATGGATCGCCCCCCTCCGTGTAACGGGATTTCCCCAACCCCGGGAAATTTTTCTTTTTCCCCCCTCGGGGCTCCCCCCCATTTCGCTTTCTACTCAAACCCCAATTTTTTCTCCCCCAAATCCTCCATGGGAAACCCCCTACCCTCTCCTTCCCCCTTTCGGTTTTTTCCCCCCCCCCCCCCCCCCCCCGCCCTTTCCCCCCTTTATTTTTTAAATTTCCTGGTGTCTACTCTTTTTTTGCTCCCCTGTCCTCTTAAATACTTCGAGAAATGGTCGATCTCTTTCTGCAGACTTAGGGAGCACAAAAATAGTGTTGGGTTGGACAAAACAATGCCTTTTTCTTCACGAGAGATCATAGCCTCCATTGAGGGTTTCTGCAAAAAACTGCTTCCCTACTTCCAAATCGAACAGTCCCGTTTAGTTGAATCCTTCTAAAAAACTTTCCTTGTAAAACCCCTAGCCCTGGCTTGTCTCTGTAGATGCCCCCTTTCCCATACTTGTGAAATGCTCCAAACTTCAAAAAACCCGTATTAAACCTGAATCCTCTTTTTTCTTTTCTTCTTCTTTTTCTTTTTTTCTTTTTTTCTTCTTTTTCCCTTCTTTTCTTTTTTTCTTTTTCTTCTTCTTCTTTTTTCCCTCTTCCTCTTCCCCTTTCCTCTTTTTTTCCTCGGGGTTGTTTTTCTCTCTCCTGTCCGTGTTTCTTTTCCCTCTTCTTTATTTTATTTCACCACTTCCCCTTTCACGCACCTGGGTGGCTTGCTCTCCCTTTGGGTTTCTGCTCTCTTCAGTGCCCCCCTTCCCTTTGTATTTGACGGTCGTTTCCTTATTTCCCCCTTCTACCCCTACCCCTACTACTACCCCTTCTTTTCTACTACAACCGTGAAATTAAGACACATGTGCCGCTGGTTGTCTTTGTTGTGGACGTTTTGCCCTCCCGGGCTGGCTGGATGGGAAACGCTACGGTGGGGATGCCCGGGGGGTTGGGATGTGTCATTTATCCTGCGGGATTTTATACAATTCTTTTACTATACTACTACACTACCCCCCCTTTCCTGCCTTTTATATAAACCCTCCGCTCCCCCTCTGTTAGTGTGACTTTGCAATGGTCCAAATGGGCCGAAACTCGTCGTAGCTTTCTCTTTTTGTGCGGGTTATTTGTGTATGTTCCAGCCGGTATTGTGCCTTTTTTTTTTTATTTATAAAAAACATGCCCATGCACTCTGCCCCGGGGCCCGACCATGGAACCCCGTGTTCATCAAAAATGCAAGAAACCCCCTACCGAGCCCTTTTTCCCTCCCTTTGGGGAGGGAGCAGGGCACGGGGGCTCCCCCAGTTACTAAAAAAAACAGACTAGCCCACTCCCCCAAAGGGGCAGCAAAGCAAAAGCAAAAAACTACAGACCGTTCATAACTCCCATTCTAAAAATCTTTTTAAAGGGTCCTAAGAAGCAAGCACCACCCATTAGAAACCCCTAGTTTTCACAACCCGGGCAACAGGGTTTAGAAAGGTCGTCCAGTCTGTCTCAATTTATCCCTCGACAAAGGGCCCCAAAACACTAGAAGATAAAAAAAAAATGCAGTGTAATATATACAGACTTTGCAAAAAAATTCGGGAAGTGGACCATGGGAATAGCGCCAAATGCGTGCTAAAGGGATAACAGGAAAAGCGGTGAGGATCTATAAATTTTCCCACTAACGAACACGAGAGTAGTCGTTTAACAGAGTAAAACCCAGGGAGCTACGGTGAAAGCTCTGTTTCCAAGGCACAGTAATCGTCCATCTTTTTCCTCTCCCCCATATCCGCATAGACAAGGATGTCAGCCAAGCACCGTGTCTTCCTTTGCAGATGACACCCCCAATCGCATGCAGTGTTTCCCTTTTCAGACCTGCAAGGCTCAGGCGGACATCAAACCCATCTTTCAGTGGCCTGAGAAAAAATATGAAATTCAACGTGAGAAATTTCATTACTCAGTTTTGGGAAACCGAGGAAATTAAAAATTTATCAGAGTACAAAACAAATTCTGGCCCCAAAATTGAGGGGAAAAAACCAAGTCAAAGACCTGGGGTGTCATGTGGAGGATCTCACCTTCAAGGACCATAAAAATTGTATCAAACCTTGTAGAAAAATGAAGGATGGATAAGAAACCCTTAAACTAGAGAGGCCAAGCCCATGATGACTTCTTCAGGTACTTGTTCTATCTAGGTGGGTATTGCTGCACACACAGCACCTTTCAAGGCAGGGGAAATTGCTGACCCAGAAAATTTCAGAGAACCTTACGGCGGCATAACGGGGATAAAAAACCTCAATTTTGGGAGCGCTTGAGTTCCTAAAACTGTATTTCCCCGGAAGCAGGGGGGAGAGTACATGATTTTATCATTTGGAAAAACCTAGAGGGACTAGTACCAACTTGCCCGAAAAAACCTCACTACGAAGCAAAAGGGTTGGAGACGATGCAAAATCCCCCCCAAGAAAAAAGGGGGTCCATAGGTTAAAAGACCCCAAAAACCCTGGCATTTTCAGCTGGCATGGCAAGCACCTAAAATCGGTTTGACCCGCCGGGCTGGGTCGACGTTGGTTTTGGTGCAGCCGCAGCAACCCTGGTTTATCAGGCTCTATCCACCAGGAGGGGGCCCGGTCACAGACCGGCCGCGGGGGGTTGCCCCCGGAACTCTCCCAGGTAAACCCAGGCTAATATAATATTATATTTATAATTTATATATATATAATTTATAATTATATTATATATATTTATTTATATATAAATTTTTATTATATATATATTAATAATATATATATGCATCATTTACCATAACAAAATTGCTTCTAAGGTACACCTATGTTCGGCCTTGATGAAACTTGGGGGATTAAACTTGATAAAAAGGGGCGTGGTCTGGCTGATGGGCATGGGTTTTTTTTTTTTTTTTTTTTTTTTTTTTTTTTTTTTTTTTTTTTTTTTTTTATTTTTTTTTTCTTTTTTGTTTTTAATTTTCCACTTTCTGAGAAAGAAAAAATATTATTTTTTTTTTCTTTTATTTTTTGTGTCCTGTCTTTTTTTTTAGTTCTGTAAGTCTTCATTCATTAAAATGTTTATATATTTAAAGGGTTTTTCGAAATTTATTTGAATTAATAAAAAAAAAGGAGTCAATCTTTTGAAATTTTTAAAGTAATTCATTGGGTTTTTTTTACAGGGAAATAGGGAAATTGTTTGGGCCTTTTTTGATTTTTATTAGTCGAAAAGAGGGGGTGACTTCACGTGCCAATTTTGATAGATTACTATAGGATCTGGGAGGACGAGGACGTCCCGAGGTGGATCCCTGGGGGTTCCTGTTTCCCCGGCCCGGGTGTGGGCGGCCATCCCGGGGCTCTGATGGTGCTTCTGCGGCATGTTTTTCATGTTTCAATCTTCTCTCATAAAATCGACTCCAGTCCAAGTGGTTTCAGGTCACTTTTGATATATTCGAATATTTTTACAGCAAGGGAAGTGTAGGTGAAACCCTTAGGACTGAGCCCGAAAATATTTTGTAAAAAGAAAATCCACATTTCATTTGATATAATGACCACGATAAAGTTCGACATCAAGCTTTTTTAATTTTTCCCCATATAAACTCTAAAAAATCAACCGACTAAAGTCTTCAGATGATGACAGAAATAATAAAATAATAATAAAATTATCGTTATTTTACAGTCAAGGTAGGAGCCTAGGACATAGTACTACTACTATATAGAAACCCCTTGTTTGATGAGCATTTCGAATTTGAAGGCTTTAAAATCTTTTTAATTCGACGAGAGAAGTGGAATGAACCATAGTATATATATGTTTGTACTATTTTAATAGATTCAGAAATGAGAAGAGAGATAAAAAATGGCCTAGAAGACACTCTCAGGTCCCGGGGACCAAAACTGAGCAAAGTGGGGTAATATCTTAATAAAAAAAATGACCCCAACTCCGGCTACTGAACAGCTTACTGATAAATGATTCTTTCAACCTAGTAAAACAAGTTCCGGGTAAAATTCAGGTACCAATTCCCGAGCGAGTGATTATTAGATGGAAACTTTCCCATCCCTTATCTTGCGCCAAAAAAACCCCGAAGCAACGATTTTTAATTCACTAAAAAATAAATCAGGAAAATAGTCTGATACACCACTATTTTAAAAAAAGCGTCGTCCTTTCACCTCACTTATTCTTAACAATCATTGAAACTAACACTTTTTCCGGCATCATCAAAATAGCAAGGGTTATATCAATCACAAAATTGGTGATCAACAAATTTAAAACTACAGCAATATTAAACTTGCCTTCATTCCCCAAAAATTTTGAGAAAATCATGTACAAAAGGGTTTTAAATCCTTCATAAAATCACAAAAACATCCCCAATTTGCAGTTTTGGTTTGGAAAAAAAAGGCACAAAAAGCATTTTTTTAAAAAGCAGAGTGCTTTACACAGCACTCAGTAAAATGAATAACCACTTCAAGTGTTTATTGACCCAAAAAAGTTTTGATATAGATCCTACTCACAAAAAGATTTTTCGGTATAAGATGCCCGCACTTGTAAAAAAGTCTTCCTTATTTAAAAGAGAGAATATCTATTGCGGACACAAAACCCCCAATCAAAGACCCCTCGACACTGCTACCAAGGGAAACGTTTCCCGGCCCCCCAGTTTTTCTTTGGCGAGCAAATTTGTTGTTGTAGTAAAATACAGAGAGTTTCACTCGTAGGAAGTCCCTAGTTACCCTTTACTACAAGAATAATATGCAAACAAGATGGTTGCAACAACGGGTGTAGCATGCAAAGAGTATGTTACAATTTATTCGGTGTATGTGCACACTCTCATATAGGCTGCCTCCCAACCAATGAACCAGTTGCTAAGGGTTTAATGATACGGGTACCCATCACTACCTTGGTTCATTAACGAATCACAGGCTCGCCTGCCAAGAGCTGAGGCGACGCGGTATCACACGTGGTCAGCATTTGCATATCGTACAGCAGCTGATTGAATCCGGTGTTTTCTCTCTCTGGCTTCTGCTTGCCAGTCTTTGTCACCTCGTGGTACACTCGTATTCAACTCCTCTACATAATGTACATAAGTGTACATAGCTATATATACATTTGGTGAAGGAAATACAAGTTAAATATTACTTCTGAGTTTATTTTCTTCCAACCCATTACGATCAGGTCACAGGCCATTCTTTACCTGTGTTCGTAATAACGGGAGTACCACATCGGGGCCGCCTCCGAGTGGAACATTTTGTAGTTAATTAACTTGGAACTGTTGTAGTCCTTGACATAAACGAAGAATGGCTATTTAGATCAGCTACAAATTATCGCCACCGGTGTTGTTTCCTGAACTTCATGTACTGGGTGGCAATTTTATCTAATATATTAAGATAATCAGTTATATTTAATAATTATAAAATAGTTTTAGTGAACATCTTCAAAATAATGGTGATGTATTATGTAATAAGAACGATACCTTACAAAGGACACTTATGCACAGTTTAGGATATTTTTAAAGAAAACGTTTTGTTATTCGTGGCGAAACGTTTTCTATAATTAATGTGTGTACATAGGTGTCTTTTTCCATATCTTCTCGGTATTACCACACCATTTTTCAGACATCCTACAAGTTCAGAGAACGAAAAATCAAAATTTTACTGAATCTGAAAAAAAAACTGAAATCTATTGAGTCAGATCACTAACTGAAGACGTCCTTTTCAGATCAAGTTTAAACCGTTGTCCTTTGTGGGTTTTATTAAGAAAAAGCCTCCTACTTTTAACTGTGTAAATTTTATTTTGATATTTCCATTACATAAATGGTCTGCCATGTGATGACTAGAGAAAGTGTTTCTGATTGGCTCAACTTTGATGGCTTCTATCTTAATTGGAGTTTTTTTTATTGAATTTGGGTTGCCTTGATACCAATTTGCCGTTTTTAAAAACAATTCTGTCAAATTGAAGTTTCATGGAAAAAATCAAATTTTTTTAATGGGCTGTAGAAAATTTGAATTGAAATATAAAGGAGAATATTAAAATAAAAAAATCACGTGTTTAGGGCATTTTTTTCAATTTAAAAATGATAGAATTTAATTTTTAAGGAATATTTCACATTATTTTTTTTCGCTTCTCTAAAATTTTTGTTTACAACTTGAAAACGCCTTAATCAATCTCATTCAATTTTTTTTGTGCATTGTATCAAGTGCAAAATTCACAGGACGGCTTTCGTGCATAAATATCCTGTGGACAATGTTACATAAATAATTTCCATTTTATATCTGTAACATTGAGAACAGAACATCTGTACAGGAAAACAGTCCTGTGAATCTTCCAATACATATAATACACCAGAGTTGAAAATTTACCAGCAAGGAAAGGTCAAAAAGGCTAAAAAGTTATTTATTAAAAATCCATGATGAAAATCCTAATGATAACAGAGAGCATCTCTGGCAACCATTACAGATATGACGGTGCCTGTGTACTGGTGGTGGGAGAGGATAATGTTGGTGGTGTGGATGATGGTGACGCTGGTGTTAACACGGAGTTACTCTGGCAACCTCATGGCTCTCCTAGCAGTGAGACACATCTCTCAACCTTACCAGTCACTCCGGGACGTTGTTGACGACCCCTCTGTTAAGATAATATTGGAAAAAGGCTCTGATATTTTCACATATTTAAATGTGAGTTAATCAGTAATAGGATTGTGATGTTCACTATCAGTAGTGGGATGACCTTTTCCCCCTCTGTGTTCTTGTCTTACCCTCTGTGGGCACCTAGCTCCCTTACAGTGCTCCTCTTTCTTAGTATTTGACTGGCTCCTCATTCTTACTACCTCCCCCACTACTACTACTACTACCTTCTACGTCTACTACTACTATTACTACTACCACCTCCTGCCTATATATACTTCTTCCTCTCTCCTTTTCGTTAGTGTGACTTTGTAAATGATCTAAGTCGGAATGAATCGTCGTCGTAAGCTCCTCTCTTCTATGTGCGGGTTATTTGTGTATGTATGAGTGTTGTTGAGAATTGCATTTGATTCTTTAGTAATTTTTTTTATTGAATATCGTTGTTGTGGCCCATATAAGATAAGCTGCAGCAATTGCAAGTAATCCTGTAGACTTCTAACACAATGTTGAATGGAATTCTTGATCAGAACGCTTGTAGGTCTAACTCGCCAAACTCAATTGATAAATCTTTTAAAAATTGCCACAGGTACACTTTTCAATTAAATAAACGATAAAGAAACATATTCAACCAAGAATGTATTGCTTCTCCCTTTCCTTGAAAACTTTCTTGATGTACCTTCCCTACTTAAGAATTTCATAACAAAAGTGGTATTAAAAAATCTTAAAATAGTAAAATATAATTTGATTAAGAATTTCCCTTAAATTACTGATAACTGCACAATAAAACTTTTTAAGGTTAAACTGGAAAAATTCCTGAACTAAGATGTTAGCATAAGAACTGGACAAGAGTCTAATACTCTATTAGGGTTGAACTGGGTATTGGTATTGAAATTAGGAGATACCTTATCGTAAAAATTTTGAAGGTGTTTGAGTACGGTACTCCTGTTTATCTTTGTACCTTACTGATGTACGATGTTAATAATTGTATGTACTCTGTATATGTACTGTCATTCTAAATAAAATATAAAAAAAATACTCTATTTATTCATGTGAGAGATTTTAACTATCCAATGGATTTTCAATAGACTGAGAATGTTCCATCAAACTAGGCCGTAGTTGAAACAAATATAATTAAATACAGTTTCATAAAAAAATATTAATTTCAATCTAAATATATGTTCAAGACTGTATAAATTAGATTAACTTAATTAGAATATAATTTATGAGCATTTTCAGCTATGCCTGATATGTAACTCTTTTTTATTATTATTATTATTAAAGATTCGCCGGTATTCTCCCGGCCCGGGCTTTTTCCAAGTGGTGGCCCGGCCTTGACTCCCTCTTCAGGGAGTGTCTGAGACCGAAGTCTCCCATGGGAGGAGACACAAGTACCTCCTCATCTTTGGGACCAACTGTCCCCAGGCCTAGCCACAAGCTAGGCCTTTCTGGTCTGCCATACCCGCCACAAGGGGGCTAATGGGAATGACAGTCATATGAGCTAAAGGCTCGGGCTCAGGCACCTACCCTACCCTACCCTACCCTAGAAGGGCTGGGCATGGTATCGATCATCATGGTACTCTTAATATTTTTTTATGTATCTTGACAAAATCTTCAGTAAAAGATGAGTGAGTAGAGTCCTATGTAAGTCCAGGTCTCAGGTCATAGTTATATTTCAGTTTTATAATTATACTGTTAGCCTATTATTTTTAGTATTATGTGGTTATTGTCATATGTAATTTATACTCATGTAGTATATAAGAATCTATTTTAAATGTGGTTTTCAGTCGGCAGAGTCGGGTATATACCGAGAAATAGCCGACACAGATAAGGTTGGTCGACTACTACTTATAACACGTCGACACTTCAGTGAAGCAGTAGACACTCTGGTGAGACGTGGAGACCACGTCCTGCTGGTTCCTCATACTGGTGTTAAGTCTTACGTTGCTCAGGACTTAACAAAAACAGGTAAGTTTGAAGGAGCTCCCCATAAAATTCTTTAATAACCTTGTTTAGTGGGAAGTTCAATTTCCGTCTTTGCCTAGAATAATTTGAGATTATTCTGAATTATAGAAATATCTTACTTTGTTTTATTAATATTAATAAAATAGCATAAAAAACCTGGGGTAAATATCAGGCTAAATTTTTTACGTTTTATCATTTATAACAGTATTATGAAGTATTTCCTCTTACGTAATACGACATATTTATTACCTTGCATAAAACCTCTTTGCATTTTTGTCTTTAAATAACTTTGTGTTTTTTAATAAAAGGCCCAAATATGATTAATAAAAAAACAAGGGCACTAATGAATTCTTTGGAGAATTCATTGAATTCACATGGGACTTCTACGTCTGTTTGGATTATTCAAGCCTAAGTTATGCTAATAATATTCACAACTTTATATAAAATGGAATTATTAAAGCTGGAAAAAACAAATACACCTTTAGGGCTTAAATATCTGGAAAAATTAAAGAAAAATTGTTCTTATAGTTTGCGTGCGTGTGTGTGTGTGTGTGTGTGTGTGTGTGTGTGTGTGTGTGTGTGTGTGTGTGTGTGTGTGTGTGTGTGTGTGTGTGTGTGTGTGTGTGTGTGTGTGTGTACTCAAATTTGTGGTTGCAGGGGTCAAGTCATGGCTCCCGGCCCCGCTTCTTCACTGGTCGCTACGAGGCTTTCCCTATCCCTACTCTATCAGCTTTATCAAACCACATCTTAAAATTATGTATGGATTTTGCCTCCACAACGTCACTTTTCAGACTGTTCCACTTCCTGACAACTCTATAACTCAAGAAATACTTTCTAACATCCCTTTGACTCATCTGAGTCTTCAACTTCCAATTGAGACCTCTTGTTTCTGTGTCCCATCTCTGGAACATCCTGTCTTTGTCCACCTTGTCAGTTCCTCGCAGTATTTTATATGTCGTTATCATGTCCCCTCTATCCCTTGTATCTTCCAGTGTCATCAGGTCAATTTCCTTTAACCTCTCCATGTAAGACATACCCCTTAGCTCCACGACTAGTCTTGTTGGAAACCTTTGCACTTTCTCTAATTTTCTGATGTGCTTGTCCAGGTGTGAGTTCCAAACTGGTGCTGCATACTCCAGTATGGGCCTGACGTACACAGTATACAGTCTTAAATGATTCCTTACTGAGGTGTCGGAATGATATTCTTAGGTTCAGAAGGCGCCCATATGGTCCAGCAGTTATCTGGTTGATGTGCGCCTCAGGAAATGTGCTCGGTATTTTACTCACCCCAAGACCTTTTTTCTTGAGTGAGATTTGCAGTCTTTGGCCTTCTAGGCTGTACTCTGCGGCACTGTATGTTTGTGTGTGCATGTGTGCATGAATGTGTTTCGTCATTTCATTCTATACTGTAATAAAACATTCTTCCAGGCATTTGTTCTTTTTACGGGTCCAGAGAAGAGTTCCTGAAGATAATGTTTGCAATGATCGGTCCGAAGAACAGCCCAATTATTCCAGCTGTTAATAAGAGGTAAACCAATATTACCCCATTTTTCCATTTTGCAGGTTATTCTAAAGTAATTTATTTAATTGCAATAAGTTGCATGTTTCATAGGCGAAATAATTAACTTTGCAGAAAAAATAGCTAGAAAACTGCATTAAATATTTTTGTTATTCCCTAAATACAACAACATGTACTTCTAAATTCCTTCAGAGTTGTAAACAAAGTGTGAAGCCTATCTCTGAATATGATTACTCGGTTTGCATATATATATATTAGTGTCAAACATGGGACGTTGTTAGTAGAGATTGATGGAAATAATTTTGGTGATATTAAAAATCAAGGTGATCAACACACGTTCAGACAGAAATCACACAAGAAAAGAAATGTTTTCTATGTTTTATCCGTCAACTGACACAATGATAATGACTGTGACGATATTTATCTGAATTTCAGTTAGGCTTTTCAAAGAGCCTCGCGCACGAGGCTATTATAGGAAGCAACAGCACCCAGTGCTAAAGGAAAAGTGATTTCATTGATCGAGTCTCAGCTGAATAATAAGCAAAAGTGGTTTTTCATAAATAGCAATAAATTAAAATAAGGAGCAATAGTTAGACACTGTCTACAAGGGAAAGTTATGTGTTGTTATCTACTTGCATGACGTAGGTTAGTGTATGAAATGCGATACAAGTAAAGTTACTGGTGTCTAAAGAGAAGTAATTATAGTTTTGTGTAACCTACCATCAAATTCTTTCTATAACCGGAAAACGAAGACACAGTACCCTGCCTTTATGTCTGTAGAAAATCACCATTAAAATATGTTTAGGTTTACCAACAATTCAAATGTTGAGAAACCGAAATTCTTGATTCTTTTTGGAAGAGAAGCGGCCATCAGTGTCAGTCAGGGTCTCTCTTTAATATACCTCAGCGTAGCGTCCATTTTCACACTGCCTATCGAAGCTGTCACTAGGAAGAGACATACATGTGATACATCCAGCAATAAAGAACCATGCAAGAGATACTCATAAAAAAATTCCACTTATTAAGAACGCAAATATTCTAGTAACCGATGTGACACCAGCAAAGGTTGTGCAGTACATAGTGTACTGAGGACAATTTCATAAATTAGTTTGACAAAGAAACGGTCTACAAAGAACATGACAAGAAATTGTATAAAAGTATTATTCTCAAATATTTCCAACACTATAGAAGAAAATGTTGGCAATTATTACATCTCAACAATTATAAGACATGCTACATGTTTCTAGGTTACCTAGTGACATGACATTTAGAGGACCACATACCGTTAGAATAGCATTCTAACGGTCCTATGACCGAAACACATACAGTGAAATTTGTTCTCAAGTGTCCTTACATAAATGTATATTCTGTACACAATGTATATAGTTGAGCCCATCGTAGAATATACATCACCCGCTTATATATTCCAACTGATTAAGGATATTTAGAGGCTTGTAGGACGACAAGTCCCACGAATGACGACAGAGAACAATATAACAGAATCACACTAGGAAACAAGAATTATGGAAAAAAATAAGACCGCAAATGAAGTTCCATTTTATAAGAAAGAAGAAAGACTTGTATTCCATGAATATAATGAAAAGAAGACTGGTAGAACACTTGTAATGAAGTAATTTCATATACATTAACCAACGATACCACGGGCGGGGTTAGAACCAGCGATCAGAGTCTCAAAACTCCAGACCCTCACAGTGGTGCCTATGCTAACCTTCCTATGGTGTATAAATATACCTTGTTGGATGAACCTTATTGTGGCTAGCTGGTCCAGTGGCTAACGCGAAGGTCTGAAGTTTTGAGACTCTCTGACCGCCAGTAGTATGGCTTGCTCGCAATCGTGTCATTACAGGCTCAGATATGGCAAATTGTGTCTTACAGGTCTGTAGGAATTTCATGACAAATATAGCAAGTAATCAGCACAGTTTTTGAGAAGTCGAATGTCAATATGTAAACATGTTAGTAAGACTACTAACCTGCTTATATATTCTTTGACTTCGAAAAGACATTTGAAACTGTACCACCCAATAAACTGGGGAAAAACTTGAGGTGCTGGCAGGAATTACATGGAATATACACGGCATAATCAAAGAGTTTTTTTTATAAAGGAGATTAAGATTGATTATTCCAGAAGATATGACAGAAAGTAAAAAAAAACTACAGAGCAGGTTCTTCAAGAGTTGGTACGAAGAACAGTTAGTACTGTTTCTGGTAAACGAGAAGGACATACCAGAAGAGATGCAGTCAGTTGTATATCGGAGAAAGATAACATAAAAAGAATGAGATTACTCACTGAAAACATAACAAGGTTTTTGAAATTTTCCTGAACTGCAAGATCATTTAGAAAATTATCTGTTGCATTCAACTCAGGTAACTGAAAGATTATGAAAACTGAGGGAGGACAAAGAACAGAAAATAAGTTTAGTATTAGAGGAGAGAAGCGGCTGACAACACTCGAGGAGAACGACAGAGTCGAGCAAAGACACACACACACACACACACACACACCACACACACACACACACACACACACACACACACACACACACACACACAATACAAAGACGCAAGGAGGAACAAGAGGCAAATTCGGAGATGAGTAGGAGAACCCAGACTCAGGAGGAAGAGCAAATACAACTTTACTCTGAACCATCCACAGGAGGACCTCAACCACGACAACCCCAATGCAGCCAAACAATTTAACCCAAAACTCACACACACTGTACCCTCTGCTCCCACCCCCCCTTAATATATATACTCCACCCCCACAGCAACCCCCCCCCTATAGATCCCCGCCAGGTCTCCTGCTCTCCCAACACCAACGTTCTCACCAGACCACAGTTTTAGAAAAGAAGTTGAATGTTTGGTATATGAATACAGATGGAATAATAAATGTGAGGAGTGGCATGAAAGAGTCAAGGAGACGTCCCGAGACATCATAGCATTCACAGAAATGAAACTCACCGGGATGATAACAAACATAATCTTCCCACCCGGAAATCAAATCCTGAGGAAAGGCAGAGGGAGCAAAAGGGGATTATTAAAAACTGATGGGGATTTGAGGAAATAGAAGGAATGGATGATGTTGATGAAAAGGATTACATAAAAGGTACATTTCAGTCTGGGGGACATAAGGTAGTCATTGCACTGCAGTGATGTATAACCTGCCTCAGAACTGCAGGAGGCCAAGAGAAGAATATGAAGAAAGCAACAGAGCAATGGTGGACACATTAGATTAGGTGGCCAGAAGAGCTCACACAGGTAGAGCAAAGTTACTAGTTATGGGGTGATTTCAATCACAAGAAGATTAATTGGGAAAACCTGTAGCCACATGGGTGTCCCGAAACATGGAGAGCCAAGATGATGGATGTGGTATTGGAAAACCTCATGCATCAACATGTTAGGTACACTACTAGGAACACTGAACCTCGTGTTCACCCTGAGTAGCTCGGACATTGAGGACATCACATAAAAACGGCCCCTTGAAGCTAGTGATAACGTGGTCCTGATCATTGAATACATAGTAGTTACAAGTGGAGAGGGTAACAGGAGCAGGATGGGAAAAGCCAAACTACAAAAGAGGGGACTAAACAGGTATGAGTAACTTCCTGCAGGAGGTTCAGTGGGGAAGAGAACTGGTAGGAAAGTCAGTAAACAAAATGATGGACTACGTAACAACAAAATGCAAGGAGGGAAAGGAAAGGTTTGTTCTCAAGGGCAAAATGAATAATAGGAAGACCAGAATGAGCCCTTGAGTTACCTAAAGGTGTAGGTAGGCAAAAACTAAGTGCACTAGAGAACGGAAAAAGTACAGAAGACAAAAGACCCAGGAAAATAGAGAGATTAGTCGAAGAGCCAGAAACGAATATGCACAGATAAGGAGGGAGGCCCAGCGACAGTGCGAAAACGACATAGCATCAGAAGACAAGTCTGAACCGAAGCTGTTGTATAGCCACATCAGGAGGAAGACAATAGTCAAGGGCCAGGATATCAGGCTGAGGAAAGAAGGTGGGGAACTCACATGAAACGACTAAGAAGTATGTAAGGTGCTCAACATGAAATTTAAGGAAGTATTTACATTGGAGACAGAATGGACCCCGGGAAGTTAGAACACAGAGGTACACCAACCTGGGATATACCATCAGTTGTTGGATGAAATACACACAACCGAGGAGAAAGTGAAGAAGCTGCTAAGTGAACTTGATACCTCAAAGGCGGTGGGACCGGACATCTCTATGTGTGCCACTAACAACAATTTTCAACACATCCATTGAAACTGGGCAACTACCTGAGGTATGGAAGACGGCAAATGTAGTCCCCATTTTTAAGAAAGGAGATAGGCACGAGGCACTGAACTATTCACCAGGGTCACTGACGTGTATAGTATGCAAAGTTATGGAGAAGATTATCAGGAGGAGAGTGGTGGAGCACCTAGAACGGAACAAGCTTATAATCGACAACCAGCGCGGATTCATGGAAGGCAAATCCTGTGTCACAAACCTACTGGAATTTTATGACAGGGTAACGGAAGTAAGACGCGAGAGAGAGGGGTGGGAAAATTGCATTTTCTTGGAATGCAAGAAGGCCTTCGGCATAGATCCTCACAAGAGATTAGTGCAAAAGTTAGAGGATCAGGCACATATAACAGAAAGAGCACTGCAGTTAATCAGAGAATACCTGACAGGGAGACAACAAGGAGTCCTGGTACTTGACGGGGTATCAGAGCGGACGCCTGTGACAAATGGAGGTTCCACAGGGGTCAGTCCTAGGACCGCTGCTGTTTCTGGAATATGTGGATGACATGACAGAGGGGATAAACTCACAGGTGTGCATGTTTGCAGACGATGTGAAGCTAATGAGGAGAATTCAATTGGACGAGGATCAGGCAGGACTACAAAGAGATTTGGACAGGCTGCAAGCCTGGTCAAGGAACTGGCTCCTGAAGTTATAGCCCCACCATGTGTAAAGATTTGAAGATTGGGAAGGGCAAAGAAGACCGCAGATAGAGTACAGGCTAGGGTGGCAAAGATTGCAAACCTCATTCAAAGAAAGGGATCTAGGGGTGAGTGCGGTGCCGAGTTTATCTCCTGAGGTGCACATCAACCAAGTAACTGCTGCAGCACATAGGCGCGTGGCGAACCTATGAATAGCGTTCTGACACCTTGAAAAGAAATCGTTCAATATTGTACACCGTGTACATCAGGGCCATATTGGAGTATGCAGCACCACATTCGAGTGCAGAGGTCTGCAACAAGACTAGTTCCTTTGCTAAGAGAGGTTGAGTGAAATCGATCTGATAAAACTAGAGTACACGAGGAACAGGGAGACATGATAACAACATATAAAATTCTGAGAGAAATTGATAATTAGGATTGGGACAGGATGTTTCAGAGTTGGGACACAGCAACAAGAGATCATAATTGGAAGTAGAAGACTCAAATGAGTCACAGGGATGTTAGGAAGTAGTTCGTCAGGCATAGAGCTGCCAGGAAGTAAAATAATCTGGAGAGTGTAGTGGATGCAGGATCCATTCATGGCTTCAAGAAGAGATATGATAAAGCTCATGGAGCAAGGTAAGAGAGGACATTAGCGACTATGAAGAGGCGGGGACAGGATCTAAGACTCGACCTCTGTAACCACAGTTAGATGAGTATAATTAGGTGAGTACACACACACACACACACACACACACACACACACACACAGAGGTATGATAAAGCTCAAGGCTCAGGGAGAGTGACCTAGTAGCGATCAGTGAAGAGGCGGGGCCAGGAGCTCGGACTCGACCCCCGCAACCTCAACTAGGTGAGTACAACTAGGTGAGTACAAAACACACACACACACACACACACACACACACACACACACACACACACATACACACGGACTCGACCCCTGCAACCTCAACTAGGTGAGTACACACTCACACACACACACACACACACACACACACACACACACACACACACACACACACACACACACACACACACACACACACACACACACACACACACACACACACACACAATCGTGCAGTACCCTGTACACTGTGTACGTTAGACCCATATTAGAGTATGCGGCACAAGTTTGGAACCCACATCTAGCCAAGCACTTAAAGAAACTAGAGAAAGTGCACAGGTTTGCAACAAGACTAGTCCCGGAGGTAAGGGGTATGTCCTACGAGGAGAGGCTAAGGGAAATCGACCTGACGACACTGATGGACTGGAGAGTTAGGGGGGACATCTTACCGACATATAAAAATACTGAGAAGAATTGATAAGGTGCACAGAGACAGGATGTTCCAGAGATGGGACACAGCAACGAGGGCACACAGCTGATTGAAGACACAGATGAATCACAGGGATGTTAGGAAGTATTTATTCAGTCACAGATTAATTAGGAAGTGAATAGTTTGGGAAGCGATGTAGTGGAGGCAGGATCCATTCATAGCTTTAGGCAGAGGCATGATAAAGCTCATGGTGCTGGGAGAGTGACCCAGAAGTGGCCAGTGAAGAGTCGGGGCCAGGAGCTATGACTCGACCCCTGCAACCACAACTAATTGAGTAACTAGGTGGGCACACACACACACACACACACACACACACACACACACACACACACACACACACACACACACACACACACACACACACACACACACACACACACACACACACACACACACACACACACAGTTCAGACATTGAGGACATCACTTACGAGAGGCCCCTTGGAGCTAGCGATCACGTTTTTCTGAGTTTTGATTATATAGTAGAGTTACAAGTGGAGAGGGTAACACGAACTGAAGGGGACAGGCCAAACTATAAAAGGGGGGACTACACAGGTATGAGAAACTTCCTGCAGGAGGTTCAGTGGGACAGAGAAATGGTAGGAAAATCAGTAAACGAGATGATGGAATATATAGCAACAAAGTGCAAGGAGGCAGAGGAAAGGTTTGTTCCCAAGGGAAACAGAAATAATTGGAAGACCAAAACGAGTCCTTGGTTTACCCGAAGGTGTAGGGAGGCAAAAACTAAGTGCAACAGAGAATGGAAAAGGTACAGGAGGCATAGGACTCAGGAAAACAAGGAGATTAGTAGAAGAGCCAGAAACGAGTATGCACAGATAAGGAGGGAGGCCCAGCGACAGTATGAAAACGACATAGCATCGAAAGTCAAATCTGACCCGAAACTGCTGTATAGCCACATTAGGAGGAAGACAACAGTCAAGGACCAGGTGATAAGGCTGAGGAAAGAAGGTGGAGAACTCACAAGAAACGATCAAGAGGTATGTGAGGAGCTCAACACGAGATTTAAGGAAGTATTTACAGTAGAGACAGGAAGGACTCTGGGAGACAGACCAGATGGGGACACCAGCAAGGAATACACCAACAAGTGTTGGACGACATACATACAGATGAGGAGGTGAAGAAACTGCTAAGGGACATCGGTACCTCAAAGGCAATGGGACCGGACAACATCTCAGATATGTTGTGCGTGCCACTTACCACAATCTTCAACACGTCCCTGGAAACTGGGCAACTACCTGAGGTATGGAAGACGGCAAATGTAGTTCCCATTTTTAAAAAAGGAGACAGAAAAGAGGCACTAAACTATAGACCTGTGTCATTGACGTGTATAGTATGCAAAGTTATGGAGAAGATTATCAGCAGGAGAGTGGTGGAGCACCTGGAACGGAACAGGAGTATAAATGTCAACTAGCACGGATTCATGGAAGGCAAATCCTGTGTCACAAACCTTCTGGAGTTTTATGATAAAATAACAGAAGTAAGACACGAGAGAGAGGGGTGGGTTGATTGCATCTTCTTGGACTGCAAGAAGGCCTTTGACACAGTTCCTCACAAGAGATTAGTGCAGAAGCTAGAGCCTCAGGCGCATATAACAGGAAGGGCACTGCAATGGATCAGAGAATACCTGACAGGGAGGCAACAACGAGTCATGGTACGTAATGATGTATCACAGTGGGCACCTGTGACGAGCGGGGTCCCACAGGGGTCGGTCCTAGTATATGTGAACGACATGATGGAAGGGTTAGACTCAGAAGTGTCCCTGTTTGCAGATGATGTGAAGTTAATGAGGAGAATTAAATCTGATGAGGACCAGGCAGGACTTCAAAGAGACCTGGACAGACTGGACACCTGGTCCAGCAAATGGCTTCTCGAATTTAATCCTGCCAAATGCAAAGTCATGAAGATAGGGGAAGGGCACAGAAGACCACAGACAGAGTATAGGCTAGGTGGCCAAAGACTGCAAACCTCACTCAAGGAGAAAGATCTTGGGGTGAGTATAACACCGAGCATGTCTCCGGAAGCACACATCAATCAGATAACTGCTGCAGCATATGGGCGCCTGGCAAACCTGAGAACAGCATTCCGATACCTTAGTAAGGAATCGTTCAAGACACTACACCGTGTATGTCAGGCCCATACTGGAGTATACAGCACCTGTTTGGAACCCGCACTTGATAAAGCACGTCAAGAAACTAGAGAAAGTACAAAGGTTTGCGACAAGGTTAGTTCCAGAGCTAAGGGGAATGTCCTATGAAGAAAGATTAAGGGAAATCGGCCTGACGACACTGGAGGACAGGAGAGTCAGGGGAGACATGATAACGACATATAAAATTCTGCGTGGAATAGACAAGTGGACAAAGACAGGATGTTCCAGGGAGGGGACACAGAAACAAGAGGCCACAATTGGAGTTGAAGACAGAAATGAGTCAGAGAGATATTAGGAAGTATTTCTTCAGTCATACAGTTGTCAGGCAGTGGAATAGCCTAGAAAATGACGTAGTGGAGGCAGGAACCATACACAGTTTTAAGACGAGGTTTGATAAAGCTCATGGAGCGGGGAGAGAGAGGGCCCAGTAGCAACCGGTGAAGAGGCGGGGCCAGGAGCTAAGACTCGACCCCTGCAACCACAAATAGGTGAGTACAAATATGTGAGTACACACACACTCACACACACACACGAGAGATCACAAGAAACGACCGCGAAGTATGTGAGGAACTCGACTTCAGATTCAAAGAAGTGTTCACAGAGGAGACAGAAGGGGCTCCAGAAAGGCGGAGAGGTGGGGTACACCAAGGATTGGACACAGTACACACAACCGAGGAAGAAGTGAAGAGGCTTCTGAACGAGCTAGGTACCTCAAAGGCGATGGGACCGGATAATATCTCTCGATGGGTCCTGAGAGAGGGAGCAGAGGCGCTATTCAACACTATCGAGACAGGGAGATTACCTGAGATATGGAAGACAGCAAATGTAGTCCCAGTTTTTAAAAAAGGATACAGACATGAAACACTAAGTTATAGACCAGTGTCACTGACATGTATAGTATGCAAAATCATAGAGAAGATTATCAGGAGGCGAGAAGTGGAACACCTAGAAAGGAATGAGCTTAACAACAGCCAACACGGTTTCGGGGACGGGAAATCCTGTTTCACAAACCTACTGGAGTTCTATGACAGGGTGACAGCAGTAAGACAAAAGAGAGAGGGGTGGGTAGATTGCATTTTCTTGGACTGTAAGAAGGCGTTTGACACAGTTCCACATAAGAGAACTGTGCAGAAACTGGAAGACAAGGGAAGGCACTACAATGGATTAGAGAATACCTGCCAGGAATACAGCAGCGAATCATGGTACGTGGCGAGGTGTCAGAGTGGGCGCCTGTGACGAGTGGGTTTCCACAGGGGTTAGTCCTAGAACCGGTGCTGCTTCTGGTATTTGTGAACGACATGACGAAAGGAATATACTCCGAAGTGTTCCTGTTTGCAGATGATGTGAAGGTGATGAGAAGAATTCAATCGGACGACGACCAGGCAGAACTACAAAGGGATCTGGACAGGCTGCAGGTCTGACCCAGCAATTGGCTCCTGGAATTCAACCCCACCAAGTGCAAAGTCATAAAGACTGAGGAAGGGCAAAGAAGACTGCAGACGTAGTACAGTCCAGGAGCGCCAGAGACTACAAGCCTCACTCACGGAAAAAGATCTTTGGGTGAGCATAACACGAGGCACATCTCCTGAGGCGCACATCAACCAAATAACTGCTGCAGCATATGGGCGCCTACCGAACCTAAGAACAGCATTCCGTCATCTTAATAAGGAATCGTTCAGGACCCTGTACACTGTGTACTTTAGGCCCATACTGGAGTATGCGGAGCCAGTTTGTAACCCACATCTAGGCAAGCACGTAAAGAAACTAGAGAAAGTGCAAAGATTTGCAACAAGACTAGTCCCAGAGGTAAGGTGTATGTCCTTAGAGGAGAGGTTAAGGGAAATCAACCTGACGACACTGGAGGACAGGAGAGATAGGGGGGACATGATAACGACATACAAAATACTGAGAGGAATTGACAAGGTGGACAAAAACAGGATGTTCCAGAGATTGGACACAGCAACAAGGGGACACAGTTGGAAGTTAAAGACACAGATGAATCACAGGGATGTTAGGAAGTATTTCTTCAGCCACAGAGTAGTCAGGAAGTGGAATAGTTTGGGGAACGATGTAGTGGAGGCAGGATCCATACATAACTTTAAGCAGAGGTATGATAAAGTTCACGGTTCAGGGAGAGTGACCTAGTGGCGACCAGTGAAGAGGCGGGACCAGGAGCTTGTACTCGACCCCTGCAACCTCCACTAGGTGAGTACAACTAGGTGAGTACAAACACATACACACACACACACACACACACACACACACACACACACACACACCGTATACGTTAGGCCCATATTGGAGTATGCGGCACCAGTTTGGAACCCACACCTAGCCAAGCACGTAAAGAAACTAGAGAAAGTGCAAAGGTTTGCAACAAGACTAGTCCCAGAGCTAAGAGGTATGTCCTACGAGGAGAGGTTAAGGGAAATCAACCTGACGACACTGGAGGACAGGAGAGATAGGGGGTACATGATAACGACATACAAAATACTGAGAGGAATTGACAAGGTGGACAAAAACAGGATGTTCCAGAGATTGGACACAGTAACAAGGGGACACAGTTGGAAGCTAAAGACACAGATGAATCACAGGGATGTTAGGAAGTATTTCTTCAGCCACAGAGTAGTCAGTAAGTGGAATAGTTTGGGAAGCGATGTAGTGGAGGCAGGATCCATACATAGCTTTAAGCAGAGGTACGATAAAGCTCACGGCTCAGGGAGAGTGACCTAGTAGCGATCAGTGAAGGGGCGGGGCCAGGAGCTCGGACTCGACCCCCGCAACCTCAACTAGGTGAGTACAACTAGGTGAGTACACACACACACACACACACACACACACACACACACACACACACACACACACACACACACACACACACACACACACACACAAATTGAAGAACCTGGACAGGCTACAAGCCTGGTCCAGCAACTGGCTCCTTGAATTTAACCCTGCCAAATGCAAAGTCATGAAGTTTGGGGAAGGGCAAAGAAGACCGCAGACACAATATAGTTTAGATGGCCAAAGACTGCAAACCTCACTCAAGGAAAAAGATCTGGGGGTGAGTATAACACCGAGCATATCTCCTGAGGCGCACATCAATCAGATAACTGCTGCAGCATACAGGCGCCTGGCAAAGCTACGGATAGCGTTCCGATACCTCAGTAAGGATTCGTTTAAGACTCTGTATACCATCTACGTCAGGCCCATACTGGAGTATGCAGCACCAGTTTGGAATCCACACCTAGTCAAGCACGTCAAGAAATTAGAGAAAGTGCAAAGGTTTGCAACAAGACTAGTCGCAGAGCTACGGGGATTGTCCTATGAAGAAAGGTTGAGGGAAATCGGCCTGACGACACTGGAGGACAGGAGGGTCAGGGGAGACATGATAACGACATATAAAATACTGCGCGGAATAGACGAGGTGGACAAAGACGGGATGTTCCAGAGATGGGACACAGACACAAGAGGTCACAATTGGAAGTTGAAGACTCAGATGAATCAAAGGGATGTTAGGAAGTATTTCTTCAGTCATAGAGTAGTCAGGCCGTGGAATAGCCTAGAAAGTGATGTAGTGGAGGCAGGAACCGTACATAGTTTTAAGGCGAGGTATGATAGAGCTCATGGGGCAGGGAGAGAGAGGACCTAGTAGCAATCAGCGAAGAGGCGGGGCCAGGAGCTGTGAGTCGACCCCTGCAACCACAAATAGGTGAGTACAAATAGGTGAGTACACACACACACACACACACACACACACACACACACACACACACACACACACACACACACACACACACAAACAGAGACTTCGGTATTTGGAATTTAATATCAGTATTCTACTTTCGTCTTCAGGATATTGTCAATGACTGAGGCTGGACTGTTCATCCAATGGTTGAAAATTGAAGAACCAAACTCCACCGTATGTTATCATTCTCCCAGCAAGATCGCAGTCAATTCTCCACTATCATTTACGAACACCTGGGTAAGCAATATTTTTCATGTATTAAAACATTTATGTTTCTTATTTCCACTACTGAATATTTTAATATGTTTGTAGAAATCAGTGTTTGTAACAGTCAATCTTACCATGTATTTATTTATCGCTCTTCTCTATACAGCAAAGTTTTCTGCCATCCACGCAGATTCACGAACTCCTTAGGGCACCTCAGTTTCATGGCAGTGTCAAATATTTTCCTAATTTCTTCGTCTAGGAACTCCGGACTGCACAGTTTATAAGCTGTCAGAAACATAATAAGAAATACTCAAGTTTGATCTCCTCTCCTGGTTGGAATAGTAGTGAATGTATGAGCACACTTTGGTGGCCATCCTATATACTGCAAACTTAAACCCGGTGTATCAACACATGTAAGAATGGAAGTTCACAGGCCACTACTTCCTCCACAGTCAATATAATAGACGAGACCAAAGCGTTAAGTGTTGGTAGAAATGTATCCTGGGCCATATTATTTGACCAAAGACTCAAGATGTCATGGACATAACTAAACCATTAACAGCGCAGGATATCTTTCAACAGCCTTCCCTCGAAAAATTCCATATGCAGGTTGCTCATAAGTGGAGACAATGGAGGAGGCAGATAATGGCTATGGGTAATAAACTCTAAAGCTCTGGCTTACCTGGTTTGTGTATTTATTAATCAATACATATATTTTGTTGGGGTCCGGTTCCTGGACCCATTATGTACTTCTGTAATCTTTTGACTACCGCCCACAAGATGGGTATGTTGTGCATAATAAACATATTAATGTAACATACATTCGTCTTTATTGATTTAATAAAGTTGGAGTTAACGGAATCTAAGAAAGAATCTTAGAAATCCCTTAGATTCTGTTAACAGTAATTTTAATAAAACAATAAAACGGCTATTAAAGGGAAAGATGAAATAATTAAAAAATTATGTCCACTAATACATCTTCATCCTATATGTATGGATTAATAAAAACACACTAACCAGGTAATCCAGCCAGACGGTACAACACCTAGCTCTGCTGGGTGCGTGATTTTTGTAGGATTGGATGGTCCAGTGGGTTAGAGCGTCGTGAATTTTCGCTCACTATGAGGTGGGCTAAAACAACACGGGATCGATCCCCCTGCTAGTCGCACTGTTGTTATTGATTAATACCACTCGTTCGTGGTATTTAATCAATAACAACGCTGCGACTAGCCGAGGACTCGAACCCATGTTGTTCTGGCTCGTCTCATGGTGAGCGAAACTCATATGACACTCTAGCCCACAAGACCACCAAATCCTACAAGAATCAAGCATCCAGCAGAGTTAGGTGTTTTACCTTGATCCGAGGACATACAGTGGTGGGGGTGCCTCTGAGCTAATTTCATTCTACTCTCCGTTTGAAGGCTAGTACACCTTTCCTGACACTTATATATTGTTTCTGTTTACATTTACTCCATTTTGAACTCTAAATTATTTTCTTATGGTGAAATGGTTAACTGAGAGCTTAATTGGCTGGTCCTGGGTGAAATAATTATTTGGTTTAAACAAATATTAATTTTTTTCCTTACAAAAACCATAGTGTAATACAGGAAATATTTTTTGTGCTTATATGTATATTTTACGTTTGTTTTGTGTTTTGTAGCGTTTTCTCTTTCATCCATTTTTTTTTTACTTTGGTTTCAGTGTGAAAATATTCCTTATTAACTGTTTGAGGCAAAAATAGGTAGTCAAAATGGGTGGTAAAAAATGGGTGGTCAAAAATGGGTGGTCAAAAATAGGTGGTCGAAAATAGGTGGTCAAAAGTGGGTGGTCAAAAATGGGTGGTTAAAAATGAGTGGTAAAAAATGGGTAGTCAAAAATGGGTGGATAAAAATGGGTGGTCAAAAATGGGTGGTTAAAAATGAGTGGTCAAAAATGGGTAGTCAAAAATGGGTGGTCAAAAATGGGTGGTCAAAAATGGGTAGTCAAAAATGGGTGGTCAAAAATGGGTAGTCAAAAATGGGTGGTCAAAAATGGGTAGTCAAAAATGGGTGGTTAAAAATGGGTAGTCAAAAACGGGTGGTCAAAAACGGGTGGTCAAAAATGGGTAGTCAAAAATGGGTGGTCAAAAATGGGTAGTAAAAAATGGGTGGTCAAAAATGGGTAGTCAAAAATGGGTGGTTAAAAATGGGTAGTCAAAAATGGGTGGTCAAAAATGGGTGGTCAAAAATGGGTAGTCAAAAATGGGTGGTCAAAAATGGGTAGTCAAAAATGGGTGGTCAAAAATGGGTAATCAAAAATGGGTGGTCAAAAATGGGTGGTCAAAAGAAAACTATGGCCTTTTGAACACAAGAAACACATTTTTTTTAATATATTTATATGGAACTTCATCATTTATTGAAGAAACATAAAATTTATTTCTGGCTTTCCTTAAGAAATAATTTTTCATAAATTCCAGAATGAGTTTTTCATCAAAAACCATTCTCAAAATATTTTAGATATTTGTTTTATATTCAAATTTTGATTAGTTTCAAGTATATATATATATATATATATATATATATATATATATATAATATATATATATATATATATATATATATATATATATATATATTATTTTATTTTATTTTATTATCACACTGGCCGATTCCCACCAAGGCAGGGTGGCCCGAAAAAGAAAAACTTTCACCATCATTCACTCCATCACTGTCTTGCCAGAAGGGTGCTTTACACTACAGTTTTTAAACTGCAACATTAACACCCCTCCTTCAGAGTGCAGGCACTGTACTTCCCATCTCCAGGACTCACGTCCGGCCTGCCGGTTTCCCTGAACCCCTTCATAAATGTTACTTTGCTCACACTCCAACAGCACGTCAAGTATTAAAAAACCATTTGTCTCCATTCACTCCTATCAAACACGCTCGCGCATGCCTGCTGGAAGTCCAAGCCCCTCGCACACAAAACCTCCTTTACCCCCTCCCTCCAACCTTTCCTATGCCGACCCCTACCCCGCCTTCCTTCCACTACAGACTGATACACTCTTGAAGTTATTCTGTTTCGCTCCATCTCTCCACATGTCCGAACCACCTCAACAAACCCTTCCTCAGCCCTCTGGACAACAGTTTTGGTAATCCCGCACCTCCTCCTAACTTCCAAACTACGAATTCTCTGCATTATATTCACACCACACATTACTCTCAGACATGACATCTCCACTGCCTCCAGCCTTCTCCTCGCTGCAACATTCATCACCCATGCTTCACACCCATATAAGAGCGTTGGTAAAACTATACTCTCATACATTCCCCTCTTTGCCTCCACAGACTCCTAAGTGCACCACTCACCCTTTTCCCCTCATCAATTCTATGATTCACCTCATCTTTCATAGACCCATCCGCTGACACGTCCACTCCCAAATATCTGAATACATTCACCTCCTCCATACTCTCTCCCTCCAATCTGATATCCAGTCTTTCATCACCTAATCTTTTTGTTTATCCTCATAACCTTACTCTTCCTGTATTCACTTTCAATTTTCTTCTTTTGCACACCCTACCAAATTCATCCACCAATCTCTGCAACTTCTCTTCAGAATCTCCCAAGAGCACAGTGTCATCAGCAAAGAGCAACTGTGACAACTCCCACTTTATGTGTGATTCTTTATCTTCTAACTCCACGCTTCTTGCCAAGACCCTCGCATTTACTTCTCTTACATCCCCATCTATAAATATATTAAACAACCACGGTGACATCACACATCCTTGTCTAAGGCCTACTTTTATGGGAAATA
>NC_069477.1:22268095-22301400 GCF_026875155.1 Cherax quadricarinatus | reverse complement strand
GTAAGGGGGCCCCCCCCCGGGGAAAAAATTAAGAAAAATTAAAAAAAGACAGTGGGTGTCACCAACACCTGCGACCCCCCCCCCCCCCACATCATCAGCAACGGCTACGATTTCAACAACACGCAGTGTCACCAACACCAGACACCCAAGATTCATATATATTAGCGTTGAATTCAGATATCATTTACATTTTTCATTTTTCATTTTCTTTAATGTAGGATCAATATTTCATATTTAAGTGTTTTATATTTTCTTAATAATAAAGTGTTTATGTTTGTCAGTTTTTGTTCTTTTTCTATGCATTAATTTTCCTGAGGAGGAGCCAGCCTTAGTAATACTGACTGAAGTTGTTACAGGGCTGAGTAAGCCTTCACAGGTAGATGTATGTACACACTGCACCTGTAATGGCAGGTGTATGTACGCACTGCACCTGTAATGGATGGTGCATGCGCACACTGCACCTGTAATGGCAGGTGTATGTACACACTGCACCTATAATGGCAGGCGTATGTACACACTGCACCTGTAATGGCAGGCGTATGTACACACTGCACCTGTAATGGCAGGTGTATGTACACACTGCACCTGTAATGGCTGGTGTATGTACACACTGCACCTGTAATTGCAGGTGTATGTACACACTGCACCTGTAATGGCAGGTGTATGTACACACTGCACCTGTAATAGCAGGTGTATGTACACACTGCACCTGTAATGGCTGGTGTTTGTACACACTGCATCTGTAATGGCAGGTGTATGTAAACACTGCACCTGTAATGGCAGGTGTATGTACACACTGCACCTGTAATGGCAACTGTATGTACACACTGCACCTGTAATGGCAGGTGTATGTACACTGCACCTGTAATGGCAGGTGTATGTACGCACTGCACCTGTAATGGCAGGTGTATGTACGCACTGCACCTGTAATGGCTGGTGCATGCGCACACTGCACCTGTAATGGCAGGTGTATGTACACACTGCACCTATAATGGCAGGCGTATGTACACACTGCACCTGTAATGGCAGGCGTATGTACACACTGCACCTGTAATGGCAGGTGTATGTACACAACTGCACCTGTAATGGCTGGTGTATGTACACACTGCACCTGTAATTGCAGGTGTATGTACACACTGCACCTGTAATGGCAGGTGTATGTCACAGTGCACCTGTAATGGCAGGTGCATGTACACATTGCACCTGTAATGGCAGGGTATGTACACACTGCACCTGTAATGGCAGGTGTATGTACAGGCTGCACCTGTATTGCCAGTGTATGTACACACTGCACCTGTAATGGCAGATGTATGTGCACACTGCACCTGTAATGGCTGGTTATGTGCACACTGCACCTGTAATGACAGGTGTATGTACACACTGCACCTGTAATGGCAGGTGTAGTTACAACACTGCACCTGTAATGGCTGGTGTTTGTACACACTGCATCTGTAATGGCAGGTGTATGTAAACACTGCACCTGTAATGGCAGGTGTATGTACACACTGCACCTGTAATGGCAACTGTATGTACACACTGCACCTGTAATGGCAGGTGTATGTACACTGCACCTGTAATGGCTGGTGTATGTACACACTGTACCTGTAATGGCAGGTGTATGTACACACTGCACCTGTAATGGCAGGTGTATGTACACTGCACCTGTAATGGCTGGTGTATGTACACACTGTCCTGTAATGGCAGGGTATGTACACACTGCACCCGTAATGCGGGTGTATGTACACACTGCACCTGTAATGGCAGGTGTATTTACACACTGCACCTGTAATGGCTGATGTATGTACACACTGCACCTGTAATGGCAGGTGTATGTACACACTGCACCTGTAATGGCAGGTGTATGTACACACTGCACCTGTAATGGCAGGTGTATGTACACACTGCACCTGTAATGGCTGGTGTATGTACACACTGCACCTGTAATGGCTGGTGTATGTACACACTGCACCTGTAATGGCAGGTGTATGTACACACTGCACCTGTAATGGCAGGTGTATTTACACACTGCACCTGTAATGGCTGATGTATGTACACACTGCACCTGTAATGGCAGGTGTATGTACACACTGCAACCTGTAATGGCAGGTGTATGTAACACACTGCACCTGTAATGGCAGGTGTATGTACACACTGCACCTGTAATGGCAGGTGTATGTACACACTGCACCTGTAATGGCTGGTGTATGTACACACTGCACCTGTAATTGCAGGTGTATGTACACACTGCACCTGTAATGGCAGGTGTATGTACACACTGCACCTGTAATGGCAGGTGTATTTACACACTGCACCTGTAATGGCTGATGTATGTACACACTGCACCTGTAATGGCAGGTGTATGTAAACATTGCACCTGTAATGGCAGGTGTATGTACACACTGCACCTGTAATGGCAACTGTATGTACACACTGCACCTGTAATGGCAGGTGTATGTACACTGCACCTGTAATGGCAGGTGTATGTACGCACTGCACCTGTAATGGCAGGTGTATGTACGCACTGCACCTGTAATGGCTGGTGCATGCGCACACTGCACCTGTAATGGCAGGTGTATGTACACACTGCACCTATAATGGCAGGCGTATGTACACACTGCACCTGTAATGGCAGGCGTATGTACACACTGCACCTGTAATGGCAGGTGTATGTACACACTGCACCTGTAATGGCTGGTGTATGTACACACTGCACCTGTAATTGCAGGTGTATGTACACACTGCACCTGTAATGGCAGGTGTATGTACACAGTGCACCTGTAATGGCAGGTGCATGTACACATTGCACCTGTAATGGCAGGTGTATATACACACTGCACCTGTAATGGCAGGTGTATGTACAGGCTGCACCTGTATTGCCAGGTGTATGTACACACTGCACCTGTAATGGCAGATGTATGTGCACACTGCACCTGTAATGGCTGGTGTATGTGCACACTGCACCTGTAATGACAGGTGTATGTACACACTGCACCTGTAATGGCAGGTGTATGTACACACTGCACCTGTAATGGCTGGTGTTTGTACACACTGCATCTGTAATGGCAGGTGTATGTAAACACTGCACCTGTAATGGCAGGTGTATGTACACACTGCACCTGTAATGGCAACTGTATGTACACACTGCACCTGTAATGGCAGGTGTATGTACACTGCACCTGTAATGGCTGGTGTATGTACACACTGTACCTGTAATGGCAGGTGTATGTACACACTGCACCTGTAATGGCAGGTGTATGTACACTGCACCTGTAATGGCTGGTGTATGTACACACTGTACCTGTAATGGCAGGTGTATGTACACACTGCACCCGTAATGGCGGGTGTATGTACACACTGCACCTGTAATGGCAGGTGTATTTACACACTGCACCTGTAATGGCTGATGTATGTACACACTGCACCTGTAATGGCAGGTGTATGTACACACTGCACCTGTAATGGCAGGTGTATGTACACACTGCACCTGTAATGGCAGGTGTATGTACACACTGCACCTGTAATGGCTGGTGTATGTACACACTGCACCTGTAATGGCTGGTGTATGTACACACTGCACCTGTAATGGCAGGTGTATGTACACACTGCACCTGTAATGGCAGGTGTATTTACACACTGCACCTGTAATGGTTGATGTATGTACACACTGCACCTGTAATGGCAGGTGTATGTACACACTGCCCAGTAATGGCAGGTGTATGTACACACTGCACCTGTAATGGCAGGTGTATGTACACACTGCACCTGTAATGGCAGGTGCATGTACACACTGCACCTGTAATGGCTGGTGTATGTACACACTGCACCTGTAATGGCTGGTGTATGTACACACTGCACACCTGTAATGGCAGGTGTATGTACAAAACTGCACCTGTAATGGCAGGTGTATTTACACACTGCACCTGTAATGGCTGATGTATGTACACACTGCACCTGTAATGGCAGGTGTATGTACACACTGCACCTGTAATGGCAGGTGTATGTACACACTGCACCTGTAATGGCAGGTGTATGTACACATTGCACCTGTAATGGCAGGTGTATGTACACACTGCACCTGTAATGGCAGGTGTATATACACACTGCACCTGTAATGGCAGGTGTATGTACACACTGCATCTGTAATGGCAGGTGTATGTACACACTGCACCTGTAACAGCAAAATATGTTTCATAATGCATGAATGTGAGTTCTCATAGAATTGTACTTAACTATTTATCTTCCAAACTATTTGTACTCAGATTTTTCCTTCCATAATCACCAATTTGTATTCTCTCTTACTCTTCTATTTGTATTAAGTTATTTACGTATCAATTTCCCAGAGTATTTTGCAGGTTGTTATTATGCCCTTCTATCCTATATACATCTGCACTTTCTGCGGTTTCTGGTGTAGGTTCCACACTGTTGCAACAGACTCGAACTTGGCCGTAACGTGTGTGTGTGTGTGTGTGTGTGTGTGTGTGTGTGTGTGTGTGTGTGTGTGTTTGTGTCGTGTGTCGTGTGTGTGTGTGTGTGTGTGTGTGTGTGTGTACTCACCTATTTGTACTCACCTTTTTGTGGTTGCAGGGGTCGAGTCACAGCTCCTGGCCCCGCCTCTTCGCTGATTGCTACTAGGTCCTCTCTCTCCCTGCCCCATGAGCTCTATCATACCTCGCCTCAAAACTATGTATGGTTCCCGCCTCCACTACGTCACTTTCTAGGCTATTCCACGGCCTGACTACTCTATGACTGAAGAAATACTTCCTAACATCCCTTTGATTCATCTGAGTCTTCAACTTCCAATTGTGACCTCTTGTGTCTGTGTCCCTTCTCTGGAACATCCCGTTTTTGTCCACCTTGTCTATTCCGCGCAGTATTTTATATGTCGTTATCATGTCTCCCCTGACCCTCCTGTCCTCCAGTGTCGTCAGGCCGATTTCCCTCAACCTTTCTCATAGGACAATCCCCGTAGCTCTGGGACTAGTCTTGTTGCAAACCTTTGCACTTTCTCTAATTTCTTGACGTGCTTGACTAGGTGTGGATTCCAAACTGGTGCTGCATACTCCAGTATGGGCCTGACGTAAATGGTATACAGAGTCTTAAACGAATCCTTACTGAGGTATCGGAACGCTATCCGTAGGTTTGCCAGGCGCCCGTATGCTGCAGCAGTTATCTGATTGATGTGCGCCTCAGGAGATATGCTCGGTGTTATGCTCACTCCCAGATCTTTTTCCTTGAGTGAGGTTTGCAGTCTTTGGCCATCTAAACTATATTGTGTCTGCGGTCTTCTTTGCCCTTCCCCAATCTCATGACTTTGCATTTGGCAGGGTTAAATTCAAGGAGCCAGTTGCTGACCAGGCTTGTAGCCTGTCCAGGTCTCTTTGTAGTCCTGCCTGATCCTCATCCGATTTGATTCTTCTCATTAACTTCGCATCATCTGCAAACAAGGACACTTCTGAGTCTATCCCTTCCGTTATGTAGTTCACATATACCAAGAACAGCACAGGTCCTAGGACTGACCCCTGTGGAACCCCGCTTGTAACAGGCGCCCACTCTGACACCTCGTCGCGTACCATGACTCGTTGTTGCCTCCCTGTCAGGTATTCTCTGATCCATTGCAGTGCCTTTCCTGTTATGTGTGCCTGATCCTCTAGCTTTTGCAGTAACCTCTTGTGAGGAACTGTGTCGAAGGCCTTCTTGCAGTCCAAAAATATGCAGTCGATCCACCCCTCTCTCTCCTGTCTTACTTCTGTCACCTTGTCATAAAACTCTAGTAGGTTTGTGACACAGGATTTTCCTTCCCTGAAACCGTGCTGGCTGTCAATTACACACTTGTTTCTTTCCAGGTGCCCCACCACTCTCCTCTTGATGATGATCTCCATGACCTTGCATACTATACACGTTAGTGATACAGGTCTGTAGTTTAGTGCCTCATGTCTGTCTCCCTTTTTAAAAATTGGGACTACATTTGCCATTTTCCATACCTCAGGGAGTTGCCCAGTTTCAAATGATGTGTTGAAGATCTTTGTTAATGGCTCACACAATATCTCTGCTCCCTCTTTAAGGACCCATGGAGAGATGTTGTCTGGTCCCACCGCCTTTGAGGTGTCAAGTTTCGAATAGCAGCTTCTTCACCTCCTCCTTGTTATATGTACCTCATCCAGCACTTGCTGGTGTGCCCCCCTGTTCTGATTTCTTGGAGTCCTACTGGTTTCCACTGTAAATACCTCTTTAAATCTTGTGTTGAGCTCCTGACAACCTCTCGGTCGTTTCCTTGTGAAATTCCCCATCACCCTTCCTCATCTGATTACCTGGTCCTTGACGTTGTTTTCCTCCTCATGTGGCTGTACAAACAGCTTCGGTCAGTCTTTACTTTTGATGCTATGTCATTTTCAATATTGTCTCTGACCCCCTTCTTATCTTGCATATTCGTTTCTGGCTCTTCGGCTGATTTCTTTTTTTTCCTGAGTTCTCTGTTTTCCCTGTACCTTTTCCATTCTCTAGTACACCTAGTTTTTGCCTCCCTACACCTTTTGGGGTGAACCAAGGACTCGTTCTGTTTCTTCCCATTATTTGTTTCCCTTGGGAACAAACCTCTCCTCTGCCTCCTTGCATTTTTTGCTACATAGTCCATCATTTCTTGTACTGGTTTTCCTGTCATTCCCTCTCCCACTGAATGTCTTGAAGGAAGTTCCTCATCTGAGTAGTTCCCCCCCTTTTGTAGTTTGGTTTTTCCCACCTATTCCTCCTACTCTCTCCACTTGGAGCTCAACTATGTAGTCGAAGCACAGAACGACATGATCAACTAGCTCCAGCAGGGCCTTTCATACATGATACCCTCGATGTCCGAACTACTCATGGTGAATACAAGGTCCAGTCTTGCTGGTTCATCCTCTCCTCTCCTCTCCCCTCTGGTAGTGTCTCTAAAAATGTTGATGCATGAGGTTTTCCAGTCCCAAACATCCATCATTTTGGCTCCCCAAATGTTTCGGGACCCCCATGGGGCTCCAGGGTTTTCCCAGTCAATCTCCCTTGTGATTGAAATCACCCATAACTAGTAACTTTGCTCCCCCCATGGTGCTCTCCCCGGCCACCTCGGCTAGTGTGTCGATCATTGCTCTGTTTGCTCTCATCGTATTCTTCTCTTGGCCTCCTGCAGTTCTGCGGTGGGTTTACATTACTGCAATTATCACCTTATGTCCCTCAGACTGATTGTTCCTACTAAGTAGTCCCTTTCGGCCCCCTGCCATCCATTTTCCTTCCATTTCTCAAAATCCCACGGTTTTTAATGAGTAGTGCAACTCCCCCCTCCCCCCCTCCTCCCTCTGTCTTCCTGAGGATTTTGGTATCCAGATGGAAAGATTAAATCGTTATTATTCTGGTGAGTTTTTGTTTCTGTGTGTGTGTGTGTGGGGTGTGTGGGTGTGGGTTGTGTGTGTTGTGTGTAATTTTGGGGTGTGTGTGTATGTGTGTGTGTGTACTCACCTAGTTGAAAGGTTGCGGGGGTCGAGTCCGAGCTCCTGGGCCCCCCCTCTTCATTGATCGCTACTAGGTCACTCTCCCCGAGCCCTGAGCTTTATCAAACCTCTTCTTAAAGCTATGTATGGATCCTGCCTCCACTACATCGCTTCCCCAAACTATTCCACTTACTGACTACTCTGTGGCTGAAGAAAATACTTCCTAACATCCCTGTGATTCATCTGCGTCTTCAACTTCCAACTGTGTCCACTTGTTACTGTGTCCAATCCTGGAACCCCCCCTGTCTTTGTCCACCTTGTCAATTCCTCTCAGTATTTTGTATGTCGTTTTTCATGTCATCCCTATCTCTCCTGTCCCCCCCAGTGTCGTCAGGTTGATTTTCCTTAACCTCTCCTCGTAGGACATACCTCTTAGCTCTGGGGCTAGCCTTGTTTTCAAACCTTTGCACTTTCTCTAGTTTTTTTTACGTGCTTGGCTAGGAGTGGGTTCCAAACTGGTGCCCGCATGCTCCAATAGGGGCCTAAAGTAAAACGGTGGGACAGGGCCCTGAATGACTCCTTATTAAGATTTCGGAATGCGTTCTGAGTTTGCTAGGCGCCCATATGCTGCAGCAGTTATTTGGTTGATGTGCGCTTCAGGAGATGTGCCTGGTGTTATACTCACTCCAAGATCTTTTTCCTTGAGTGAGGTTTTTAGTCTCTGGCCCCCTAGATTGTACTCCGTCTGCGGTCTTCTTTGCCCTTCCCCAATCTTCATGACTTTGCATTTGGTGGGATTGAACTCCAGGAGCCAATTGCTTGACCAGGTCTGCAGCCTGTCCAGATCCCTTTGTAGTTCTGCCTGGTCTTCGATAGAGTGAATTCTTCTCATCAGCTTCACGTCATCTGCAAACGGGGACACCTCTGAGTCTATTCCTTCCGTCATGTCGTTCACAAATACCAGAAACAGCACTGGTCCTAGGACTGACCCCTGTGGGACCCCGCTGGTCACAGGTGCCCACTCTGACACCTCGCCACGTACCATGACTCGCTGCTGTCTTCCTGACAAGTATTCCCTGATCCATTGTAGTGCCTTCCCTGTCATCCCTGCTTGGTCCTCCAATTTTTGCACCAATCTCTTGTGTGGAACTGTGTCAAACGCCTTCTTGCAGTCCAAGAATATGCAATCCATCCACCCCTCTCTCCTTGTCTACTGCTGTCACCATTCTCATAGAACTCCAGTAGGTTTGTGACACAGGATTTCCCGTCCCTGAAACCATGTTGGCTGCTGTTTTTGAGATCGTTCCTTTCTAGTGTTCCACACACTCTTCTCCTGATAATCTTCTCCATGATTTTGCATACTATACATGTCAGTGACACTGGTCTGTAGTTTTAATGCTTCATGTCTGTCTCCTTTTTTAAAGATTGGAACTACATTTGCTGTCTTCCATGCCTCAGGCAATCTCCCTGTTTCGATAGATGTATTGAATATTGTTGTTAGGGGTACACATAGCGCCTCTGCTCCCTCTCTCAATACCCATGGGGAGATGTTATCTGGCCCCATTGCCTTTGAGGTATCTAGCTCACTCAGAAGCCTCTTCACTTCTTCCTCGGTTGTGTGCACTGTGTCCAGCACATAGTGGGTGTGCCCCACCTCTCGGTCTTTCTCGAAGCCCCTTCTGTCTCCTCTGTGAACACTTCTTTGAATCTCTTGTTGAGTTCCTCACATACTTCACCGGTCATTTCTTGTTGTCTCTCCTCCTTCCTTCCTTATGCCTGATTACCTGGTCCTTGACTGTTGTTTTCCTCCTGATGTGGCTGTACAACAGTTTTGGGTCAGATTTGGCTTTCGCTGCTATGTCATTTTCATATTGTCTTTGGGCCTCCCTTCTTATCTGCGCATATTCGTTTCTGGCTCTACGACTGCTCTCCTTATTCTCCTGGGTCCTTTGCCTTCTATATTTCTTCCATTCCCTAGCACACTTGGTTTTTGCCTCCCTGCACCTTAGGGTAAACCATGGGCTCATCCTGGCTTTTTCATTATTATTGTTACCCTTGGGTATAAACCTCTCCTCTGCCTCCTTGCATTTTATTGCTACATATTCCATCATCTCATTAACTGGCTTCCCTGCCAGTTCTCTGTCCCACTGAACCCCGTTCAGGAAGTTCCTCATTCCTATGTAGTCCCCTTTCTTGTAGTTTGGCTTCATTCGTCCTGGCCTTCCTGCTTCTCTCTCCACTTGTAGCTCTACTGTGTATTCGAAGCTTGAAACCACATGGTCACTGGCCCCAAGGGGTCTTTCATATGTGATGTCCTCGATATCTGCACTACTCAAGGTGAATACTAAGTCTAGCCTTGCTGGTTCATCCTCTCCTCTCTCTCTTGTAGTGTCCCTTACGTGTTGGTACATGAAGTTTTCCAGTACCACCTCCATCATCTTAGCCCTCCATGTATCTTGGCCCCCATGCGGGTCCAAGTTCTCCCAATCAATCTCCTTGTGGTTAAAGTCACCCATGATCAGGAGCTTTGCCCTGCATGCATGAGCTCTTCTGGCCACTGTAGCCAGTGTGTCAACCATCGCTCTATTGCTCTCGTCGTACTCTTGTCTTGGCCTCCTGCTGTTCTGTGGTGGGTTATACATCACTGCTATTACCACCTTGGGACCTCCAGAGTGAAGCGTTCCCGCTATGTAATCACTTTCTTCTCTGCTGTCTCCTCTCTCCAGCTCATCAAAATTCCAGTGATTTTTGATCAGCAGTGCCACTCCTCCACCCCCCCTGTTCCCTCTGTCTTTCCTCAGGATTTGGTATCCCATTAGAAAGATGGCATCTGTTATCATACCTGTAAGCTTGGTTTCTGTGAGAGCTATGATGTCCGGTGATGCCTCTTTGACTCTTTCATGCCACTCCTCCCACTTATTTGTTATTCCATCAGCGTTTGTGTATCATACCTTCAGTTTCCTTTCCAACACTGGTTTGGGGGGCCTGTGAGGGTGGGTGACCTGGTAGCATACTGTGGGATTCTATAGCTCGGTGTTGGGTGGAGGCTGTGGGTATGGATTGTAGTGTGTGTGTTGGGATGGTGTGATAGGTTGTATCGTTCTGAGAATAGTTGTGTGTGTGCTTGCCATTGCTGTTCTGTTCTGCTCTGACTGACCTCTGCTGGTTCCATCCTCGTCTCTTTTCCTAGCTCCTTTCGCTTTTTTGTCCTCTCCCTCAGCTGCTGTCGTTCTGATTGTGTTCTGTCTCTGTCTAGGAACACCCTCTTGTACTCTTCCGAATATTTCAATCGTGGTTTCTCTTGTAGGATCCTGTTCCACACTGTTTCCGTCCTGAGAATCAGCTTGATTGGTCGGTTTCTCCCCTTCGAGTACCCCCCTATTCTCTGAAAATTTACAATCTCGTCCATCTCTTCACCTGTTTCCGTGATGATTTTCTCAATCTCCCTTCTTTCTTCCTGCTGCCTTTCAGTGAGTGTCCTTTCCTCTCTCTCCTTAAGCCCATGGATAAACACTGATTTTGCCCTTTCCTCCTCCCATTGCCTCACCCTCTGTGACTCTGGATCTTGCCTGTATGTGGTCAGTTTCTCCCTTGATTTTTCCAGTGGCTCTTGATAGCATGGCTGTGCCTCAGCATTCGACATATCACCCTCTCCATCTGCAACCAGCTGTTCTTCCCTTTCACTCCTTGTCCCTCCTTGGCAGGCTGATATGACCTTAGCATAATTCATAATTCCTTCCTTCCTGTTCGGCCTCGCCGCTTCATATGCTGTGTCTTCTCTGGTCACTGCCCCTGTAACTCGCTTCAGCCTATTTATCTCAACTTCTAGGTCCCTTATCTTGGCAACTGCAGTTTCGACTTGTGCCTCCCAATTCTTTGTCTCCTTCTCCAACCTCTTTTCCAATTTCACAGAGAGCTCTTTCTCCATTTTTTCAGAAAGCTCTCCTAATTTTCTCTCCCACTCTTGTTCCATCCTTTTCCACTGCTCCTCCATCCACTCCTCCCTACCAGAACCATTCTCATCTGATCCTTGGTTCTTGCGAGTCCCCACCATTTTTTTTTTTTTTTTTTTTGTGAGAGAAGAGAGAAGGGAAAGGTAGAAGGAGAGAGAGAGGGGAAGGATGTTGATATGATACAGCTTAGGTTTCCACTTGACTCCTTTGAGGTAATCAACTTTCCCACAAATTTTTAATACTTTATATGGACCTTTCCATGCTACTAATAATTTATTTGACTTGATAGGCAAAAGTACAAGAACTTCATCCCTTACTTTAAAACTTCTCCTCTGACTTTTGGAATCAAAATAGGTTTTGTACTGGTCCATTGACAAGCTTAAGTTCTTCGTAACTATGTCAGAGGTCTTCTCAAGTTTGGATCTAAGGTCAAGGAGAAACTGATAAGAAGACTGAACCTCAGTCTTTACGTCCTCATTAGTCCATAAGTCATGAAGGATGGGCAATGGACCTTTGGCCTGTCTACCATAGAGAAGTTCAAAAGGTGAAAACCCCAAAGAGTCACTGGGAACTTCCGTCATGGCAAACAAAGCACAGCGTAGGTAACGATGCCACTCCTTAGGTTTAAGGGAGCAAAGTTTCCTTAAAATGGACTTGAGAATCGAATGCTGGTGCTCAATCCTCCCATTACAGCTGGGATGATAGGGTGTGGTGAAGAGAGGCTTCACTCCCAGAAGTTGGTAGAGATGTTGCATTAAGTCAGATGTGAATTGTGTCCCACGGTCAGACAAAATTTCTCTAGGGATGCCCATTCTGGAGAAGATGGACAAAAGGGCTTCAGCCACCTCTGTAGTAGTTATGGTCTTTAAGGGTACGGCTTCAGGGAAACTTGAAGCATAATCAACTAAGGTTAATATATATCGATGTCCCCCAGATGAAAGTGGAGATAAAGGACCAACGATGTCAATAGCTATTCTTTCAAACGGTACCGTAAAGATAGGCATTTTGACCATAGGTACTCGCCTGGTACCTCGGGAGGATGACAGTTGGCAAACTTTATACGATCTACAATAGGTAGTGACATCTGAGGACTTTTTTGGCCAAAAATAGGTTTCCCTAATTTTATTTAAGGTTTTACGATGCGAGAAATGTCCGGCCACTGGCAGGTCATGAGCCATTTTAAGAACAGTCTCTCTGCATTGACTTGGAACAACTAAGATGGAATAGTCTATCTCATCTGAATTTAATTTGAATACTGACTTGTACAAGATACCTTTTATATATTCAAAATTATATGAAAAGTTTTTCCTTTGAATAACTTGATTTTGTTTAGCTGCATTATAGCAATTCTGAAGAGAAGGGCAATTACGTTGTAAATTGACAAAAGGGTCCTTTGATATATCTAAAGGCTTGAAGTCATGGAAATTCAAAGGATGGACAGTAGGAGAAGCCTGGGCTTTGGTCTGAGCCCTAGTCAAGACATTTATAGTATCGGAGGCGATATCTTCACTTGCATCTAACAAGTGAACCGGTGATCCAACTACCTCGCTTTCGAGAGTAGCATCACTGGTTTTTAATCCCACATGAATCTCACGAGACATTGTCTCATCTGAACTTTCGATGGGATTCTCTGACTCTACAGGAAGAGGATCTGAAAAGCTTATGTCCATCTTTGGTGATGAAAGGTCAACCTCAGAAGGAAGAATTGCACCTTTTACATTACTTATTAGTGCGGAGAAAGAAGTGATGGGAGCTAGTACGGCTTCAGACCAACTTGTGAACCATTTAGACCTAATGTAACAACGGATGGTAGGAAAAGTGACCGTACGGCCTAAGTAGTCTGAAAGTATAGCAGAGGAATGAGTTTCTTTAAGGTTATGGAACAGCTTATCAGAAATGACTATACATGTGCATCCAGTGTCTCGTAAAATGGTAGATACATTAAGTCCATTAACTGTTCCTGAACAGAGGCTTTGATTTCTTAAGGTCTGATAAACCCTTGCCCTTAGGGTTCGATCCCTTTAGGTCTTTATAGGAATTGTGAGCCTCAGCATACAGGTCAGCAGCCTCAGCAACTTCCTCAGCTTTAATCAGGTTACGTTCTCTGATGAATGTTCTTATCTGGTGAGGAAGAGCTGTCAGGAACTGGTCAGCAACCATGAAGTCTCTAAGAGATTCATAACTGTGATCAATTCCTGAACTCTCTATCCAAAAGTCGAACAAACGAAAGAGTGTTACTTGTAACTGCTGAAAGTTCTGGCCAGGCTGTAAAGTGGTATACCTGAAATCTTTCCTGTAAGAATTAGCAGTTTTTGATATGCTTTAAGGAATGCCTTCTTCAGTAGGTTATAATTACATATATCCTGCAAAAAAGTTGCATAGATATTCAAAGCTGTACCAGAAAATAACATTCCTAATCTGGTAGCCCAGGTGTCAGCAGGCCATTCACAGAGGGTAGCGGTATTTTCAAACCTGATAATGTATGAAGTAATGTCTTCACCCTCTGTGAAGGGAGGTAAATTAGGTGTTGGAATATGTGCACTAGCTGCACGTTGTTCCATTACTCCTTCCTCTAATTGTTGTTGTGTAAAAGTTAACTTTTTATTCTCTAATTCAAGGCGAGATTTTTCGAGCTCGCGATCCTTTTCTCTCTCTATTAACTCATGTTCTCTAGCTTTTTCCTCAACTTCTCTATCCTTTGCTCTTTCCTCAAGTTCTCTTAATTTAACTTGTTCCTCACGTACTCCAGCTCTCTCCTCACGATCAAGTTTATCACACTCCTTTTTGTCTTCCCGCTCTCTTTCTGTCTTTCTTCTCTCTCAATTCTCTCTCTTTCAATTCTTTCCTGGATCTTAGCACTAATGAAAGATTCTAAAATTTTCTCTGTTATTCCCAACTTACTTCCAGCATTCATCCAAAACTGGTATTCCTCCATACTTGCAAGAGTAACTTAAACTACCTGGGGAAAAATGAAACTGATTTATCAAAGAAAACGGAGAGTTCAATTCCTGCTCCACTCAAACTGTAAATAAATCAGAGGGGTCGATCCCTGCTTCAATTAAACAATGTATTAATGAAAAAGAAGGGTTCTATGCCGGCTCTGAGCAAACAGTAAGTAGAATATGGTCCCTTGACCATCCAATCTTCTCACCAACAAATCAAGAGTGTCCTACAACAGTTCCCTTGATATAATAAAGAGCTCAATGAAACAAATTGCCACTGGAAAATCTCGGGTCCCTAGAGTCTAATCCTCCAAAGTGTTTCAAGCTCGAAAAAAAAGGTGGCGGAATTAACTATTATATCCTGCCTGACTTGACTTACAATAAATTGAGACTATAACAATCACCAAATCTTTTAAATACCTGTACGGTAGTCCTACCATAGAGAATGATTACTCATGGCTGGTGGTAACCGTCTGTGGTATGCGGCGTTGAAGTTCCAATGGTAGATTCGAGATGGAGTTGAATCTTGATTCAGTCGAGTTGATCCTGTGATCTTGTGAGGGCTTACTCAGCCCTGTAACAACTTCAGTCAGTATTACTAAGGCTGGCTCCTCAGGAAAATTAATGCATAGAAAAAGAATAAAAACTGACAAACATAAACACTTTATTATTTAGAAGATATAAAATACAAAACACTTAATCATAAAATATTGATCCTACATTAAAGAAAATGAAAAATGAAAAATATAAATGATATCTGAATTCAACACTAATATATATATAACTTGGGTGTCTGGTGTTGGTGACACTGCGTGTTGTTGAAATCGTAGCCGTTGCTGATGATGTGGGGGGGGGGGGTCGCAGGTGTTGGTGACAACCCACTGTCTCGTTCTTAACAGAGTCTATAGCCGTAAATAATCTATCCAGATGACAGGAATTCAGGTTCTTTACCGCTGCAATGATGATTCTTCATACATGTCCTGATTCTTCATACATGTGCACAGGCAAGTAGATAAAACATGGGACGTCTCAGGACGTTAGTCCGTCTCCTTCAATTCTACTCGTTGGTTGGCAGGTGACCCATTCTGTCATTCCAAGCTGGAAAGAGAGAGAGGTTACCCACTGCTTAAGAAATCACTCTCCATGATAAGTACAATACCTAAAAGACGTGGTGATTATTAAGACATTTAACACAGAGCAAAACTGAAAGGACTACGTTTATTATTGGTCGAAAGTGAAGCTTTCAACCAATAAGTCCACTAGAATATGAGCAGGCATGTACTTACGGTAGTGCTGGGAGCTGTGAGTTGAGTGATTACTGTTTGGCCGGAGCCCCACACGTCACCTTTCGGGGGGGGGGAGCAAGAGGGAGGGGAAGGAATTGCCGGAGCTGGACTGACCTTACCTTAACAAGTAGCCGGCAATCAAACTATTACTATATACTCCCTCGCTACTCCTATCTATTGAACTTTTCCCTCACATCGTTGATAAGCTCATTCCTTTGTAGGTGGTCCACCACTCTTCTCCTGGTTATCTTCTCCATGAGTGGAGGTGACCAGACTGGGTGTGTCATTGGGCTAATCCTAGGGGGGATGGGACATGGACCTGCTCCGCATGGGTCAGTAGGCCTGTTGCAGCGTTCCTTCTTTCTTCTTCTTCATATGACTCTGCATACAATGTGTGTGTGTGTGTGTGTGTGTGACCAGTTTCACCTATTACGCACGACATATGTATATCATGCCGAATAGGTAAAATTTGCTATTTTGGATTAAATAGAAACGCTCTTCTTGCCAGGTAAGACAAGTGAAAATTTGTGTATGCTATAATATCGCAAAAATCATTCTGAACCTAACGATAAAAAAAGTATATTTCATTGTGTTTGTTTATTATTAAATTATTGTAAACTTATCTAAAATATCTTTAGATGAATTAGGCTAAATTAAATTGCGCTTTTGATAATAAGGTTAGGTAAGTTTTTTATGGATCTTTTGGTGCAAATTATTATTTTTTTCATTAACCTAAATGAAAAAAAAAACATTTTTAAACCCGTGAGAAAATTTTGGAAAGACTTAATTTTAAATGAGTTCTTTATATATATATTTTGATTAAAAAATATTTATTACCTGATATTTCCTCTGTTATATCTCACGATAACCAACATGGAATTCAGCTTGGAAAATACTGTGTTCAGATCGTTGACCTCCATAATACGTGAACGTGTGATGATAAGAAGCTTAGTAGACCACACGAAGAGACGATCCTTCAGGGAATACTCAACCAAGTTGGTGAGGAACACTGTGTCGTCACTTAACACAATAAGTATCATGTTTGATGACGTCTGACGCAGCTGTCGAAAAAATTATTATCATGTATCATTGTAATAGATTAACTATATGAGGTTAGTGCTTTTGTTTAACTTAATTAACAGTCGTATCCCACGGTGGTAGGACGTCCCAAACAAGAAGATAGACTTGCATCATCACTCCATCACTGTCTTGCCAGAACGGCGCTTATACTGCACCTCTAAAACAAATATAATCATCCCTTCTTCAGAGTACAGGCACTGTACTTCCCACCTCCACCCCTCCTTCAGAGTACAGGCACTGTACTTCCCACCTCCACCCTCCTTCAGAGTACAGGCACTGTACTTCCCACCTCCACCTCTCCTTCAGAGTACAGGCACTGTACTTCCCACCTCCACCCTCCTTCAGAGTACAGGCACTGTACTTCCCACCTCCACCCCTCCTTCAGAGTACAGGCACTGTACTTCCCACCTCCACCTCTCCTTCAGAGTACAGGCACTGTATTTCCCACCTCCACCTCTCCTTCAGAGTACAGGCACTGTATTTCCCACCTCCACCCCTCCTTCAGAGTACAGGCACTGTACTTCCCACCTCCACCCCTCCTTCAGAGTACAGGCACTGTACTTCCCACCTCCACCCCTCTTTCAGAGTACAGGCACTGTACTTCCCACCTCCACCCCTCCTTCAGAGTACAGGCACTGTACTTCTCCCTCTCCCACGCTCCCACCCCTCTTCAGAGTACAGGCACTGTACTCCACTCCACCCTCAGTACACCCACCCCTCCTTCAGAGTACAGGCACTGTACTTCCCACCTCCACCCCTCCTTCAGAGTACAGGCACTGTACTTCCCACCTCCACCCCTCCTTCAGAGTACAGGCACTGTACTTCCCACCTCCACCCCTCTTTCAGAGTACAGGCACTGTACTTCCCACCTCCACCCCTCCTTCAGAGTACAGGCACTGTACTTCCCACCTCCACCCCTCCTTCAGAGTACAGGCACTGTATTCCCACCTCCACCCTCCTTCAGAGTACAGGAACTGTACTTCCCACCTCCACCTCTCCTTCAGAGTACAGGCACTGTATTTCCCACCTCCACCCCTCCTTCAGAGTACAGGCACTGTACTTCCCACCTCCACCTCTCCTTCAGAGTACAGGCACTGTATTTCCCACCTCCACCCCTCCTTCAGAGTACAGGCACTGTACTTCCCACCTCCACCCCTCCTTCAGAGTACAGGCACTGTACTTCCCACTCCACCCCTCCTTCAGAGTACAGGCACTGTACTTCCCACCTCCACCCCTCCTTCAGAGTACAGGCACTGTACTTCCCATTTCCACCCCTCCTTCAGAGTTCAGGCACTGTACTTCCCACCTCCACCTCTTTTTCAGAGTACAGGCACTGTACTTCCCATTTCCACCCCTCCTTCAGAGTACAGGCACTGTGCTTTCCACCTCCACCCATTTTTCAGAGTACAGGCACTGTACTTCCCACCTCCACCCCTCCTTCAGAGTACAGGCACTATAATTCCTATTTGCACCCCTCCTTCAGAGTACAGGCACTGGACGTCCCACTTTCACCCCTCCTTCAGAGTACAGGCACTGTACTGCCATCTCCGTATCAAGTCCCCTATGCTAACGGTTTCCTCGAATTCATCACTGGCGTTACTGTTCATTCCAGCAGCACATCAAATCATCAAAGCCACTTACCCTCCACTTCCCTTACATTGCTTACACACTACCTGCTGGATATCAACGTTGGATGTATGGTCTTGAACCGCCCTGGCGTTAGATTCCCCGAATACCCTCTCCCGTATATACTTCCTAACCCCCCCCCCAAACATTTCCTTGGACAACCCCTATCCCGCGTTCATTCCAAGTTAATCTGTTTTATTCCATCCTCTCTAAATGTTCGAACCACTGCAACAACCCCTCCTCAGTCCTGTGGATATTACTTTTAGAAACCAAACACGCTCCTTTAATCTTTAATAATCTGAAAATCCATAGTAACGTCATAGTAGTTTGAATAACGTTGTGATACTTCACTTAACTACAGGAAATTTTGGGAAACAATATTATATTAACTCATGGGAATATAGAAAAAAGAAAGCTTCAGTTTTTAAGGATTTAATCAGATGCGAAACAGTTATTAACCCAGAAAGTCAATATTTTCTTCGTTTTAAATATAAATTATGATGTCTTTGTGGGTTTTCTAAAAAAATCTAATTTTTTTATTCCTAATTATATGCTAAAGTATGATACTTGAAAAGTGTTTTCGACATAGAGAAGAGTAGAGTGAGTAGAGGGAGGAAATTGGGCAGGTACTAAATACACCAGTTGTAGCAACTGTGCTCAGGTGATATAACTTACTGACAGTCAGTGGCATAATTTGCATTTAGTTTGATCATCATCTGTGTGTCTCCCAAACTGCCAGAAGTACTTGTAACCAAGCCTAAGTCTGGCCACTGCAACATCAGTCAGTACTTGTAACCAAGCCTAAGTCTGGCCACTACAGCATCAGTCAGTACTTGTAACCAAGCCTAAGTCTGGCCACTACAGCATCAGTCAGTACTTGTAACCAAGCCAAAGCCTGGCCACTACAACATCAGTCAATCTGTTCACATTGCAAGTTGCTCCATAAACGTACTCATCTACGTTCATGTTATCATAGTAGGTTATAGATCTATGCAAGCTTCTAATTGCATTCCTCTAACAATCATTTTCATTATTTACTTCTCCTAATATTATTCCTGATGCTAGACACAGATATACCAAAGTTATATTCAACATTCTCCTTCTGGGTACTCTTCTTGGCTAACATATCAACTTTATCATGAAGGAGTAATCTCAATGTGTGATGGGATCCATAACATAAGAACGTAAGAACATAAGAAAGAAGGAACACTACAACAGGCCTACTGACCCATGATGTGCAGGTCCATGTTCCCCCCCCCTCCCCAGGAAAAGCCCAATGACCCCCCCCCCCCCAGATAAGGTGATCTTTAGATTGCTCAGGAAATGTGTAGACCAGTTAACGTTACCTCCAACTCTCGTCTATCAGCACAGTTTAGCACAGTGGACATGATCTTCTCTGTGGAAAGAGGTAAATGTTCATCAAAAGAGGAGCAGAGTGGAATTCAGCAACAACAGTCACTCACTGGCAATCACTGGCAAGATTCTTGATATAATAATTTCACGGCAGATGACAGAGTTTTTCGACTGCCACTTGCATCTTTGTGACCGTCAATGTGTTCAGAAAATGTCACTCTGCCGCTGATCTGCCGTTAAACCTCTCCACCACTGTGTGGTACCAGTCAATGGATGATCCATAGTCAACTGACATTGCTGGTTCTTTCGACAGAGTATGGTACCAGGGACTCCTGGCAAAACTGCAAGCACTAGGAGTCGCCGGCTGTGCACTATGCTTCAACAGTAATTACCTCTAAGCGTAGTTCTCACGGGGACAGAGTCAGTTATCCACATGGAAGTGTGCTTAGGCCATTCATATAGAATGTCTAGTTAATGAATTTCTTCAACTAATCCCAGAGTCCCATGCATTTGCAGACGACTGTACTCTGACATTTTGTTATCCATGTGAGGAAATGCCAGCTGCTCCTAGTTACATCAATTACTAGCTTACAGCTATGTCATCCTGGGGTAAACGATAGCAGGTCACAATTGCTCCTGATAAAAGACAAATGATGACTTTGAATTAATTGTTTAGAAAACCGATAAGATTATGGGTAAATCACTTGTGCAACATTTAGTAATCTTTATTCCGAAAACGTTCCGCTAACCAGACACACAAACATTTCAGGATATTGATGCAGGGAATTCTTCTTAGGTTACCCAACTTGTAAGCACAACCTACTTCAATTAGATGGTTTTTCCTCTGGTTATTCCGCCTTCCACTGCTCCATCTCATCTCTTTGAAGTATATAAGACCCATCTCCCCGAATATACTGAGCTTCTACCAATATTGATGGACTGAATACATCGACTCCAGGCTGAGGGACTGATTACCTCAAACTTCTCCTCATCTTCCACCATTTCTCCGAACTGGACTGAAAAGCAGCAGGTTGCAAAAAAAAATTCCAGAATAATGAAGGTTTCTATTCACCATTATGGTGATCCTGGAGATGTAAGAATGAATGGGATAGTGTTGTGTGTCCGGGGATGAAACTGATATTCTTGGGGAGAATTTTACTCCAAACTGGCTATGAAGAACTATGAAGAACCCCGTTTTAAATAATGTAAACAAAGCGGCCAAGATGCTTAAATCAATTAGACGTATCTCGTACCTTACTGACAATAAAGATTGCAAGATTGTACGACGCACAAATACGCTCACATCGTGAGTATACTCCACTTTCTTGGACTGCCTGTAACCCCCCCCCCTCCATCTCATCTGCGACTTCTTGACAGAATAAAGGACAGAGCAAGATTACTCATCTCACTCCTGGACACAGCCTGGACACAGCCTGGACACAGCCTGGACAGATCTGTCATTTCAGCAGATCCTTTAACACTGGAGGAATGTGGGTGGCCTTATGTACACGGTTAATGTTAAAGTACCACTCTTGGCTCCTCTACGAGGACAGTGAGAAGTGAGCTTCTGCACAACAAGACGGGCAGCAAACAGCACCTACACTCTGGCTGCACCTCTCTCAAGAACATCATTTGAGAACATTTATTCCTAGGATGACTCGGGTCTGGAACGACGTTAACCATATAAAGTTAGTTGACTAAATAAAATTGCTGGCCCACAGTTGGCGCCAGCTTCATCGTATTTAAATTCTCTGACATCTTGGCTTGTAAATAAAGTTAGGATCCTCTAACCTAAACATGCAAAGCCTTGTGTAAAAAAGAGATAGAGGCCCAAATCAAATGTAAATGACGTAAATTTAGCATTATAGAAAGTGGCACCACAAAATACCTTTCGAAAGCAGCATTATATCAAGTGTCTTATGTTTTCAGCACAAAATACAAACACTTACCAGCTTAATATTCCTGACTACCTGGAAGATGTGTTTGTCACTCTGGCTAATATTCGAACCATTAACCACTGCTTCAAAAAATCCAACTCCTCCTGGAAACCGTAGATGATGTATTATCTGAAAAGAAACTATCAAACTATTTGCGGAATAATTTGACTTTTCTTTAGCAATAAAGGAACTCCAAAATATGCAGCTCGATCTTATGACTTAGGTCATAAAATCAATAATATACCGCAGTCCGTGTGAAAGTGTGCAATGACGTCAAGTTGAAGAGTTAGACATGCATGTGCAACACTTGATATCTTTATGTACGAAATAATTAGCCTGCGCTGCAGGCCTCATCGGTCGACTATAGATATTTATTACCATCTTGGAGACAGAATTGAAACGTAGTTTGAGGTTATCAGTCCCTCAAACTTTGTGGTAGATTAGCAGTCGCTCAGCCTCCTGCAGATGCATGAAGTCAGAGACTCACTTACTGGAGAAGAGGCAGCAGGTGAGCTGGGCCCTCTAGTGGAAGAAGGGCATGCTAAAAAGCTTGTTAGCAATACAGATGTTGAAGACATCCGCTGTACCTACATGAAGATGTCTATTCCATTAGATGAGTCTTATTCATCAGCTTGTCGGTATTGCGTACCATTAATACTATGATGATCTTTAACTCAGAAACACTACAGTATCTTGGGTTTTGGGAAGTCATCACCAACTGTATAGCAAACAAGTTTTTAGAATCACTAACACTTAACGACAGAGTTTACCTGTGGCGTCTTCACTAAGCTGCTAATTCTAGCATTGTCTTGCCTTCTGCACTTGTTTTGAGATAACAACTAATTATTTTCCACTAAGGTTGAGGAAATGACTATCTCTACTTATATCTTCACTTCGTATACTGTCTCCAGGATTGTAAGTCATCCCTGTACTCGACCCATGAAGTCTGAAGCGCACGCAAAACACTTCACTAATAAGGATTTCTATTGTTGCACACATATCTTACTTGTGCATGACGACAACTAAAACAAATGATGGGAAAATTGTTCTTTTTTTAATAAATTAGTATGCTTTTTTTTATCACATAAATATATCACTTTCACAATTAGAAGAGGACAGTAAAGGATAAAAGGCAGCAAATTTATTTGATAAAATATTTTAAGTTAATCATTTATGTATTACAGTAAATAGTTTTTCTTATACTTAATATGAAAAACTATGAACAGAATTTCTAAATGTAAGACGCAAGTTATGTAGTAAAATTATTGGTGATACTTACAGGTAAGAGAGAAGAGTATGATGTAGTTCCGTCGGTGATAAACATCACGGTCTTGTTTCCTGGTGACGTAGATGAGAGCACAGCCTCCGCCACCTGTGTCGTCTGCTTCTCATATTTTATCTGCGCCGAAGGTGATGTGTTGTCGAGTCTGGCTGTTGGGAATGAAAACTGAAAATATTCAAACATTTGATTTCTTTGACACAGTTCTGTTAGAAGAATCGGACATCCAAAGAGTTAAATGGATATACAAAACTAAGACAACAGTAGGCAGAGTCGTGGTATGTTGAGATAAAACGGGCAGGTAGTCGAGATGGTGGCCACTGATGGAAAGAAAACACAACACTTCTGTCCTTACAACTTTGTAAATTTGTCAGTCTCAAAGTCTAGTGGTACAGCACTTGACCTGCTACCAGTCAGGACCTCGGGTCCAGTTACCCAGAAGCTGGTGGTACAGCACTTGACCTGCTACCAGTCAGGACCTCGGGTCCAGTTACCCAGAAGCTGGTGGTACAGCACTTGACCTGCTACCAGTCAGGACCTCGGGTCCAGTTACCCAGAAGCTGGTGGTACAGCACTTGACCTGCTACCAGTCAGGACCTCGGGTCCAGTTACCCAGAAGCTGGTGGTACAGCACTTGACCTGCTACCAGTCAGGACCTCGGGTCCAGTTACCCAGAAGCTGGTGGTACAGCACTTGACCTGCTACCAGTCAGGACCTCGGGTCCAGTTACCCAGAAGCTGGTGGTACAGCACTTGACCTGCTACCAGTCAGGACCTCGGGTCCAGTTACCGAGAAGCTGGTGGTACAGCACTTGACCTGCTACCAGTCAGGACCTCGGGTCCAGTTACCCAGAAGCTGGTGGTACAGCACTTGACCTGCTACCAGTCAGGACCTCGGGTCCAGTTACCCACAGTTCTCTTTATTCATTGACACTCAATCATTACATCTAATTTGAATTATTATGCAATATGAAAACAGAAGTACTATGAAACTGTATAGATTTCTGAGCAAGAAAAAATAGATAATGGATAACTAGGGATCCCAAGGCAGCTAGTTTTCTGTTCTAGCGACTCGGCGCTGCTGTTCAGAGGGGTAATGCCTGCTGTATTTTTTGGATTCATTGCCCCGGTTCTGAGGAGCTGGATGAGATTTTCGCATTATAATCAGTGACAAACACGTAACAATATGTACTAGGCATGTATCTCTCACACCTCATGTACTGTATATGCCATCTTTATATCAGTAATGTATCTCTTAAATATTTTGTACCATATGACGTAATAATATATATATAATATATATATATATATATATATATATATTATATATATATATATATTATATATATATATATATATATATATATATATATATATATAATATAGTAGGTGTGATTTCTACAGAGCGGTCTCCTCCCGAAAAGGCCTTCTACAGGGCGGTCTCCACGGTACGGTCTCCTCTCAGCGGTCTCCCACGGTACGGTCTCCTTTTCACACCTTTATGCTAATGACCTTGACCTCGCCTCGAGACCACCTCACCCTCGACCACCTCGCCCTCGACCACCTCGCCCTCGACCACCTCGCCCTCAACCCCCCCCACGCCCCACCCACTCCCCCCACCCGCGCCCCCCACCTGCCCCGCCCTCGCGCCAACCCACCCACCCGCAGCGCCCTCGCGCCCGCCTGCGCCTTCTGCAGTGCCTTCTGCAGCGTTGTCCGGATCGCCCCCGCTCCCCGAATTTTTTTCCGATTTTTTTCGATTTTTTTTTAATTTCATTTTCTTGTGCTTTCCATGTCCTCGGATCAAATTTTTAAGGTTCCCCCTCCCACTTTCACCCCCATCCCAATTTTTTTCGATTTTTTTTTGAATTTCATTTTCTTATGATCTCCTCGGATCAAGTTTTTTGGATTCCCCCCTCTGGGGGTAAGCATTCAAAATGGACTCCCACTTTCACCCCAAATATTCCTGCTCTACTTCCTTGGATCAAGTTTTTTGGGTTCCCCCTCTGGGGGAAAGCATTCAAAATGGACTCCCACTTTCACCCCAAATTCCCTGCTCCAATTCCTCGGATCAAATTTTTCTCGAAATCAATAATACCAAGTCTCCATCTCCTTGGATCAAGGTTTTCTCGATAATACAAAGACTCCGTCTCCTTGGATCAAGTTTTTGAATTCCCCTTCTCAGGGTAAGCATTCAAATGAACTCCTCCTATGTGGCATGGTACTTTCTCTTACTACAGGTCTAAACAAGTGTGACGTCACCCCACCTGTGTTTACTCGGCGGTCAGTGACGTCACGTGATGACCTCACTCATACAGGCTGAATCTTGTCGACTTCCCCCTATGTCAGTGACGTCACGTGATGACCCCACACACACAGGCTGAATATTGTCGACTTCCCCCTACACATTTTTCACTCTTAACCCAGGATAACCTAAATAATTTCACATTTTTTTCGTTAATACCCACAACAATCCACAATTTCTTTACAAAATACAACACAAGTCTAGACAAATTTCTCGTTTTAACTATTTCATCAGAAAAAGTCGCCACAACACTTACAACTTATAACCACTTTTCGATAAATTCACTAGTCACAATTTTACATATTACGAAGTTAATACGCACACACACCTCACTTTACTTTGAACACCTTCAAAACACTCTCATAAATCATTTGAATACTCACAAAAATACCTTTGAACATTTCCAAACAACACTGAAACACTTCCAAAATATCATTTTGAGTACTCCCAAATACACCACTGAATACTACTAAAACACCACTGAATACAGTCAAAACACCACCAAAATCACCATAAACTAAGATCAACATAACAGACTAACACCCATTTTCACACAAATACCTTCAAATCACTATAACCAAGACGATTACCAATTTCTATGAGTACACTCACCTCCAACTAAGATATAACATGAACACAAAAAAAACATGAACGCAAACCAAACACACACGAACACTTACAACAGAATCAAGTCTTTTTTCGATATCTCTAGTTCGACAACAATACTCACAACCCACAACAACTAATTTCATCAGAAAAAGTCACAACAACAACCCACAACTTATAATCACTTTTCAGCAACTCTAGTTCAACAACAACACCCACAACCCACAACACCCACAACCCACATCACCCACAACAACGACCCACTTATAACATCTTTTCGGTATCTCTAGTTCGACAACAACACCCACATCCTACAACACCCACAACCCACATCACCCACAACAACCCACTTATAACATCTTTTCAGCATCTCTAGTTCGACAACAACACCCACAACCCACATCACTCACAACCCACAACACCCACAACACTCACAACCCACAACACCCACAACAACAACCCCCTTATAACATCTTTTTGGGTATCTCTAGTTCGACAACAATACTCACAACCCACATCACTCACAACAACAACACACTTATAACGTCTTTTCGGTATCTCTAGTTCGACAACAACACCCACAACACCCACAACCCACAACACCCACAACCCACAATTTTTTCTCGTTTTAACTAATTTCATCAGAAAAAAGTCACATCAACAACCCACAACTTATAACCACTTTTTTGGTATCTCTAGTTCGACTACATTACCCACAACCCTCATCACTTACCAATTTATTCACAATTTATTCGATACAAATTTTTCCCCTGGCCTGGTGGTTAACACTCTCTCTTCACACGGCGAGGGCCTGGGTTCGATTCCCAGCCAGAGTAGAAACATTGGACGTGTTTCTTTCCACCTGTTGTCTATGTTCCCCATCAGTAAAATGGATACTTGGGTGTTAGTCGACTGGTGTGGGTCGCATCCTGGGACACTGACCTAATTTGCCCGAAATGCGGAGCATAACAAGGGAGTTTCTATATAGTTGTACGTCATTGTTGTCAGCTAGGACTGTATACCTTGTACATGTACTTGTAGTAAAATAAAGATATTATTATTATTATTATTATTATCATTCCTCCCTACATTACTAAAATTCTAATAAAATCCTCTCCATACCCATCTCCTTGTATCCACATAAATTGATATTATACTCACAACAACTAATCATCTCACTACCCAACTATTGCGACATGTTTCAACACCCTCCATTCTTTTCCAATATATCATAACTTTTCAATTCTATAATTTCTTTTTAAAATATTCACACATTTCGTGCAGCCAGCAGTAACAGCCTGGTTGATCAGGCTCTGATCCACCAGGAGGCCTGGTCACAGACCGGGCCGCGGGGGCGTTGACCCCCGGAACTCTCTCCAGGTAAATTCCAGGTAAATTTTCAGTAAAATCCCCCCATATTTCATTAAATTTCTAATACAACCCTCCCCATACACCTCTCCATCTCACCCGCATTTCTTCACATCCACTCACCCATCTCCCAACACACCTCTTCTGAACACACAAAAATCACATTTCACATCCACAAATGCATCTCATCACCCATCTCAAATCCACTAAAATCACTGTAACCAAGATATTCACAAAATTCTATTACCACCTAACACACACACACACACACACAAACACACACACAAACACACACGACAAATGTAGTTCCCATTTTCAAAAAAGGAGACAGAAAAGAGGCACTAAACTATAGACCTGTGTCATTGACGTGTATAGTATGCAAAATTATGGAGAAGATTATCAGGAGGAGAGTGGTGGAGCACCTGGAACGGAACAGGAGTATAAATGCCAACCTTCTGGAGTTTTATGATAAAATAACAGAAGTAAGACAAGAGAGGGGTGGGTTGATTGCATCTTCTTGGACTGCAAGAAGGCCTTTGACACAGTTCCTCACAAGAGATTAGTGCAGAAGCTAGAGCATCAGGCGCATATAACAGGAAGGGCACTGCAATGGATCAGAGAATACCTGACAGGGAGGCAACAACGAGTCATGGTACGTAATGATGTATCACAGTGGGCACCTGTGACGAGCGGGGTCCCACAGGGGTCGGTCCTAGGACCAGTGCTATTTTTGGTATATGTGAACGACATGACGGAAGGGTTAGACTCAGAAGTGTCCCTGTTTGCAGATGATGTGAAGTTAATGAGGAGAATTAAATCTGATGAGGACCAGGCAGGACTTCAAAGAGACCTGGACAGACTGGACACCTGGTCCAGCAAATGGCTTCTCGAATTTAATCCTTCCAAATGCAAAGTCATGAAGATAGGGGAAGGGCACAGAAGACCACAGACAGAGTATAGGCTAGGTGGCCAAAGACTGCAAACCTCACTCAAGGAGAAAGATCTTGGGGTGAGTATAACACCGAGCATGTCTCCGGAAGCACACATCAATCAGATAACTGCTGCAGCATATGGGCGCCTGGCAAACCTGAGAACAGCATTCCGATACCTTAGTAAGGAATCATTCAAGACACTGTACACCGTGTATGTCAGGCCCATACTGGAGTATGCAGCACCTGTTTGGAACCCGCACTTGATAAAGCACGTCAAGAAACTAGAGAATGTACAAAGGTTTGCAACAAGGTTAGTTCCAGAGCTAAGGGGAATGTCCTATGAAGAAAGATTAAGGGAAATCGGCCTGACGACACTGGAGGACAGGAGGGTCAGGGGAGACATGATAACGACATATAAAATACTGCGTGGAATAGACAAGGTAGACAAGGACAGGATGTTCCAGGGAGGGGACACAGAAACAAGAGGCCACAATTGGAAGTTGAAGACACAAATGAGTCAGAGAGATAGTAGGAAGTATTTCTTCAGTCATAGAGTTGTAAGGCAGTGGAATAGCCTAGAAAATGACGTAGTGGAGGCAGGAACCATACACAGTTTTAAGACGAGGTTTGATCAAGCTCATGGAGCGGGGAGAGAGAGGGCCTAGTAGCAACCGGTGAAGAGGCGGGGCCAGGAGCTAGGACTCGACCCCTGCAACCACAAATAGGTGAGTACACACACACACACGCACACACACGCACACACACACACACACACACACACACACACACACACACACACACACACACACACACACACACACACAGAGTATAGGCTAGGTGGACAAAGACTACAGACCTCACTCAGGGAGAAAGACCTTGGGGTGACCATAACACCGAGCACATCACCAGAGGCACACATCAACCAAATAACCGCTGCAGCATACGGGCGCCTGGCAAACCTGAGAATAGCGTTCCGATACCTTAATAAGGAATCGTTCAAGACACTGTACACTGTGTATGTTAGGCCCATACTGGAGTATGCAGCACCAGTTTGGAACCCACACCTGGTCAAGCACGTCAAGGAGTTAGAGAAAGTACAAAGGTTTGCAACAAGGCTAGTCCCAGAGCTCAAGGGAATGTCGTACGAGGAAAGGTTAAGGGAAATCGGTCTGACGACACTGGAGGACAGAAGGGTCAGGGGAGACATGATAACGACATACAAGATACTGCGGGGAATAGACAAGGTGGACAGAGATAGGATGTTCCAGAGAGGGGACACATGGACAAGGGGTCACAACTGGAAGCTGAAGACTCAGACGAGTCACAGGGACGTTAGGAAGTATTTCTTCAGTCATAGAGTTGTCAGCAAGTGGAATAGCCTAGCAAGTGAAGTAGTAGAGGCAGGAACCATACATAGTTTTAAGAAGAGGTATGACAAAGCTCAGGAAGCAGAGAGAGAGAGGATCCAGTAGCGATCAGTGAAGAGGCGGGGCCAGGAGCTGAGTCTCTACCCCTGCAACCACAATTAGGTGAGTACAATTAGGTGAGTACACGCGTGGGTCCGTGGGGTGAAGACGTGGGTAACAAGGCTCCGAGAACCTTAGCGTTGAAAGGCGTGTAATAACAGCTAGAAGTAATCAGTGGTAGTGGAACGTCAGTGAACAATACTACGAGTGATAATTAAAGTTATTAGTTAAAGAAAGTGAGAGGAAAGCTGAAATCATAATATTTCAAAGCGCAAACCGTTGGGGGTCTTAGGCGCTGTTGCCACATTGGTAGCGGTAGGCCTGAAGAAGTGACGTCACGACAAGTTGTGTGCCATTATACATATGAAGTGAAGTGTATATAATGTGAAGTGTATACTATCATCAGTGAAGAGTGAAGTGAGGAAGCGGGATGTACGAGAATATATGGTTATAAACATCACGGGTGAAGGATCTCCAAAATAGGGATTTAAGGCCTATGTACGACTACTTCGTCATCAGCAGCTGGCAACTGTCACCGTAAGTTTATTCGCCTAGTTGTGGTTTGCATGTTGACGGCCCTGGCTGGCCTTGCATACTGTTTGATACTGGTCACTCCTGCAAGCTATTACCAGAATTAGAATAGAAATAACATAGACATAGAGAATATAGGGTTGACGAGTGTGAGAAGGTAGGTGGGACAAGCTTTTAAGGGCAACATTGTAAGACCGTGCTAGGGTCAGGTCCCAGGAGGGTTGTGTCAGGTCACAAGAAGTTGCGGCCAGTAATTACACCGCACAAGACACACTCACACACACACACACACACACACACTCACACACACACACACACACACATGCACACACGCACACAGGCAGTGTTACTACCGGTAGTTATTAGCAGTAAGAATACTTAGGAAGCTAGGAAGTCCTCTCTCAATGTGGACAAGGAAAATGATAATAACCAGGAACAATTAACACATAAATCCAGAAAGAGCAATAAGTGGAGAGAGTAGCATAATTGGGAAAGATAAATGAGACTAAATTTGTGCCTACACGACGGATCTTTCAATCACCCCCCTCCCAAACCCTCCCTCCCTCAAACACAAGCACACACACACAAGGGTAGACACTCACACACACACACACACACACACACATACACACACACATACATACACACATACGTAAAACACACACACACACACACACACACACACACACACACACTCACGCACACACACACACACACACACACACACACATACACACACACACCACACACACAAACACACATATACACACACACACATACACACACACACATTACACACACACACACACACACACACACACACACACACACATACACACACACACACACACACACACACACGCCAGGATGAGCCCATGGTTTACCCAAAGGTGCAGGGAGGCAAAAACCAAGTGTGCTAGGGAATGGAAGAAATATAGAAGGCAAAGGACCCAGGAGAATAAGGAGAACAGTCGTAGAGCCAGAAACGAATATGCACAGATAAGAAGGGAGGCCCAAAGACAATATGAAAATGACATAGCAGCGAAAGCCAAATCTGACCCGAAACTGTTGTACAGCCACATCAGGAGGAAAACAACAGTCAAGGACCAGGTAATCAGGCTAAGGAAGGAAGGAGGAGAGACAACAAGAAATGACCGTGAAGTATGTGAAGAACTCAACAAGAGATTCAAAGAAGTGTTCACAGAGGAGACAGAAGGGACTCCAGAAAGACGGAGAGGTGGGGCACACCACCAAGTGCTGGACACAGTGCACACAACCGAGGAAGAAGTGAAGAGGCTTCTGAGTGAGCTAGATACCTCAAAGGCAATGGGGCCAGATAACATCTCCCCATGGGTATTGAGAGAGGAGAGCAGAGGCGCTATGTGTACCCCTAACAACAATATTCAATACATCTATCGAAACAGGGAGATTGCCTGAGGCATGGAAGACAGCAAATGTAGTCCCAATCTTTAAAAAAGGAGACAGACATGAAGCATTAAACTACAGACCAGTGTCACTGACATGTATAGTATGCAAAATCATGGAGAAGATTATCAGGAGAAGAGTGGTGGAACACCTAGAAAGGAATGATCTCATCAACAGCAGCCAACATGGTTTCAGGGACGGGAAATCCTGTGTCACAAACCTACTGGAGTTCTATGACATGGTGACAGCAGTAAGACAAGAGAGAGAGGGGTGGGTGGATTGCATTTTCTTGGATTGCAAGAAGGCGTTTGACACAGTTCCACACAAGAGATTGGTGCAAAAACTGGAGGACCAAGCAGGGATAACAGGGAAGGCACTACAATGGATCAGGGAATACTTGTCAGGAAGACAGCAGCGAGTCATGGTACGTGGCGAGGTGTCAGAGTGGGCACCTGTGACCAGCGGGGTCCCGCAGGGGTCAGTCCTAGGACCAGTGCTGTTTCTGGTATTTGTGAACGACATGACGGAAGGAATAGACTCTGAGGTGTCCCTGTTTGCAGATGACGTGAAGTTGATGAGAAGAATTCACTCGATCGAAGACCAGGCAGAACTACAAAGGGATCTGGACAGGCTGCAGACCTGGTCCAGCAATTGGCTCCTGGAGTTCAATCCCACCAAGTGCAAAGTCATGAAGATTGGGGAAGGGCAAAGAAGGCCGCAGACTTAGTACAGTCTAGGGGGTCAGAGACTACAAACCTCACTCAAGGAAAAAGATCTTGGGGTGAGTATAACACCAGGCACATCTCCTGAAGCGCACATCAAGCAAATAACTGCTGCAGCATATGGGCGCCTAGCAAACCTCAAAACAGCATTCCGACATCTTAAAAAGGAATCATTCAGGACCCTGTACACCGTGTATGTTAGGCCCATATTGGAGTATGCGGCACCAGTTTGGAACCCACACCTAGCCAAGCACGTGAAGAAACTAAGGAAAGTGCAAAGGTTTGCAACAAGACTAGTCCCAGAGCTAAGAGGTATGTCCTACGAGGAGAGGTTAAGGGAAATCAACCTGACGACACTGGAGGACAGGAGAGATAGGGGGGACATGATAACGACATACAAAATACTGAGAGGAATTGACAAGGTGGACAAAGACAGGATGTTCCAGAGATTGGACACAGTAACAAAGGGACACAGTTGGAAGCTGAAGACACAGATGAATCACAGGGATGTTTAGGAAGTATTTCTTCAGCCACAGAGAAAGTCAGTAAGTGGAATAGTTTGGGAAAGGGGATGTAGTGGAGGCAGGATCCATACATAGCTTTAAGCAGAGGTATGATAAAGCTCACGGCTCAGGGAGAGTGACTAGTAGCGATCAGTGAAGAGGCGGGGCAGGAGCTCGGACTCGACCCCCGCAACCTCAACTAAGTGAGTACAACTAGGTGAGTACACACACACACACACACACATACACCCACACACACACCACACACACACCACACACGCACACACCACACACACACACACACACGCACACACACACCACACGCGCACCACAACACGCACACACAAAACACACACACACAACACACACACACACACACACACACACACACACACACACACACACACGCACATACACACACACACGCACACACACACACACCACACACACACACACACACACACACCACACACACACACACACACACACACACATACACACACAGGAGGAAAACAACAGTCAAGGACCAGGTAATCAG
>NC_069477.1:22242495-22262595 GCF_026875155.1 Cherax quadricarinatus | reverse complement strand
GACGGCAACACATAAGCCTGATACCCAGGACCACTAATTCACGACCAAGCTTAAAATTGTGCTCCTGCACAAAAGCTACGTCAACCTTATACCTATTCAAAAACATCCTGAAGCACTCCCGTTTAACACCATCACACAGACCATTAATATTTATTGTTACACACCTGAGGCCAGCTTAAGGTTTCCTTCCCCGCCTCATGTCAAGATTCTTCCCTTTCAGACTGTTCCCCTGGACTGTGCCTTTGCCACAGTTTCCCCCCTCCTTCCCAACCATCCCCCCCCTTCTGTTGTGGCCCTCTCGCAGAGTCACTCTGGGTACCAGAACCCCATGTCTTTTTCCCCGGCCTTTGCGCCGGTGTCAGAACATCGTCCGAATCTGACACTGCTGCCCTTTTCCTTGTAGCTCCCTCAGTTTCCATATCGGAGTCCTGGGAGCCAGCACAATGGACTTCCACCTCTACCACCCTTAATCTGCCTCCATGCCCCTCCATGGCACTCGCACTGTCCACCACAGGTGCCACCTGATCCTCCCCTTCCCCACACACACCTTCTACCCTGATCCCAGGGTCTTGTTCGCTGTAACTCTCCACCTCCGTAGACTGTAACATAGCCTGTATCACCGTCTCCAACTCCTCCTCAATAGCCTTCACTGCTGCGCCCTCCTGTACCTCCTCACTTGACAACTGTACTGTTGATGGGCCAGGTGATTCATGGATCACCACTTCTTCCAATTCCCCAGGAGGAGCCACCACCACTTCACTCCACATGCGACCACGCCCTCCTCCTTGCACCCGTTCTTCTTTAGGCATTGGGTGCTCATGCGCAGGTGCTCCGCCCTTGCCGGCCCAGGAGCCACTGTTGATGGGCCAGGTGATTCATGGATCACCACTTCTTCCGTTTCCACTGGAGGAGCCACTACCTCTTCACTCCACATTCGACCACGCCCTCCTCCTTGCCCCCGTTCTTCCTTAGGCATCGGGTGCTCATGCGCAGGGGCTCCGCCCCTTGCCGGCCCAGGAGCCATACTCCGCTTGCCACAGTCTGCCGCCATATGGTCAAATTCGCCACACAGTCGGCACGTACGCCTCTGCCCCGCATACGCTACCATTACCTGGGTTCTAAACTCTTCGAGATATACATACGAGGGTATAGGATGCCTAAGCGTCATCTTGAGATTAAAAGAACCCTCAGGAAATCCTGTGTAAGCACCTTTTACCCATTTGCCAGGTTGGGCCAGATGTACAGTTCCATAACGTTCGAAAACATTTCGAATATCTACCTCATCAGCCTCAAAAGGCACGTTGCGGAGCTTAACCCACGAATAATGTCGTGATACATCAATCAACTTGACCCTCACTGCCGGTGTTACAGTAATGCTGACATCTTGGTAACGATCAACCAAAGCCTCGTATACTTGAGCAGTTAGCACTTTCACGAAAATTCTATATACACCGTTCAGTGCCACTCCATATAAATCCTCGTCTCTGATGCCATATGTCTCTCGTATAATTTTGGGCAATAACACATCGACTGACGTAGGTGTTAAAGCCCCACTAATAAGTTCAATGCCCACAGTATTCACTCTCCTGCGAACACCTGGCGCCATGTCGTTGACTGATTAGCCGTCTGGGAAACAGTAGAGGGGTGCAAAGCACGTCCGCACTCTACCTCATCCAGGCAGCGAATGCACAACACCTCCTCGTACCACTGCTGTCAGGTTACTCCTGGTGTTATTACTGCAACAATATTATTTGCTATATTCCTCCATTTTAGGTGCCTTAAGTTGAAATATCCCAGGAGCAAGATGTTGGGTGCAGGAGCTGGAAGATTTTCCAGACAGTGGTCAATTTTTAACAGCTGTTCCTGGAATTGCTGGGATGTTGCATCCGGAGGCTTGTAGACTACCACAATGACTAGGTTTTGGTTCTCGACCTTTACTGCTAAAACTTCCACTACGTCATTTGAGGCATTAAGCAGTTCTGTGCAAAAAAGTGACTCTGCAATGTACAGGCCAACCCCCCCCTTTTGCCTGTTCACTCTGTCACATCTGTATAGGTTGTAACCTGGGATCCATATTTCGTTGTCCAAGTTATCCTTTATGTGGGTCTCAGTGAAAGCCGCGAACATTGCCTTTGCCTCTGCAAGCAGTCCACGGATGAAAGGTATTTTGTTGTTTGTTTGCTGGCTTTAGACCCTGTATATTTGCAAAGAAGAATGTTATCGGACTGGTGGTATTTTTTGGTACTGGGGGGGGATTTTTTTTCCGGCTTAGTATCTGTATCTGTTGGTTTGGAGTGGAGGCCATCGACTGTGGTTCCACTCCAGGAATGACTGGATTTGGTGTACGATTTCTGCCATTTCCTGCCAGGGCAGCATCCCCTGACAAATTGGCACTACGAGTGGCACTACGAGTGGCACTACGAGTAGCAATACGAGTGGCACTACGAGTAGCACTACGAGTGGCACTACGAGTAGCACTACGAGTGGCGCTAACGAGTGGCACTACGAGTAGCACTACGAGTGGCACTACGAGTGGCGCTATGAGTGGCACTACGAGTGGCACTACGAGTAGCACTACGAGTGGCACTACGAGTGGCACTACGAGTAGCACAAACGAGTGGTACTACGAGTGGCACTACGAGTGGCACTACGAGTGGCACTACGAGTAGCACTATGAGTGGCACTACGAGTAGCACTACGAGTGGCACTACGAGTGGCACTACGAGTGGCGCTACGAGTGGCACTACGAGTAGCACTACGAGTAGCAACTACGAGTAGCACTACGAGTGACACTACGAGTGGCACTACGAGTAGCACTACGAGTAGCACTACGAGTGGCACTACGAGTAGCACTACGAGTGGCACTACGAGTAGCACTAAGAGTGGTACTACGAGGGGCACTACGAGTGGCACTACGAGTGGCACTACGAGTAGCACTACGAGTGGCACTACGAGTGGCACTACGAGTGGCGCTAACGAGTGGCACTACGAGTAGCACTACGAGTGGCACTACGAGTGACACTACGAGTGGCACTACGAGTAGCACTACGAGTAGCACTACGAGTGGCACTACGAGTAGCACTACGAGTGGCACTACGAGTAGCACTAAGAGTGGCACTACGAGTAGCACTACGAGTGGCACTACGAGTAGCACTAAGAGTGGCACTACGAGTGGCACTACGAGTGGCACTACGAGTGGCACTACGAGTGGCACTACGAGTGGCACTACGAGTGGCACTTCCGACATTCCCAACTGTTACAATACAACCAGCACGACGTTTTTACAATGCCATTTCATCTAATATATCTTATTATCATGGTAAAAAAAAATACATTTGACAGAATTTTTTGGCATTCACCAAAATATCTGCTTTTACCCCCCCACAAAATCAAAAATATTTGAGATATTCCAAAAAATCTATCATTAAAATTTAAAACACTTTGTTTTATATTGTCTGTGGAAAATTTTTTGATTTTCCGAAACTATAGTGCCTAATAGGTGTTTAATGTGTCTATATGGGTCAAAAATGTATTTGAAAATAAGAGTAGAACCAAGAGTTCCCTTTGCGCATGCGCGGATGTGCGGGGGGGGGAGCGCGTATTGTTTTGAATGGTGGTGAGGAAGCTGAGAAAATATGGAACCACGAAATTGACGTTCACGGTGGCCTAAAGATTAATATAGGCCTCATTTCATAATAAGAAGTGTCGTAACTGTTCCTGGTGGAGAGTGAGGGAACGGGATTTACGGGACCACAGTAATAGAGTGGTAAAAGTGTGATAAGAAAAGGACCCGGGTGACTGACCGTCACAATGGACTGTGTCCTGGGAAAATTACCCTTGGATTAATCATCACTCATCGGTCTCAGATCTTAATGGAGTGACCTCTAGTTTGTATAATAGTTATGAGACGTTAAATCGTCTTGTGAATTGTAATGTAATTAATGATAATAACGCTAAGTTAAGAGAATATGTGAAGCGAAATAAGTCGTTTTGCTCCGAGTGAACACGCTAGACCTCTTTGTTAACGAGACGAGGAAAGGGAAACTCCTTGAGTCACGACGTCTAAAGCAGGACAAACCAGCGGATACCTCGTCCTGCTGGAATGAGAATCGTGTCGATGTAGCAGGACATCGAAAATGAGAGGGTGAATCAAAAAATGAGGAATATCAATCACCCACAGTTAAGTAACCCTTTAGTTATTAGCAACCTTAGACTGGCCAGTGGTGGTATGTTATAATTAGATAGGTTATGAGTGATCCAGCTACCTCAAGTGATCACCAGAGAACATCTGGTAAGTGGTGGGATTATGTAACAAATGTTTTCCTTGATGGATGTATCCAGGTGTATCCTACCCCCCTCCCTTCATTCAGCTAAACTAATATAATCTATACAGTCCACAATTAATTAGTAGCACCGTACTTGTGGGTGCTACCCAATCCATACTGGTCTCGGATAGATATGGATAAGATTGTGAGGTCGAGGGGACCACTTGGTGCGACCAGGGTGGTTAAGTTTTCTCACATGTCTACACGGGTGACTACGTAAACAATGTGCTTGTCTCCCAATGAGATTACTGGTATGTATATAATGTTGAGGTACTTTACAGGTAAGCACCCTAGGAAATTTTCCATATCTGCCCGTTGGTCCTTCGAGAACCGGGTGCAATCAGTGAAAAAATTAATTGAATTAATTACTTAATAATTAAGTGACTGATTGAAGGAAGTGGGTGTAGGGTGCACAAGTTTAATCGATCGTGTGATGGATGCAATTAGCCCAAATTTAAAATTTGCTAGCACATGTGTGGCTAGGATTTATACAAGAGTAAAGTGCAAGAATTACTCTTATCAGGCGCCTACTTAAGTTGTATAATCAGTGATTAATAATTCTCTAACCATGAACGGGATCTAATGGAGTTAATGTGGCTGACAAGTCCGTGAATTTTAGAGTAATGAAAGCATCATTACAGGCTATTAAAAGCCATGTGACGAAGGCATTTGATTTAGTGAATCAAAGAACCGTGAACCCTAATGAATTAAAGTTATATTTAGATGCTTTAGAGAGTAGATTTGATTGGTACAAATTGTGGTTTAAAGACTGTGAAAGAGATCTGCTGGAGAATTGTGCAGATGGAATGGAAATGAATGTTTTAATTAATCAACATTACGAATTGGAAGAAAAACTGTCTTGTAAAAGTAAGGCTTTGAATAAATTAAAGGGTGTAAGCCAGGCAGTTGATCAACCTATTAATGTAAAGGGTGGTTTGCCAAAACCTCCATAGTACGGTCTGGAGGAAATCAGACTAGGTCGCAGGAATTAATTGTTCAATTGCAGACCAGCCAGCCAAACAGTTCTAAGGATATAAACACATAATGACGCTGAAGTATCTGTCAAGTCTCAAAAGGGAAAATTAATCCCAGTGGTAATAATCATAGTTAAGAGTTAAATAGGCACATATCAAGTCAGGAATCAGTAATAGTGGTTCCTCACATCAAGGTAAGAGGAATAAGTACCTCGGTAAGTGTAACCAGTTAATAAGAGGTCAGGCAAGGAAAAGAGAGACTGCCTCTTCTGCCAGGGTACTCATTTCACTAAAAATTGTAATGCCTGTAATTCATGGGATATTAAAGTGGAAAGAATGAAAGAACTTGACAGATTTATCAGATGTCTAGACAATCATAATGTAAAGGATTGTCATACCAAATTGAACAGTTGCTATCAATGCAACAAGGGAAAGCACCATACAGTTATGTGCAGGGTTGTATGTGATTCTTATAATAATGGTGACAATAATGATAATGTTAATAACCCTGACACTACAGTGACTGATGTAAAGGTTGCAGCTAATGGCAATAATGATGGCCTAGCTGAGGTAGCCTTGCCGGTGTTGGATGTAAAAATTCAGGATAAAGGGCATAAACCCAAAACCATACGGTGTCACTCTCCTCAACACTGGTACGGGCCATGTAATATATGGCAGACTACCGCCTAGTAATAATGACTAGAGGAAAATAGTGAATACGGGCACGGTGTCTTACTCATGAAAGGTCAACCCAGTACAAGTATTCTTCTATCGAGAATGATGTTGAACCAGTCTAATTTGTGGGAGCTGGACAGCATAGGGATTAATGTAAATGAGGAAAGTCCAAATGATTCCTTTACTCAGGAACAATACCTGAAGGATGTTAAATGTGAATCTGGACATTACTGGGTGCGACTTCCGTGGAAGCTTGACCGTCCAGAATTACCTACTAATTATAGGATGGCGTATGGACAGTTAAAGGCCCAGCTCTGCGAACTGAGCAAGAACACCAAAATTGTTGACTGCTTATAATGATATAATTAATAAGCAGTTAAATAATAAATTGTTCTTACTTCAGGCGACGATAAATGCACACCTTAAATGCACAGGCGGTCCACTGAGCGAAAGTAATTGGGTAAATAATCTTATGTGGACAATTTCCGGGTGTGACGTCAACTGAAGAGGAACTAATGAGGATATGTGAAGGGGTTAATGAAATAATGAAGAAATGTGCTGGGTACTGACTTGGGATACTGAGAGACTTGTTATTGTTAAAGTCTCAAAATTCCAGTATGCCCAATAAATTAATCCAGGGAGCATAGGCTTATGCCCTGAGAGAATGGAACACTAATTAGTCCATTTTGAGGGATCAATAAATATAGATGGCCCTGGAGTTGGTGCCTATATGCAGTAATGTGCTGGGGCTGACTTGGGATACTGAGAGACTTGTTATTGTTAAAGTCTCAAAATTCCCGTATGCCCAATAAATTAATCCAGGGAGCATAGGCTTATGCCCCCGAGAGAATGGAACACTAATTAGTCCATTTTGAGGGGTCAATAAATATGGATGGCCATGGAGTGGTGCCTATATGCAGTAATGTGCTGGGGCTGACTTGGATACTGAGAGACTTGTTATTGTTAAAGTCTCAAAATTCCAGTATGCCCAATAAATTAATCCAGGAGCATAGGCTTATGCCCCTGAGAGAATGGAACACTAATTAGTCCCTTTTGAGGGTTCAATAAATATGGGTGGCCAGTGAAGATGGGGAAATTGTACTCCACATTATGTAAGTCGTCTAGCAACGACCTCCGCCCGGCCGCAAATGTGGAAAATTTTTTGATTTTCCGAAACTATAGTGCCTAATAGGTGTTTAATGTGTCTATATGGGTCAAAAATGTATTTGAAAATAAGATAGAACCAAGAGTTCCCTTTGCGCATGCGCGGATGTGCGGGGGGGGGAGCGCGTATTGTTTTGAATGGTGGTGAGGAAGCTGAGAAAATATGGAACCACGAAATTGACGTTTCACGGTGGCCTAAAGATTAATATAGGCCTCATTTCATAATAAGAAGTGTCGTAACTGTTCCTGGTGGAGAGTGAGGGGAACGGGATTTACGGGACCACAGTAATAGAGTGGTAAAAGTGTGATAAGAAAAGGACCGGGTGACTGACGCGTCACAATGGACTGTGTCCTGGGGAAAATTACCCTTGGATTAATCATCACTCATCGTCTCAGATCTTAATGGGGTGACCTCTAGTTTGTATAATAGTTAATGAGACGTTAAATCGTCTTGTGAATTGTAATGTAATTAATGATAATAACGCTAAGTTAAGAGAATATGTGAAGCGAAATAAGTCGTTTGCTCCGAGTGAACACGCTAGACCTCGTTGTTAACGAGACGTAGGAAAGGGAAACTCCTTGAGTCACGACGTCTAAAGCAGGACAAACCAGCGGATACCTCGTCCTGCTGAGAATGAGAATCGTGTCGATGTAGCAGGACATCGAAAATGAGATGGTGAATCAAGAAATGAGGAATATCAATCACCCACAGTTAAATAACCCTTCTAGTTATAGCAACCTTAGACTGGCCAGTGGTGGTATGTTTATAATTAGATAGGTTATGAGTGATCCAGCTACCTCAAGTGATCACCAGAGAACATCTGGTAAGTGGTGGGATTATGTACAAATGTTTTCCTTGATGGATGTATCCAGGTGTATCCTACCCCCCTCCCCTTCATTCAGCTAAACTAATATAATCTATACAGTCCACAATTAATTAGTAGCACCGTACTTGTGGGGTTACCCAATCCATACTGGTCTCGGATAGATATGGATAAGATTGTGAGGTCGAGGGGACCACTTGGTGCGACCAGGGTGGTTAAGTTTTCTCACATGTCTACACGGGGTGACTACGGTAAACAATGTGCTTGTCTCCCAATGAGATTACTGGTATGTATATAATGTTGAGGTACATACAGGTAAGCACCCTAGGAAATTTTCCATATTGTCTGTGAAAATCATTTCAATACAATCATTAATAATGGAGATGTAAAACGAAATAAGTGAATAAGTTACTTCCGAGATATAGGCCTAGAACGCCGGCCGGCCTACCGTCAAAATTTTTTTTTTATTTTTTCGCGAAAATCGCGTTTGTTTGGGTGTATTTCTTAGTAAACTGATGTTGTAGTGTAGTTATCCTCTTAAAAACTCCGTTTTCTCTCACTCACAGACCAAACAATACAACATGGAGACGAGGAGTAACTCATTTATATCGAGATATTGCTGGTGGACTCTCGCTATATTTTGGCCTATTTTATTCAGTCTAGAGTATATAACATGTTTGTTTGTTATTTATAGTGATTATTATATCATATTAGATCAATTCTGATATATAAATAAGCCGTAGAGTTGATATATAAGCTGATATAAGCGTAATAATGAAGTAATTTCACCTGGCACCATCTGGAGAGGGAGTATACACAAATAACCCGCACATAAAAGAGAGAAGCTTACGACGACGTTTCGGTCCGACTTGGACCATTGACAAAGTCACACTAACAGATCAGATCAGATCAGATCGGACTCACAGGTAAGGACCCACGAGGGGCGAGGGGCAAGTGGGGACAGTGCGAAGAATAGACGGTGAGAGGAATGTCTTGAGTCGAAGAGAGAAGAGTCAGGACTAGACCCAACTGCTAAGCCACAATAACGATAACAAAAGACGATGTAGATACAACAGGAGCTCTGCAGGCCCTGACTGCAACTTGCTGGACGAAAAATTGCTGCATCTTGATGTTGATTGGCGGCTGGCAGGAGCTGGAGGAGTGGTCAAGGGAGGCAAGCTTCTTGATTGGTCAGGTGTCGTTAATATGTGTGTCTGGAGTTACTTCGTTTCTTTCGTGAAGGAGGCATTCCTTATGTTGTGCATTTTTTGGATGGAAACGATCTGTAGTCTTGTAATCTTAGGTCGAAATGCTGGGTTGGCTAGTAACTGGTCAAAGGTCATCTGGAGAGTAGTGGTGGAGCAGTGGGATCCTTTACGGTTTGTAAACTTGACTGTACTGTCGAGTAATTTCTTGTACCATTCGCTGCCTGACCACGGTAGTGTGCGGTAGTGCTCTGCACCCCTCTGCTGTGTGTAGGCGAGCGCCCTTGTCAGTTACCTGGCTCCCGTGGTGTGAAGGGGTGCTGTCACCCTCGGCTAAAAATTTAAGGTGAACTGTGATGTCAAGATGGGGGGGTTAGTCTGAGCGAAGGAAAAATTACGGGTAGCATCGAGCACTTAAAGGAACGATAAGGGAAATTTCCCGGCCGAAAGTTTTCCCCAAAGTTCATACGGGGAGACTTATGGGTACAAGATAGTGATTGTATTTATTTTGTGGGCATTGAAGGGGAAAGGGGAAAAACGAATTTTGTCAAAGGGCTATCACCCGGGGGTTTTTTATGTTCGTTAATCACCGGTTTCGGGACGTGAGTTTTAAAAGTAAAACCCACCCGGCCCACTGTAAGAATGTTTTGGGGATGTTTCCGGTTTTTAATACGTGGATCAAGTTACGCCGTTCCCTTTGGGGCGGTCGAGGCAGATAAAAGGGAAAAAGTTTTTGAGAAGTATGGGAGGGGTGCTTTTTGCTCAATTGGTACGGGGGGCGGCAGGGCCTATATGTTTTCCCGTGGGTTTTTTTTCAACCTCTTTAAATGTTTTTGAGGCCCCCCAAAATTACCACCCTAGGGTTTTACCTACAAGTTTTCGGGACCGGGTTTAAGGGTAAGTACCCAGGAAAAACGCCCCTACATCCCGCCTATGTGGTGAGTATGATCACTTTGCGGGACCGGGTGAAAGCAAAGGGACATGTGCTGGCCCTGTGGTGGACGTCGCACCCCCGGCTTAAAAGGTGGCGGGTTTAGGAACAAAAATCAGATGGAGGGCGGGGTTTTTTGGGGAAAGGGGGGAAAATAGTGGATGGGCACCCGGGACTGGTGGTGAGTTGGAGCCCCCGCCCCCCAACGCCTGTTCGGGTTGTGTCTCATGTGGATAAGGGGAGGAAAGAAGTAAAAGGGAAAAGTTTTTTGAGATTGAGGAGGAATTGGTGGAGGGGGTTGAAGACTTTTGTCCCCACCAGAGAGGGAGGTTTTTGGGGCGTGGTTTGTCATTGGAGAATCGTCGCTTCAGAAAGTCTTAAAACATGATAATTTGGGCCCGTGATGGTGGTTTGGAGTCGTCCATTGACTCAAAAAACCCTTTCTCAGGGGGAAAGGTGGAGGGGGAGGTTATCGAGTTTTTAAACTCGGGGAAAGATATGTGTAACATAAATTTGTCACGGGGGAAAGGGGGCCCGGGTACAAAAAGATTTGATGACGTCCTTTTCCCGCCTCCCAAAAAGGCCGGGGGAAACAGCGAGGTGAAGGGGTGCAGGTTGGTGGTTTTTTGGTGGTTTGGTAGCCATGATAGGGGCCCCGGGAAAAAAGGGGGGAGGGAAAGAGAGCCCCCTCTGAAGGGGTAAAAACGTAAATTCAAGCTTGGAGTTGTAAAGAGTGAAGGGGGGAAAGAAGGGGGGGGAAAAATTTTAATGGGATTTTTGGGTTTTGGGTTTGAAAATGTTAATGGGTTTTGTAGGGGTTTATGAAGAGGGGATTGGTTTCGTAATTTTCTGAAAAAATCTAGGTGGATTTTTGTTTTTCCTGAAAGGAGAAACAATTTAAAAAGGGGGTTTGGGTGTTGGAGGTGGCAGGTTTTCGAGTGGGTTACCCTGCCCTTCTCCCGTCAAAAAAGGTGGTGGGGGGTTTTTTTAATAAGGGGACGAGCCCTTTTTGGTTTTGCAAGAAGGGGGGGGAAAGGAGGGGGAGGGGGGGTTTTTGGGTTGGGATGGGTGGGGGAAAGGGGGGAAAGAGGTGTTTTTTGGGAAAAGTGTGTTTTGCGGGGGGCCCGGGAAAAAATTTTCATACAGGTAAAAAAAATGATTTTTTTTGTGTGAGGATTTGTTTTTTTTCCTTAAGTGAAATGCAGGGGGTTGGGCGTTTGTTGGGGGGGGACGGGGAATAGTGAAATTGGGGGGGGTGTTTGGGGAAAACCAAAGGGGGGCTGGATTTGTTGTGGCTTTTTGGGGATTTTTTAAAGGGATGTTGGGTTACGTGAGGCCTTCGGGGGAGGGGGTTTTGTGGGGGGGGATGAAATAAAACCTTTGTTAGGAGTGGTTATGTCCCGGGGACTAGATAGAGGTACCTTTCTCAGGGTGTGGGACGTGAAAAATCTTTCAGTCTTTTGGGAGGTAAAATTTGCCCAGTCATAGGGCAGTGGGGGGTGGAGGTTGGGTGGGGGACGTGCAAAAATATATAGAAGTTTTTGGAAAAAAAATATAAGTGTTTTAGGTGAGGGAGGGGGGGTTTTGGGGGGGTTTTCGCCCTATGGAGGGAGTTAGTGTGGAAAAAACAGGGAGGGGAAATGACTTTTGGGGACATGGTGGGATTTTGTCGCAAGGGAAAAAAAGGATTAAAAAGTTTTATTGAGAAAAGGGAAAAACGAAATTAAATTTAATTTAAAATTTTGGATTTGGCAAATTTTTTAAAGGGGAAATTAGGGTTTAAGAGGTTGCTATGGGAGGGGGGGGGGTGGGAAAAATTTTTCCTAGGAAATAAAATAGGGGGAAAATAAAGGGGGGCTTGAGGGTGTTGAAAAAATAAATGGTTTAAAAGCTGAAAGGGGGATGGGGCAGGGGTGGGGGGGAAGTGTTTTTGGGGCGACAGCCGTCAGCGTGTGTTTTCCCGGCAACAAAAGAAAAAGGCGGGTTTTGCTGAGGGAATACCTTGTTTAGAGGTAAGGAGAGGGTTTGGGGGAATTTTTAGAGTAGGGCAGGAGATACCGAAACCACAAAGGGGATGGTGGGGAAATGCAGAGGCTTGGTAGGGGAATTTTCCCGGGGAACAGTGGGGGGGGGGGGTTTGACGGGGCATTGGAAAAGGGTTTGTGTATGTATGTAAAGTTTTAATTTAGGAAATAGTGATCAAAAAGGCTTTAGGGGGGGCCCCGTTTACGGCCAGAGGAAATAGAGAATGCTTTTAAGGGGGAAAAGGGGGGAAGGGGGGAAAGCCCCGGGTTTAATTGAGGGTTTCCCCCGGTTTAAAATTTTTAAATTTACAACATTGGGCGTTGTAAAAGGAAATTTATAGTTAGGTTTTTTTTAAAAAGAAAAAGGGGAAGGGTAAGTTGGGGGGGAAGCGGGAAAAACTGCATTTGGTAGTGTTGGCCCGAATTTTTAAAGGGGGCCCCAGCCCACCCTTGGGGAAAGTCCCGGGGCCATATCACGATGTGTGGGGATTTTAAGGTGTTTTGCAAAAAATTTTAGGTAATGGGGCCCAAATGTGTAGTGGGGGGGGTTTGGTTGTCAAAATCCCCGTTGGGTTTTCCCGGGGAAGGTCGATGATTGAAGGACAGGGGGTTTACTGAGAAGTTTTGTGGAAGCTAAGGGTGGGGGGGGGGAGGGGGGGCCCTTTTTTGGCTCTAGATGGCAGGGAGCATATGATAGGGGGGAAAGGGGAGTTTTGCAGGTTATATTAGGAGACGGGGTTTTTTGGGGAAAAAAATTAGTCGGGTGGGTAAATACGTTGTACAAGAGGGCAAAAAAATGAGGTTCAGATTAATGGGTTTTATGGGGGGGGAAAATTTTGAAAGGGAAAAAGAGGCCTTAGACGGGGGTCCCCCACCCCCCAAAATATTGTTTGGTGTTTCCGGCCCCCCTTTTATGGGAAGGGTTTGGGACCGTAGTTTTATGTACGCCATGTAAAGGGAAGTGTGGGGGGTGGGGAGGGGCCGGGGGGGGGGTTAATTGGATATGTTGAGGGACACCACTGTTTCTTTGTGAAAGGGGATTTCAATGGGAGTTTTGGGGACGAGGTGGTGCTTTTTTGGGAAGTCCCAAGGGGATGAGGTAAAATAGTCCCGAAGTCAAGGTGCAGGGGGGTTGGGTTTTTGGGGTTGGGGGGTGTGGGGGGGGGGGAATGAAAAATGTTTTTTAAAGATTGGGCGGGGTTGTCTTTAAAGATTTTTTGGTATTATTTATGGGAAAGGACTGGTTGCGGCCCCGGGGGAGGAAAATTCATTTTGGGTTTAAAGGGAAAAAGGATCGTGGGGCGGATAGGTTTTCCCTGGGGCCCCCAGCACCAAAAACTCTGATACAGCGAGTGTTAGTCGTAAAACATTCTTTGAATATTTAAGGGTTTGGTATGTTGCAGCTGTTTTCCCCAAATTTACAGGGGACAGCAAATTGGGGGGGATACAAAGGAGGGGTTTGTAAAAATTTTTTTAGGGGGGTTCACAGTTGTGTTTGGGTTTAAAAGGGGGAAAGGTTGTAATGTTACCTGTAAATCAGGGTGGGTTGGGGTTGTTGGATTTGAGACGGGGGGCAAAAATGTGTGTTTTTTAAAAATGGGAAGTTTTGCGTGAGGGTGTAAAACGGGGGCGTTTGGGAAGGATACACGAAAGGTTTGGGTATGTGGTATCGAGGAATGGATTTTGAGGGAATGTGAAAAAAAGTTTTGGGGTGTGATTTTGGTTGGGGAAAACTGAAAAAGGTTCTTTTATAAGGGTTTGTGTAGGTTACTTGTGGGGTAGGTTTTTTTGTCCCAGTTGAGAGTTTGTTCCCCATGTATGGGGTTGGAAGAGTTTTGGGTTTTAGATTTTTTTAAATTTGAATTTAAAAAACCCTTTGGGCGCGTGAGGTGTTTTTTCGTTTTCTGCAGGGGTTTCCTTCCTTTTCTGGTAAGATATTACGAAACAGACGGTTGTAGGGGTGGGGGGGTGTGGTATCTGTGGAGGGGTTTGGGGGACTGCTTTTCCTTTGTAGTTTATTTTTGGGAAAAAGGGCTAGAGGAGGGAAAGGTTTTCTTTGGTTTTTAAATAGGTTGGTTTCAGAGGGTGGGGGGGCCGGGGGGGGGGTCGGTTTTGCTTTCTCTAAGTCTAGATATGGGTGGGTTAAAATTTAGGGTGTTTATAAAGGGTTTTGTTTATTTTATGGTAGATTATATAATATGTCGTTTGGGGTGATGAGGGGGAGGGGGGGATAGTGAGGAGAAAAAGGGAAAGGGTTTTTGCGGTTTAACGTTCTACCGTTCGAGGTGTCGGGAACAGAGATTTTGTATGGGGGGAGGGGTGGGATCAGGCTTTCTCAGAGGGGTTTTTGAATTTCAACGTTAGGGATTTCATTAAAAACTGTGATTGGAAATGAGTGAGTGAAGGGGTTTTTAAAGGTTGGAGGGGGTCAGGGGGGGAAAACAGCGGGTCGGGGGGGTCCCTGGGGGGGGGGTCGTGAGAGGTTTTTTGAATGTGGGTTTGGAAAAGGTTTCCCCCGGGTTTTTATTGGGACTTTATGGCAGGGAAGTGTGGGTGTAGGCTCCAAAGGGCTGGGTTTTGGTAGATATAACACCCTTTTTAGGGTTTTAGGGATAATATAGTAGATTTTTTATGTATTTAAATTTTGATTTTGTTTTTTTTCTTGTAAAAAAAATGATTCTTTAGAAAAGTTCTTTGCGAAAATGAAGTGTGTTTTAGTTTGTAAATTTTTTTTTCGTGCCCGGGTTTTTTCACGATGAGATAAAAATTATATTGTTTTTCCCTTGTGCATAAAAGGCAAACTTATTAATGGGGGATTTTGTTGCAAATTTTTGGTTTTTTTGTGTGGGGGTGTGTGTGGATGTGGGTTTTGGGTGTGTGGGTGTGTATGTGTATTTATAAAATATCCTTTCTATTGTATTGACTTTGTCCCTGGGGGCAGATGTTAAAATTTAAAAATTTATATATGTATGATTGATTCTTTTTAAAGTTTTAATTTTTGGTCTGTACCCTGATTTCCGTTTGGTGTTTTTTGCCCAAATTTTTGATGTTAAGTTTTAGTCTGTTTGGGATACAGACATAAAACTAGAAATTTAGTGACGTTTGGCCATTTGTGTCGAAAATTTTTTTTATGGGTTTATTGTAACAGTATAGGGCTCATTTTTTGTGTTCTAAGGGTGTATTCTTTTTTTGTTTATTTGTATTCGGGTATGTTAGCGTATTGTTAGGGATAAGTAGGGAGATTTTTAGTAAGATTATGAAGTTAGGTTTTGATTTTTAGATTAATGTGAAGGATGGGATTTAACTGATATAACTTCTTTTATATTTTATGTTCAAGTGTATTGAAACCCGTGTCAGATGTCATTTATATGTACAAATTTATATAAAATGCAAGGTTTTTTTATGTAAAAAATTTAGAAAACCCGGAATGTTATTTTGTTTTTAGTTATGTTTTTGATGTAAGGGTTTTTGTTGTAACATTTTTTCGAGCCCTGTTTTGGGGACAATCCGGGTTTTTCATTTTAAATTTTATTAGGGGTTTCCCTAATGTTTTTTTATTTTTATGTTTTAAAATGTATTGGTTTTTTTAAAAAAAAATATTAAAAAAAAAAAAAAAAATTTTTTTGTACAAAGTGTCGAATCCATGTTTGGTTCCCTTGGGGAGGAGTTTGGAAAATAAAAAATTTATCTTTCCAGTGAGGTATTGATTTTTGATGTTGGTCTTTATTATTAATACGTCAAAAAGAGTTAGTGGAGAGGGTTTTGTTGGTGGTTGCCGCATTGGAAAAGGGGCTTTCAATGGTTGGTGTCTCCGCTAGAGAGTGGTAGAAGACTGTGGGAGAATCGTGGCTTTTGATTGGTCCCTATGAGTAGTGGGTGGGGGGGAGGTGAAGGAGGTACGCCGCCCCCGACGAGCCAATCGACGGCAGGAGGCGAAAAAACGGAAAGAATAGGAAGGGCCCTTTTTTGGGGTGAAATAAATAGGTGTTTGGGGCTGTGATGCAGAAATGTTGATTAGGTCCCCTTTTTTTTTTTTGAGTATTTCTTCCGAAGGTGGAGATTTTGGGGGAAAATAAAAAATGGCATATTATTTTTGTGAAATAAAATCGTTGTTTGGTTTGAGTTAAAAGATCCGGTACGCCTTTTTTTGCATGGGAGCGTATAGTTTGCAGTAGTGGGGTCTTGGTTACGTCAAGTTGAGGGAGTGTTTATGGTGGGGGGGCTGGCTGAGTAGGTGCTTTGGTTTTTTGGGGTTTGCTTACTTTTCCTTTCCCCGGGGAACGTTGGGGGTTTTTGATTTTTTTTGCTGGGTGGTTTTTTCCCTATCCTTTCCCTTGGGAATTTTTCCCCGTTGGGTGGGGGGCCTTACCCCCGGGGTTTTTAAGCAAAGATGGGGTTTGTGTTGGGGCAAGGGAAAAACCAAAAATGAAGTTGGTGTTTCAACCAATTTTTTGCAAAACTTTTGTTTTTTTGGGAAAACTTTAAAAGGTTAAACAACCCTTTTGCCGAAAGAATTTATTGTTGTATGTAGATGATTTGAAAACAAAAAGTTATTAAAACCGATGGGAATACACATGCCCCCGGGTTTCCCCCGTTTTTTTCCCCCGCCCTCCAAAAGGGCCCCCGGATTCGAAACTTTCCCAAAAAAAACTAGACGTTTTACGTTCAATTTTATCAGAATAAAAAAGGGGAATTTTTCGAGGGTATTGGGTAATGTTGGGGAAATAAAAAATGGGGGCCGGGGCTGGTTTAAGGTCACCCCATCCCGGGGGCGAACATGGGGTGCCCTTTTCAATTTTAATTTTTTGGGGGTTTAATACAATTTTTAGGGCCAAACTTACATCAACAAGAATATCACTACATCCATCACTCCCCCAACCCCTTTTTATTTTACCTCCTTCCCCCCCGGATGTCCCGAAAAGGGCAATTTTGCTGGGCCCACCCCTTTGGAAGGGAAACCTTGTTTCCCGCTCCGGTTGCGGTCCCAACCCAACCCGGTTTAAAAAGGAAGGGGCAAAGGACCACCCCCCCAACCTTTTGGGGAGCAAAAAGTCCCCCACGTTTGGTTATTTTGGGGGAAGAAACCCCCAAAAGGGGACAAAGGGGAAAAAAAAAACCCCTTTCCCAAAACCCAACCTTATGCACCATTGGGGCCCAAAGGTTTTAAGTAACACAAAAAAATTACCGTTATGATTTTAAAAAATTCTCCTTCCCCTGTTTTTAAGGAACCAAAAAAATCCACCTTTTGTCTTTTAAAAGGCCTTTATTGTTTTTTATGGCTGATGGGTCTTTTTCCTTTCCAAAAACAGATTTTCCCCCAATAAATTTTGCCACTTTTTTTATTTCCTGCCAAACTCCAGGAAGGGAAAAACAAAATTCCCAAAAAAAATAACAATTCTTGAGCAACATCCCAAAACTCAAAACCCCCATGAGACTCCCCAAAAAGGGCCCCAATTGGGGTCGCCTCCCTAAAAAACCGGTTTCACCCCTCCTCCTTCAACCCCCTTCCCCCACTTAAATGGCCCAACAAAAACCAAGGGGGTCTTGGTTTTAAAACACTTTTCAACCAACACCAACAAGGGAAAGCACCCAAAAAATGGGAAACCTTCCCCCAAAAACCCCAAAACATTTCCAGTTTAAAAAACAAAAAGCCAAAATAAGTTTATACCCCCCCCCCCCCCCCCCCCCGGGAAAGTTTCCCCCTTTTTAAACAAACCCCTTTCCAAAACCTTTAAAGGACCGTCCACCCCCAAAAGAGAAAAATTCCCCCGAAAGGTTTTAAAATTTAAAAAAAAACGAAAAAAAATTCAAACCAAATTCAACAAATTTTTCCAAAGGGTTCCAAGTTAAATTTCAAAATTTTGGTTTTTTTGGTTTTAAATTATTAAATTGAGTTAACCAAAATTTACCACTAAACGCTTACATGGGAGGAAATTTGGGAATACTTTTTTATTTCTAAAATTTTTAAAAAAAATTACAAATTCCCCGATTAGTTGGGAAAATTTTCTTAAAGTGACTAAATACTATTTGTGAGTTTAGCAGTGTGAATGCTTTTGTTTTGGCACAGTATATAGTTTCAGTATTGGAGTATCACAGGATTCATTATATTAAGACTGAGATTAATATTACTGTTTATGGTCAAATGAGTGTGCGAGTGTAAGTGTGAACCACCAGGTGGTTCACACCACTGCTCCACCACTACTCTCCAGATGACCTTGGACCAGTTACAAGCCAACCCAGCATTTCGACCTAAGATTACAAGACTACTTATCGTTTCCTTCCAACAAATGCACAACATAAGGAATGCCTCCTTCACGAAAGAAACGAAGTAACTCCAGACTCACATATTAACGACACCTGACCAATCAAGAAGCTTGCCTCCCTTGACCACTCCTCCAGCTCCTGCCAGCCGCCAATCAACATCAAGATGCAGCAATTTTTCGTCCAGCAAGTTGCAGTCAGTGCCTGCAGAGCTCCTGTTGTATCTACATCGTCTTTTGTTATCGTTATTGTGGCTTAGCAGTTGGTCTAGTCCTGACTCTTCTCTCTTCGACTCAAGACATTCCTCTCACCGTCTATTCTTCGCACTGTCCCCACTTGCCCCTCGCCCCTTGTGGGTACTTACCTGTGAGTCCTATCCTATCCTATCCACTAACATCCGAAGACCCAATATCACATCCTAATCCTGAAACATATAACGATGTACTCGATTGGCATGGTATATTTTTCTGTACCACAGAAAATAATCCTCAAGTCATGGAGCCAGCTGAACTCAAATCTCACCTCATCCAAAAAACAGTCAAGTTTGTTGAAGATACCAAAGCTACTTGTGGAACTAAAGCTGCTTGTGGAAATGAACTTTCACACCTTATTAAGCATGCTGAAAAATTAATCGAAAACCCTAAATATCGACACTCGTTAACTCATCTCTCAAGAATTCCTCTCCAACAATTTAAACGTTTTGAAAATGGAACACCACTCAGTTATTTCGAAAAACAGAAAAAAACACCACAAGTCTAGATAATCACCAAACCATTATGAAATGACCAATCAACATTGAGCTCCTCCCTTGTCGCCAGCAGCCACCAATCAAGAAGCAGAAATCTTCCATCCAGCAAGTTGCACTCAGCTCCTGCAGAGTTCCTGTTGTCTACATCGTCTTTCATCATCGTCATTCAGGCTTAGCAGTTGGGTTTAGTCCTGACTCTTCTCTCTTCGACTCAAGACATTCCTCTCACCGTCTATTCTTCGCACTGTCCCCACTTGCCCCTCGCCCCTCGTGGGTCCTTACCTGTGAGTCCTATCCTATCCTATCCTTGTTAAATATTTGTAGTCTTAATGTAGGTATTTTTAAAGGGAATTATTCCCATAAATTATTAAGCTTAAGTTTGTTACCTTCCTTCACTGACGTGTTTGTTATACTTTCTTCATGTGTAATTAATAACAATTATACATACGATATATATTATTGTTGGTGGTCACAATAACATAAAATACTGCTGGTTGAACTAGTACACCAAACAAGGACTAGAATGAAATTATCCTCGAGTCTCCCACACCATCGTGTGTCCCTGGGTAGCGGGTACAACATCCAGTTCCACTGGGTGCGCTACTCTTAAGGCTCGTATGGTACAGTGGATTATGGTACAGTGGATTAGGGCGTCATGTGTTTTCGCCCACCATAAGGCAGACCAAAACAGCATGGGTTCGAGTCCTTGGCTAGTGCAGTGTTGTTATATATTTTTTTAATTTTATATATGTATAACAGGGTCCACCTCTGGTGTAAATTGTGGGACCCACAATATATATATATATATTATATATATATATATATATATATATATAATATATAATATATATATATATATATATATATATTATATATATATACTCTGAAACTGTGTATTTGCGCTTATAATTTAATCTCTACTTTTTATTATTGATTAATGTTTTCTGGTGGAATTACCACAGACCCCAC